>WBMW01005516.1:1560-152692 GCA_013396635.1 Penelope pileata | reverse complement strand
AAAAAAAGTGTTTTGCAGCTGAGAATTTCCTCTATCAAATAGTGTTATTGTGCTCTTTGTAGCTGTTGTAGTTTCCATGGTAATAAATAGGAGGCATTACTTTCAGAGCAACCTACATAGTTTGTGAGAACTTTGGAACAGTTGTTTACACTCAAGACTTTCTTTATGTATTTTTCCTAGCAGACTCTGAATGAAACTAGTAGGACTTGCACTGCATTGCACAATTTTAAAGAAAGAGCTCATGGAAATCTTTTGCTGCAGTGCCCATTTGAGAAAGAGTAAATATTTCCAAGCACCCTTAAGAGCTTCTTAAAGCCAAAATAAGTAACTCAGTTATACCCCTTATCTAATGAGGGTGTAATTGTTCTTAGGAAATGAGACATTTTTATCATCTTCTGCTCTGGCCAGGCTGCCTCAGATCTCATCAGGCATTTCCAAATAATAAATGGAAATTCATCACTTCAGCTCTTTCAGATACTTCAGGCAACTTAGATTTAACAGATTGTTCTATTACTAACAGAAGAAATTAGAGATAAATAATTTCAAAGGAGAAATTTGAGTGATATTTACTTTACACCACTGAGATTTATCCACGTCTGTACTAGCTTTTAAGTGGACTCACTCAAGATTAGCTTTGCAGTTTGTTCAGACATCAAGCCCAAGTTCAGTGGGTTGAGCTCTGCTGGAATATCTATGCTGTGTTTAGCATACTATCAAACAACATCCAGACAGGCTGCCTGAAAGTATGCTGCTGACAGCTCTTGTGGAAGACAGAAAATAATGTAGACATATTCAGTGACACAAATATTGAGCTGGTGTAAAACTGTCATTGCCATTGATTTCAACAGATCTTTGAGAACAAACCAAATCCAGGAACTTCCCAGTGCCGTTTCTGATATCCTTTTTTGTGGTGCTCATATGCTCACCACAAAATTCTGTGAATACTTTGGAGATAATTTCTCTTTTCTTCATCAAACACATCATTTTTTGTTCCATGGTTTTTACATTTCTCAATGAAAAAGAGATAAATATCCTTTGAACCAGGTTCTAAACAGCCAAGAAATAACTAACAATGGGAAGGATGGTAGTCACCATAGGGAAAAAACACTTCTGCTAACACTCCTAAAAGTCTCTTTACCATGTACTTCTACTTCCTTTGTAATGATTGCATGTTTTCCCTTTGGGCCCACTAAAGTATTTAATTGCAATCGCACTCATTTACATAGCAGATGAGGCTAATTGCTAGTATTAGTTACCAAATGTATGCTTGTATTGTGAGGGTGAAAAAATGCCCTACAGAAAAGAAAACGACTATGCCTCTAATTAAGGAGCTATGAGTCAAAGTGAACTTGTTCAGAGATGTAAATATAGAATCAAGTGCTTTCAGAGTTCTGTAGCACACTTTATTAAAACACCATTTCCCATATTCTAGAGATAACACTGGCAGACCTCATACTAAATACAACAAACTATTATTTTCTCAGAAGCAGGGAAGATGGGCACTACAGAAAAGCTCAGAGATGTAGATTTCTGAATTTTTTAATTAGAAATAACGTGAATGTCATATTAACAAGGCTCTTTGTGTATAATAGATACATTGAAGTTATTATTTCAAGCAGAACCATCACCTTTTCTTTTGGCCTAATTCTCAGGAAAAGTTTTTTTTGACTATTTAAGGCTCAAACACTTGCACATCAATGGACTTTATTTTGCATGCAATTATACACAAGGACTTTTAATATAATATACTACTCCAGTGAACGTGAGAAGCCTCAGGCTAAGTAGAAACACAGATGAATAACAATGGCAGGATTTGGCCCTGGATAACATTTCTAATATAAAAAAATTTATAAGATTTGTATCTGTCTATTTAGAGAGAGAGAGAGAGAGAGAGAGAGAGAGAGAGGGCTAGTCCCGGATGGTGCAATGAAAATTTGTTAATTTTAGTTAGCTTCAGGAGGTCACAGTGAGAACAGAAGTGTGCCCATCAGTATCCCTTGGACAGGGTTGTAAAGCTCCCCATAAACATTTGAAAAATTAACACTTTATCAAACTGTGCCTTAATTTTTTCCATTTCCTGGAAGTCTACCAAATCTTGACAGCAGTTAAGCCGTGGGTGTGCAGAAGCATTACATACCATATTTACTATTATCATTTTTTAGGTAGTTTCCCACTAGTCTGCTATGTTTCACCTACATTCAAATTTGAAACTATTTTAGTTTGGGAAGTGGGGAGAAAAAGAGATCCTTTTCTCTGTGTTTATGTATTACCTAAAACACTCGCAACCTGGCTGGGTTTATGATATGAACACATAGGAATACTTCTATGTGTTGTGGTATCACAGATGAATATAAAAATAAATGAACAATGTGTGTTAAATAAACATGGTTTCTTTCCAGAATTCCCTGGATTTATATATTAGTTTTCCCACTGGTTAGAGAGCACTTTACCAGGAGAATGAAGGGCTCTGAACTTCAAGAGACACCACAGAGCCACAACCGTGTAATGTCATAACACCTTTGATTTATACTTCAGCTACAGAAAACACAAGATACTATGGCATTTACTTTGTAAAAGCAACACCTTAGATTTCTGCTAATACTAGAATCACTTCAAACAAATCTCTACATTTAGCGCTTTGGTTTCCTCTTTTGATTACAAGCTGCTTCTGCCACCCACCAAAAAATAATTGCCACCCCCATACAAAAATTAATTCCACCTTAAACCAGTGAGACTTTCTGCTGCTTTTCATATTGTATAATAAAAACCCTGTGTTATATGTTACCATTCTGATCTAGAAAGTCTTTATGTCACAAACAGCTGACTTAAATAAGAATCTATCCCCTTATTTGTTATGTTATTCCTTGATGCAGCTTTATGCTAGTGCTAGATTCACCAGTATTTGGTTACCTACACAGGTCACTTCATAAAATGAGACAGGCTGTTAGCCACATTATCAGCCACTCCCTATTTTCTTTTTGAAAGGATGAAAAAAGGTTTTAAACCACCCAAAATACATTCCATGGATACCAAGGCCTCTCCCTTCTCAGTGCCTATTCTTGTTAAATATATACCTTTGTAGGACTAATCCCAAATGGTTTGATGACAGGGGTCATGCAAGTGTCATTTTTCAAACTTGTGTGAAAATCCATTTCAAGCCATCTTCCCCTCTTATATTTCACCTCATTTCTGGAGCACTCAAGCAGCATAATTACTTAGCTAGAGCACAAAATGTAAACAGGACATCCTTTCAGATAGGAGATCCCAACATGTTGAAAAGTATATGCCTTAGTTCTTATTCAGTTCTGGAAACTATCCCAAGACTTCCACAAAAAGATACTGTTTCTGTTAATGTGGAACATTAACCTAGCCCTTAACATAAAACAAAGCCAAACAACATCTGTCCTTAGAGTTTGATTGTTTGTTCCATCCTAGTATAATTATCCTTGCATGACAGCAGCCCCTGCAGGCTACAGTCCTTACTTATTCTACTTTGCCCTGAAAGCATGCGCAGTATTAAGAGACGAATTCACTGCATTAGAATTTTCAGTGAAGATTCATTTAGAAAGGATTAGTGTTGCAGCACAGTCACATTTTTACCATTATCAGGGATTTTTTTGTTTTCAGATTTGTTTTCTGTTTTTGAATTGCATTTTGCCATTGAAAGTAGATCAAGAAAGACATCTGTTCAAAGGTGTCTGAAAAAATCCAGTGGGAAAAGTGACCAAGATGGGAAAGATTAATTTTTCAGTCCTCTGTTCCTTTAAAGGAAGAAGGACTTCTTAAGTTTGGTCATTATTTTAGGACTTACTTGCAATTGTTATACCAAGTGGCAATAAAATCTGAAACTGGCATAAGAAAAAGGAAATATATTTTCTAGTTGCTACCCCTGCAGATAGTGTGGGAAGAGGAAAGCCAATATTATCTATGTCCTGACAGAAGCCATGCGTTTTCTGCCACAAAAAAAAGAATTAAGAGCAACTGAGCTCCCACAGCTTACAAATACCTCATGGAAGGATGGTACACATGAGAGGAGTGTTACATCTCAATTTCTAATAACATTTTTAATATTTTCCACAGGCACTAAAGCAACATATACTTTAATCCCATTCCTGAACTCATATACCCCTCGCTAAATATCTAGCTTCCTTCAGTCTCTGGATCTGAAGAACTCCCCCAGGGCAGTAGGACTCTGTCAAAGCCACAAGGCTGGCTCCTCCTCTTGAGAGATATGCATTCTGCGTGTCATATCTAGATGGATGTGAACATACCCTTTTAAAAACTTGGTGCCACAGGGATCATCATAATCTAATAACCAGAAATATCTAGGAAGACCAGATATATGGTCTAGTGGGAGGTATCCTTGCCCCTAGCAGGAGGGTTGGAGCAAGATGATCTCTAAGGTCCCTTCCATCCCAAACCATTCTATGATTCTAAGATACATTGTGTCTTGTATGCATCCTCTCAGCAGCATAGTTGAAATCCACTTCTATATGAGCTCTGGCCTTATCTGTTCTACATCGCTATAGTTACTCTGTGATGTAGAATGAAAAAAAATTCAAAGAGCTAGAAGGAGTTAAAGATTTGGCATTATCAGTTTGAAGTTTGTTGGTAGCCTATCATTGTGCTTTTTAATGATTTTTTTTAAAGTCTTTAAAACTTGTTGCCTATCAGTTGTACTATTGTGAGAACTAGTCTAGCTGAAGCACTCCTATATGTATTAGTAATACAACATTCCAAATCAGCTGTTGTTTTTAAAGTACTGTTTGTGAAAGAATAAAATAAAAGAGCAATTTGATTGATTGTTTGTTTAATCAAAGAGCCTAATTATTTTAAATTTCATGTTTTTATGTTCTTTACATATCTGTCAAGTCTTCACCAAGGGAATTATCCCTGTCACATCTCTACTATGTTTTTGCTATCATTTTCATTCATTGGATCATCAAGAATTGGACACAGAACAAACAGCACTAGTAACATCTGAGCACCTTCTAATTAGCAGAAGAACCACACTCATTTTGGGTTTATTCCAAACATCTGAGAACCGGGAGTGAAAGGAGCTTTCCTTGAGAAGGTCTTCAGCAGCAGAAATCCTCTACAACCAATAACCCTGAGACAGAGTGCTAGCATGATCACCTAAGGAGCATGGCACAACTTGTAAAGGAACGCCGGCAAGGCAGCCAGGGGACACACTGATTCAGATGACCTTCTTGCAACTTCCACCAGTAGAACTTCCATGGAACTCCCACCGGTGATTAAGCATGCTTTTCTGATGTACATCCCCTCAGGAGGACAGTTGCGGAAATATCCCCTCCCCTCTATAAAATGAATCACCCCTGGATAGAGTGGGTGTAGCTGTTTGTACATCTCTTATCATACTAAGGATGTGCTAATACTTTGACCTGCAAACCACAGGACCACCCAATCCTCTAACAGCTAAACTGAAATGATTTGGTTATGATTTATGTTGGGAGGTTTCCTCTGCGATATATTCACTCTTGAAGGAAATGAAAAAATCACATAAATTTGTCCATTTCATCTAGAAATGGAAGAAGGGGATCAAATACCTTGTCAAAAGCTCTTAGCAATGAGTGTTGCTCAAGGCAATGTCTCTCAGGTGCCACACTCAAAGTCTGAGAAGGACACAGAGTAATGTGCAGTCACTTGACTTGAGAAAAAGATTAAAGACTTGAAAATGGAAAGTAGAGAAAAGGCCACACACAGAGCCTGGGAAGGAAAATCAGTCCTGGAAAGAAAGGTTTGTATGTCTAGACTGTTTCCCCTTAGTGCAATCTTCCAGACAAGCAAATGTTGTGGAACCTAAAACCTCTTCCTTGCCAGCCAAAACTTTCTCTTTGGAGACCAGCACCAAAGTCAGACACATGCCTTACGGTTTGGCTGAAAGTATTGGCATAACCTTGTGAAGAGGAAACTGTTGGAGTGAAATTGATAAGAAAACCCCAGAAAGAAAAGCTGAAATTATTTCGATTTTGCTCTCCCTTTAAATGGTGATGGGGATTGTTTCTTACAGCTAAGGATATTGTAAAAAGCCAGAACAGAATCACAAACTGTTTTGTAAGTTCTGATTTGAAAGGCAGGATCAAGATCACTGAACAGTTCTTATAGATATTCTTATAGATAGTGTTTCTATTTGAATCAAAGGATATAATTAAAAATGTAACTGCTTGCAAAATATAATCTGAACTTATAATTTAGGATCTTGCAGTAAAATATTTGCTTGGAGAATAAAAAGTTTACTTCACAGATAACAGGCATTTCTCCAACATGAAGCAGAATATACGGTCAGCTAGAAGGAATATGAAAAACAGGAGTAACTAATGTTACTACTAATGTAGCAATGCTAATTACATTGCATCTTACTACTGTTATTTTAACACAAATGGCTGAAAGACACTTTCGGTGTACATCATGTTATCTCTGACAAAAACCAGAGGTTCTCTTTCCCTCTAATGAAGCAAATCTAGAAGTCAGAAATCCAACCCCATATTCCCATTGCTACTGAGTATGTGAGAAATGTTCACATGAATTACACCATTCTAAATGGAAATCAAGATTCATAAGGATTTGGTATGTACAAAGCAGCAATTCGCCTCATGATTCGCCTGCTTATCGCAGGACTGCTGCTAAAAATACACTAGTCTAACATGTAAAAGGAGCAGGGTTTACAGAATTTTCAAGTGCTCAGAGAGACAGTGAAAATCCTTAGGAGATGAGGGGTTCAGCTCCCTGAAAACTAGTCACTGATAGTGCAAACTTCTATTAGTCATGAATTGGCAATTGTTTTTCAGGCATTCACCATGAATTTTCTTTCAGAAGATAACACATTTTAATCCAGAACATTCTGAACCACTTCCTTCTCCCTTAAAAGTGAACTTTTTCCTAAACAAAATGCTTTAAGAAATATCCAGATCTTGACAGGTAGCCAGCAAAAGCTAGATATTTCTGATAAAAACAGTATTTCCAAAATAGAAGACAGGTCTTTGACAAAGCCTTACATATCTTGATTAAACAAAGGGAAATCTTTTACACCAGCAGTTCCCAAGAGATATCCAGGACCAACAGGTCAGAGCACCCTTGTATCCTCTTGAAGAATACACAGCCAGAACAGCTTGTTCTCTTGACTGAACCCGATCCACATTCAGTATGCAACAGAGGTGTAAGAGACTGTTTCGGAACCTTTTGTCTCAAAGCTTGCTGTGAGAACTCGTTTGTCTCAAAGCTTGCCCACCTGCCTGCTGCCCTAAGGCTTGCAGACCAGGGACAATGAGAGACAAGCAGCCGCTAAACGGCCATCGAGCAGCCTTTCAGACTGGAGCCTTGAGGGAGGCAACCACCGAAGGGAACGGGCAAGCCCGTTCGTGTGATACCTGACATACCTGGGTGCCCAGGAAGGCCATGCTGGCCGAAAAGGAGGATAAGAAGACCTCCTCCAACAGAGAAACGAGAGTTGCCTACCTGCTCCTGTCTGACTGATATCTGACTGATATCTGACTGATATCTGACTGATATCTGACTGATATCTGACTGGTGCTGGTACGTCCTGCTGCTTGACATGAGGTCCTGCTTCCCAGCTACCTGATGCCTATTTGTTGTCTCCTGCTTCCTGCCTGATGGCCCAATGCCTGACGGTGTCTCCTGATGCCTGCTTCTCCTGATGTCTGCTCCTGCTTCGCCTGGTGCCTGCTGCCTGAGACCTGCTGGCCTGATTCCTGCTTGCTGCTGCTCCCCTGCGCTCTTGCTCCCTCGCTCCCACACAGGCCTGAAGATATTCCTGGACCGATACAACGGCGTGGGATCCATGGTGGTAACTGTCCCTACTTTTTTATATGTAACCCTCGCTCTTATTTCCTATCCTTTTTCTGTCGCCTGCTTTCCCATCCCCATCTCCCTCACTGACCAGAATTCCTATTAAACTGGTCGGACAAAATTTGTCCTCATTTGTGTCTTAATCTCACTCCAGGTATGTTAAAGAATCTCTCCTCACTCCAATAATTGGAGCGGGACAAGAGATTTGTAGAATGAGATCTTTTTTGTCTATGTGAATGGATGGTAAGGCAAAATAGAAGCCTTCTTACTGCGTGATATTTGTCTTTGGCTTCTACAGCCATTTGGCTGTTCCAGGAAAATGATGCACCTGTTCTGAATCCACTTGGAGCTGCCAGTGTACAGCAAGAGAAAAAGGCCCAAAGCATCAAAAAGCAATGCCAGATGGAGTCTGGCAGGTGTTTCTGGACTAGTGTAAGATTTTACCCACAGCTGATTCTTCTTCTATGCTAGAGCTTACAGTAGCCTCTGCAGAAGAGTCAGCGAAAAGCAATGCAACCACAGCTCAGCTTGTGTTCATCACAACTACCTTATTTAGTGTCCATGTTAAAGCATGGACATATATTTCCTTCTCTTAACATCCCTATCCTCCTGCAGAAATAGGGAAGAGACAGCCAGGGGTGAGAACACAGAAATTATCATAGCAAGAATGGCCAGAGCTCGTCTGACAAAGCCAGAAGAGTAAGCTTGCTATGTAATGGAAAGGGGAAAGAAATACTTTTACGTTTGTTGCTACATTCATTGACTGAGAAGAAAAGAGTGGAAGAAATGGAGAGAGAAATAGGGAGAGAGAGATTATGGGATGAAGAGAAGGGGAGAGGGAGATAAGAGGTGCATATTGCCTGCGTATATACAGCAATGCAAGTCATTTCAGTAACTTCCCAGGAGTGTAATCATTACTTTCCTAGCCTGGCAGTATTTTACTTGGAAAAGGGGAAAAATGTATTTCTCCAAAGTGGTCACAGGATTTTCAGGGAATATTGTCTTAAGTTATAAGCATATCTACGCATCTATATAAACTGTAATTTTAAAAACCATTCTGTTCCCCAGCCCATTGGCGGACGGAAGGAAGGAAAGAGATCAGTGGAGAGGAATGTTTAAATAGCTTCTTGTTTTTCACTCACAGGACAGATGGCGTGCAAACTAATGAAAAATAAAATCCCAACTGATATTGTATAGCAGCTGTGTGGACTGTCTTCTACAGGAAGAAATGCGGCCCACTGGATAGACTGTCTTACTAGAAATGAAGGAACTCGGGTTCTAAGCCTGATTTCCTATTCCAAAAATGCCTATTTTTTTTAAGAAAATTATCCATGCCTCAGTTTCTCAATATATAAAACAGGAACAATTAGACATTTTACTTTAAGAAGGAAATGACAGAGAGAAATAATGAGAATACCATTTTCTTGTGGGAAAGCAAAGCCCATTAAAACATAAAACATTTTACTTCATTAATGAGTGCTCACAGTGCTTAAATGAAGAAAGCTGACCTCTTTCACTGCTCTAGGAATATTTTTTTTTCAGTTATCAGGGTTTTTTTCATTTTTTTTCAGTGAATAAGCCTAAGATTGTATTCACCATTCAAATGAAATTCAATTCATAAAGTTCAAGGTACAGCCCTGGAACAAGAAGAGTCCATGAGCTTTTATTCATTTCCTGGGAAGAGCTTTACAATTTTCTCTAGAAGGCCAAGCTTTTCCTCTTTATACATTTTTACTTTGCAAAAATTCTTACTTTAATGTGTTTGACCTTTTTTTTAAAGTTGCCATGCTAGTAGTATTCTCTTCAGCCTATGCCACTACATGCCAATCTTCTCTGCTTTTAAGATGGTTTTATATTTTTTCTTTCACTTTTTAAATTTTTTTTTTGTTCTGCAGACTCGGTCATTGTCTTGAGCCTTTGGCAAGAGTTCCTACAATCCCTCTGATCACAACTTAGACTGGAAAGAAACAGTTTGCTTTCTACTTAAGATAAGTCAGAACACAACAAAATTGATGTGATTTATGTCAGTGTTCAAAGGATCAGGGCTAGCTGCAGGGGTTACCTTGATTTTGATCTGTTACAATTTTTTCAGAACAGAGCAGAAAGAATCTCTCCTATAACCACTACATTTTTTTCCTATCAGACCCTTATGAAAAAGCCACATTAAATTTTCAGAGTAGCAGTGAAGATAACATTGTGCCTCTCTCGATACTTTGGAGGCTATCAGCTTTGAAAGGAAGCATGTGCAAGTTTAAAGTTGCAATGATTGTGTTCGACTACTGCCTCTTTGATATACCAGATCTTCTGTTTATCCACTGTATTTGTGAGGGTGGGGAGGAAACTAGGCTGTGATATGATTCATGATGGTAAATATCAAAGAGATTTCCCCTCACATTCTCAAATTCTATCCTTTCTCTGAGACTTTGGGACTAATTCTCTACTGTCTCTGGCCTCTGTGGGGATTTTACACCTAAATGAAACAACACCTGTGCTATAGCAATATCATGAATCGTACCATGTATTTACTCAGCATAGCCTTTTCTGTTTAGTAATCTAAGGAAACAATTAATTAATTTCCCCTGAATATAGCAGTTAAGTATGATGAGGTTTATGGAATTTCTATGCTGTGAAAGACTTGTGCTACAAATTAAATACTTATTAATTGAATTGCCTAGTATGTTGGTGACACAAAGAGACGTTATCTTAATACGGAATTAACAATAAAACAAAGAACATAGATGTCGTCTTAAAAATAAGCAGTTAAATAATTCCATCACATATCATGTAAACAATATTAAAGACTGGCTAAGAACATAAATGTTTCTGGCCGTGACTCAAAACTGCATGTGACCTCAGATCTGTTAAAATAACCAAAGAAGACTTGTTTATTGTTGCAGTAGCTGTAGAAGAGATGTAGTGGTGCAAATGCAACGTTTATCATATTGAACACATTAGAAGTTATGACTGTGCAGGAACATTTCTCAGGTAAATTGTATGTGTTGGAGAAAACACCACTAAACAACAAAGAAAGGAATATATTTTGTTCCATCATCTTCTTATCTGTCTGTCTGTCTGTCTGTCTATTTATTTATTTATTTATTTATTCTTTTGAACTAGATCTCCAGTGTAGCCCAGAGGATACTTTATTTATGTCCCTGTAGTTCAAGGCCCACAAAACAATTAATCATGCTCCAGCCTTGTCTCATCTGCTGTAAATGCATGACCTCTCCTGCAACTTTCTGATGTCTGTTTGCCATTATGTAGATTAATGCAATAAATACATACATGCACAGCTGTGTGAAAAAATGCAGTTATGGAGTACATTGTGCTGTGTTCCACAACCAGCTCAATCCAGAATCCATAATTTAGCATTCAGTGAATGCAAATGATTCTCCAATATCACAAGGAAACGTTGTGCCTGTGTTCTTTTGAGTTGTACCAGTTTTTTAACTTAAATCCTATGAAACACATATTAGCTTACATTGTCTTTTGGATGTAATAATTCAAATCAGACTTATAGCTTCATGCTACATACATATTACCATCACTCATACATGATGAGATTGGAAAGTCTGCACTAAAGTAGTACACCTGGAATTCTTTCCATCTCTTCTTTGACAATTTACACTAGAAGCAAATTGTGTTCAGTTATGAGTTTTTGTATTTGAACACATTTTGTCAACACTTATGTGAAAAAAAGACTATAAGTTTCTGAAAACTTCTAAATTCCATAAAAAAGATAATTTTCACAATTAAATGAATGTTGAAACAAAGTTTAATCACATGATCCTTCCTTCAAGCACAGGAAAATTCTAACACAAGTAACTTCTCTTGCTTGAGTGGAATGAGTCAAGTTTCTAAGTATTTAACATGGAATTGAGCATGTCCAGAATCAGATTCATATTCTGAAGCTGTTTTATTTATTGGCTAGTGAGCAGTAGGTCTCATCTTCTCAATACAGACAAGCAAATGGGTTAGACTCCTGTCAGTCTCTTAATATCTTAGTACTTTTAGTTAAAAACAACAACAACAACAAAAATCACAAAAAAAAAAGCAACGAAAAGGAGGCTGATTTTTTTTCCACATCCCTGTTTGAAACATAGTTATTAAGGTTTTATTCTGTAAATATTTTCCATATCCAGTTTAAGCACTTCAATGAGTAAGAAGCTGGCAGAAACTAATTAATTTATAGAAAAGAATGGTACAGAATGTGCAAAGAAGTGAAATAAGAAATCCTTAACAATTTCAGCTGATTATGTCTGATCCAGAAATTCAGTTCTTTGCTATCAGTTTTGATAAGCAGCCTTCCTCACCGATGAGGATGACAATGTCATTCAATAACTCTCACACCCTTTCCTGCTATTTGTCCAGTGTAGGAAAATAAGGGTTTTCTTGTCGTGTGGACACAGAGGAAATATCCAGCAACCAAATACTGACCCTTGCATGCAAACATGTCCATATCCTCTTTCCGCCTGACAACTTCCTTCCTGCCTGCTAGGAACAAATCTACTCTTCATTTTTTCCGGAGTTCTTTATACAGGCTACTCAGAAAGCCCTTGGGTAGGGACAAACATTTTATTAATGTAAACTTCAGCTAACAGCTGGATACTTAGGGCATCAAGGCCCAAATTTACAGTGGAAAATTGTTTGCTTCTTTTAACTATAACATTGCTGCAGCTGAGTCACTAAATGCTGTGCCAGGGACAGTATTTTGGAACAGCATCTTTATATTGTTAAAGAGTTTACTGAGATGTCTCAGTTTGATGAAGACATATTCTAACATTTTGGTGAAGGTTAAACTTAGATAAGATTATTCTTATTGTGTCTTCTCCACTGCATTTCTCTGCATCAACAATAAAGTGGAAGCTTTTTTCTGGCCATGAAAAATGGAGGTTTGATCTCCTGCCTGACTTCGTTAAAGCAGTTACCAGGACACAAACTTTCTCCTGAGTGATGTTACTGATAACAAGCAACAAACTAGCCAACAAACAGTTAATACAGTTAATAGCAGAGAACCAATTTCATAGGGCTATATCCTTTTTTTTTTTTTTCCTGGAATCATGTATATTTTTTATCTTTTGCATGAAATCATTATTTCGGGATGCAAAAGGAAAGCTTAGACAATGTTCTGTTTTGCTCCTATCATCCCATTACCTGAGAAATGTGTGTGTTCCTCACATTCGAAGATGTGACCAGTTTTTTCTGTATTTCCATTTAAAACTTAAGAGCAACAAAGCAGTAGTCTGCAGAGTTCAGAGTGTACTGTGCAGCAGTGCAGCTGCAAGCAACCTGTACAGCAAAGAATTTCTGCGGTGTGCCCTAAAGTCTCTGAGAATATGTCCTAAGAAAAGGACATATTCTCTGAAAGGAAACCAAATTATCACTGATAAACATTGTGGAGAAGAGAGGGGAGAGAGAATGAGCAAAAGAGAAAACAAGTGAAAGAGAGAGAGAGAGAGATGTCATATTCAAAATTAAAGACCATTCATAAATATCAAAAATTGTCATTACTATATTGCAAATGAATGGTACACAACATAAATGATTAAAATAATATCAATAAATATATTTTATGTGATGATAAATAGTTGTTGGTAGATGTTTTATTTACTAGTTGGATTTTACAAGTATTTACAATCATTATTGATCATCATTTAGATTAATCATATTTCCTCTTCTATAAATATTTACAAATGGAATTTTAATATTAAGTATGCAATCCATTTTAAAGTATAGCAGCAACCTTGTATAAGCATATTCTGCTTGTACTCGCTGTAAATGTCTCCTATATATTAATCTAAATTTAGGAGACCTTACTCCTAAATTGAATTGATTTGAATTTGAACTTGGTATTGAATTACGAACTTAGATAAAAATTACAGAAAATACTGAAATGCATAAATCAGCCATCAACAAGATTACCAATTGGTATTAAAATGAAATTGCAAAAGTATTATACTTTAACTGTTTGCATCAATGATTATTACAAATTCTCATCAGTCTCAGAAATTACAAAAGTGAAATAGTTGAGTAATTTTGCATACTGGAGTTACCCAGAGTAAGGATTAATTGCTTATACTTTCATACTCAGAAACATTTAATAGTAAAGTTACATGACAATTCAATGCTTCAGCTGAAGAATTGAAGCTCCAGTTTCTACATATTTATACCAAAGATCAGATGGGCTGTGTGTCAGTGAAACATAAAAGCTAGGTTTTTTTCCAGTGTCGCAGATATTTGAATGTTTCACTGTCCGTTACACTGCCTGACTTTTATGTGGTTCTTTAAAACAGAATGGGTGCACCACCAAACCTTTGTCTGAGCCTGTCCCCCATGACTTTCCCAGGCAGGAGCCTCCTGCATCTCTGGCCTCTGCACCTGCCCCTGGCGCTATACTCCTCAGCCCTGTCAGCATCCTCCCTCCTGAATGGGCTCCACAGATCCCTGCAGCACCCTGTCTCACCTTCTGCTCCTGCCATAATTTCCTGTTACCAACCCTGATTCTGACTAATGCGCGAGGACACGGCCACTAGATGTTCACCTTTGGCTCCCAACTCCATGTCCCTTACTGCTTCCTGGCAATCAATCTGAATATGAATGGAGACAGAGATAGAAAAAGCAATGTAATTTAATGAATGAGACTATTCAGCAGTGCACAACCAAATTGAAAGACAGTACTTTTCATGTACATCTTTACAGCTAGGCTGTGGAAATCACAACCAGGAGAAACAGATTAAAAAAGGAGAGGACATTTGTATGAACAATAAGAATATATGGCTCTACAGTTACTATTCTCAAAAAAAAAAAAAAAAGAAGAAGAAGAAGAAAGAAAAAACAGCGTTAAATGCAATTATTAAGGTTTTAACAGGGTTTAACAGAGCTTCTGTAAGAGATCTTAAATGCTTCCACTGTATAAAGCTTTTCTTCTTCCATAGGTAAGATAAAACACTGAAAATTGCTTCCTGGACTGAACAAGCTCCAAGTCTGTGCTGTTTTAACAATTACTATATCCACTGTATTTCAGTATATGCCCTTCTAACAGGAATATAATGAAGGCAAATTGCTTTTTCACTTAAGGCTGAACAATTTGAAATAACCTCACAGGTTACAGCACTAACCTTACATTAGGTTAACTTGTGTTCCTTAGTGCAACAGCTATGACATCACATTGTACTTCACCTACACTAGTATTGCAGGTAAAGCAATACTAATAATTAGAGGTAGACTCATTTGAACCTTAGAGCTTGCACATTAAATTTTGGTTGGAGCTGCTTTCCAGATTCAAATTTTCCTGAGCATAAAATAAATCTGTTTGCCCTCATTTTCCTTCTCTAGAAGCGGAAGGAGGAAGTAGAAGTTGCTTGGAAAAGCTCATGTTAGATTCTGATACAGGATAGAGGCCTGTCATCAAACCCTGATATCCTGTAAGCAAAAAAGCCACTCTGGAGTTTGGAAGCTCTAAAATAAGAACCAAAATAAACTGTTTCTGAAGTGTTAAGTCCGTATTTCAAACATGCTTATATATCTACAAAGAATTTCAGAATATGCACCGAGTATCAATATCATTTTCTTTAGTAGGCTGAGATCAATTCAAGTGTGCAAGCTATACTGACCACACAGAGGATATGTAACAGTTCTTCCCATGTGCTCCAAGTAACTCACAAGTTTTCATGTTGCTATATCATTCCAAGTAATGGACTAGACAGAATTATGGCTGACAAACAGACTAAGGGCACATCTACTCAGGCACCACAGAGAGATGATCTGCTAATTACGATATTGCAAGTACTGCAGATGAAATATTGACCCTCTTGAACCCAGCGGAAAATTTTCATCATTAGGATGATGATTTCTCTAAAGTTCTTCATGCATTACTGCTTACATGAATCTCATCAAAATATAAGCATTTTTGCTGCTTTCTTTAAAATCCATTAAAAAAAACCCACGACTGTGGAGTCTGACTTAAAAGCTAATCAACACTTTTAACTCATTCACTTGTCCTGCAAAATGACCCTTTGAAATGATTGAAAATAGGCTCCAAAAAGCAACATTGCTCCTACATTATTTAAGAACACTTTTTTTTTTACATGCATTTTCTATGTTCTGACACTGCTTTTAGTGTTCTAAAAGATGGGATGGCTTCTGATGATGCTGGTAACTTTATACCACTGCCAAAACACTGAGCATGATCGGACCTGTTGGGATTAAAATTATAAAGATTAATTTTTGTTAAAAAGGAATGTAAAAATACTACTACTTTTGCACTTATATCTAAATAAAAAGCCTCCTATTTTTCTTTTGCTTGTGTAAGACACAAAATTGAGATTTCTGGAAGGTTTTTTTTTTTCCAAAAAGTAACAGCAACAAACAAAAAATCACCTTCTTAAGAGAATATGTATAAAAGTCAAATTAAGTAATGAATTAAAAAATATATATATTGTGAGACTCTATACAAAGTGTAATTTATGAACAGAGAGATAGCTATTTTAAAATACTGTTCTGTCTGTGGATCCAAATTATATGAAGATAGTTAATTATTGCCAAGGGCATTTTTCCCTTTATGTCTACAAAGAGAAAGGCATAATGGCAATAAAACTTAGTATGTTTTTGCAGAACATAAGAATTGACTGGCCACCTATTCTTTCAGTTACATATAATAATCTTAAATTCCTGTCTAAATTGTTTATGCATTTAAACAGCTGTTGACTTTCACCATAGAGGGTGGTTGCCTTTCAGTATAAAACTCTGGAGACTTCCAAGTAGAATGCAATGTGTATATACTTCTATTACCGCTCATTGCTATCACTTTATCACTTACGTACAGCAATAACAGTTAATATTTATGTTGGGGTTGTGCCTAGAGGAATCAGTCAGATGATGGCAACAGTAAAATAATATAGATAGTAAATACATAGCTGTTACTCAAACGAAGTGCAACTCAACATTCAGAAATCTGTTGTTTTCATGATACCTCGATGCACTTTGTGGCAGTAAAAGAACAGAATTAACATGTATTTTGCTATTTATAAAGTGAAGCACTACAGTGCATAGAACAGAGATGCAATTATCTCTTCTGTCAAGTTTCAGAGTATGCTCACAATTGTCAAAAGGCAACATACTTTGGGATTTAGTGTTGCTCAGGAGAAAACCTGAGATTGTTTGCAGCAGGTTTCATTTGTGCTCAAGGAAAAAATAAAATCAAGGAATAAGCCCCGGTTTAGACAATTTAGACAAAAAACTGCATCTATAACATCGCTACATATTGATGTTACATGGCTATATTTTAATGGAAGAAGATAAATGACAGAAGAATTCTTTCCTGTAGTCTATTTTATATTGTAATTCTAGATGTTATAATGAGCTTTGAAAACAAAATTGTAAATCATTAAGTCTTATACAGAGATGAATACATTTATAAGTGAAAATATTGCTAAAACAAATAGCTGCTTAGGAATAAAACAAAGTTAAATTCCGTTTGCAATTTTGTGTTTCAAGTTTTTCCTAGAACTGAAGATTGACAAGTCACAATTCCAATTTGTCTATTGTCATTGGTTTTAATATATTTCCCACTGGCATATACCCCAAGTTAGAACAGTGCTTCATAGAACTTTGCTATCTTTCTATTTGGTAAAGCCATAGTTGTCTCATAATTCTGCCTTATCCGTATATGTTGACTATATATTTTGCAAATGTAATTTTTTTATCACAAATGTAATCTTTAATTCAGAGTCTATTTCATCTTAATAATTTTTTTTTCCTGGCCTTCACATCCATACTTATCTCATATCGATAGAGAATATTGATGTTAAATATTTCCATTACTTTAACTACCTCACCAATTTTAATATATCTGCTGGCAGTCACATTGTATTGCATTAGGCTAAAAGTTTTCTTGTTTTCTAAGACTTTCAGGCTCCAATATTTCTCACCGCAAATCCCCAAGACTGTTAATGAACTTATGCAGTGTCTTCCTATGAATTTAAGTTTTCCTAAATACACTTTTTAAAAATTTTCTATATGATATAGCCAGGTTGAGAAACAGATGGAAATAAATCACAAAAGTAATTATTTCCTTAGTTAATAGCAAAGGAATCTTAAACAAAATAACTCAAACTTTTCTTTATTCTTGTTTGACAGTCATCTTCATTTGAGTGTAAACACAACAAACCAGCTATGAGAAAAGTTAGGGTTTATAAATGTGGAAAGAAACTCACATCTCTTAGCAAAATATTGTTTGTTTAGTTCTGAAGATAGCTTTGGTATTCTAGAACTTTTCTCCATATTATTCAAGTGTGTCAGTGATCAAACGTTATTGGTGGGACTTCCCATTACTCTCCTATTTTCTTGTAACAATAAATAAATAAATAAACAAACAAACAAATCCAGGCTGTTAAATAGTTTTAATTCTGTAGTTTTTATTCATAGTGAGACCATCAAGACAGACAGGTCTATATGTATCAGCCCAAAAAGAAGTTTCTCCCAAACTGACTGAGATATAAAGGATGAGCATTCATGAGTAAGAGAAGCATATTAGTTTCTACCCTGTGCATAACTAAAGGATCCAGTTCATACAAGAAGGATATTAATCTATTTCAAGTGATAATCTGCTTTTTCAGAGAAACTGGGAGTAGGAGAAAAATTGTCTATAACTTTTTTTTTGTAATATTATAATATGTACACTGTATGCAGATATATAAAACTGACCGAAGTAATTGTGTACAGTGTTTGTGAAAAAATAACTATTTGTAAATTTTTCCTAAAAGTGTAGCGCATATTGCGTCTGTGAAGCAGGGCCACAGCATGCTTCATACAGCAGAATTTTGGAGGTGTCTCTAAAAACAGTAATAAAGAATATTCTAAAAAAGTGCTAATGGCAAACAGATTCATTTCAATGATAAGGATAAGAATTTTTAACTCAGCTTACTGAAAATTGATAAATGTATTTCTGTATTATAACGATCAGTTAGCAATTTTTATTCCTCTTGAACTGAAAGAAAATAAAGTTCTGAAATGCAGTGATAAAAAATTGATTTCTGGCAAACATGCAAAATTGTTTATTTTTATGGATGACATAATTAGATATAACATCCACAAACAATGAGAATACATTTCAATACATTCTCTGTACTGCTTAGGTCATGGAGTCAATCATAAACATTAACTGGAACAAAACATTCCTTGGGTAAATCAAAGGAAGTACCACTGAAGTAACATAAGCAGCAGAAGAAAGATTGGATTCTTTCCATGCTAATGTCTGATAATGTGGAACAATGTCAAGAACTCAATAGAGTAGTCGTCTAACTAGTGCATCTGGCCAATCTTCTTTTCTCAAAAATATTTGAGAGTAACTGGAGCAGTTAAGATTTCAGAAAAGTCAGCATTTTATAGGATCAAGTCCTTTATTCATTGTAGAGTTTTGATAGCTTCTAGAGACTTTCAGATATGACAGGAAATTCCATACAGTCATTATTAGTAGACTGTAATACAATGTACTGAACTGCCAGAACAGCAGACCTACAGGGTTCATGAAGAATG
Organism: Penelope pileata; assembly: GCA_013396635.1. Lineage (NCBI taxonomy): Eukaryota > Metazoa > Chordata > Aves > Galliformes > Cracidae > Penelope > Penelope pileata. Next base: position 133,330 of record WBMW01005516.1, on the reverse strand, counting down.
CTACAAGGCTGAAGGACTATGGCTAGTAGCTGGCCAGACAATAGTACTGCCACCATATTTTTCTTTACAGCTGTGGAAGTTGGAATCAAAGATACTTACAGCCTACCTGTTAAACCAGCATATTAACTGCATCTCCTCAACAGCTATCAGCTTTCAGGCATGACTTTCAGATGCTTGATCTCATCAGATTTTCACAAAGACCACTTGTTGTTTACTTGTTCTTTGTGGGAGTGGGAAGAGATTGTTTGGTATTGCAAAGAAGATGATTATAAAGTTCACTTTTGCTTGTATGGACCACCTTTGTACGAGCTATTATCAGATAAGCAGAAAAGAAGTGGCAGAAGCTGGGAAACACTGTATTCAGGTACTACAATCAATCATCAACCTGTTCTATTCCTGCTATTTGATAATACTATGGAATGCAATGGAACCCAACTGCTGTGAGAAGATCCATGTTTATATCCGTCAAGTCACTCCTGGCTATTAGGGCATCTTATTCACAGGAAGCACAAGCTCTGGAAGGATTCTTATCCACTACATATATCTGCTTTAATTTTTTATGCAAATGTCTCCAACGGCCTAAACAGCCTGATTCTACCCCACAAAGACTGAGCACTATTCTAGCTGTCAAGACAAGCAGGAGAAGCCTGCAGTGTCATTACAGAAACCTGCAAAGATAAAGCCTGTGTTCAAAAATGGATGGATGAAGTGTTTTTAGGCATAGAATGAAATCAGAAATGAAACTACCTATATCTGCTCTCCTTTCACATCAGTATCTTTCTGAAAGGAGTTTTTGAATCACTAGAATTCTTCAGAAGAACCATACTTTCAGGCATGAGATTTATTACATACTAGGAGTTTTCTATATGCAAAGATTTCTTTCACCTGCATTCCTTCCCAAGGGCATCTGGTGAAGGAATGACCATTTTAATCTGCTATATATAACATAGGAATCAAAAAGAAAGGATGGTAAAGTGGTAAATGGCTAAAGTAATGTCTCTACAGATTTCAGTCAAGTAATGTTTCTCAGGTAGGTGTCCCACTAAGATAAATAATGTTCAATTTGTGTCCTTTTCTAGATGATTTGCATTATCTAAAGAGATCTATCTGAATGAATCTGGTCCCTTGTATTCAATTCACATTAATTTATTCATGTTGCTTATAATGCAGTGTTTAAGCAACATCTATAGTTTGCTTCTTTGCCACTACCTTTAATGCATTACAAAATAGAATTTAAAAAAAAAAAAAAGAATATTTAGCTTAATATGTCAGATTTTTTGGAAAAAAAAATGGAAAAATAAATAATGTAAAAGTGCTAGAAGTTTGCTTTAGAAACTTTACTTCTTCCGTGGCTCTTAATAGGAAAAAAGATCAGTATGATACATTCTTTTGAGAGTCCTATGCACACAATAAACAATTCCTTTATAATACATCAAGTATTATCAAATATACTCATAGTTCAGTCTGATAGGAGACACAGCTTATTTTCACTAACTTCATTAAACCTATGAATCTAAAATGACTAATGCTGGAAACTGAACTACAGTACTAGCTCTTTTTTAGTTGTCAGTGAGGAAGCTGCTGCCCTCGCAACCATAGTGCAGTATCAATGTAAAGCAAGTGTAAGAGTTTCCACGACTGCCTGGAATAATCATTGGGAACACGTCATTCAAGCTTCTTAATTGCAGAGACTATTTCTGAGACTTCTGAGAGTGCAAAGATGCAAAATATTTCAAAACACAGGAAGTAAGATGAGAATTGAATTCTTCAGAACTAATTTTTGTGTGAACACAATTTATTCTTTCTCGTTTTAAGTCACTATTATTGGTACACATGGACAGAAACTATATTTCCAATCATCTGTTTTGTTCAGATTGCTTCGATCAGTCAGATACTGTCAAATCGTTTCTTATCTATTGATGAAACATTTATGATACCTGATTATTAAAGCTTATTGAGATAAGGCAAACAAGCAACATCTTTTATTGGCTGATACCTGTAGGTTAAAACACTCATAATGTTAGAATGAGTCAAGGTATACTGTCTCGCTAGTAATGACTGACCTCAAAGGCAGCATATATGTGTTCCAAAAAGTCTCCTTTATACTGTGGATAGGATCTATTATGATAGACACCTTCATCATATATTCAATGTGCATGAAGATGACATCACAGATAGTCTTGTAACACTAAAATTATTAGTGCAAATAAAACTACCACAAGGCAGGGTGAATGTTGAATGGTCATTGTTGCATTTCTTCAGACTTTTAAATAATTCTCATTATTTTTATTTGCAAGAAATAATTTTAATTGATTTTGCAGAAATAATGCTCATAAGACGGTTAAAAGGCAACCATGTTTCCTCCAAAATCCCACTCAGCAAACAATCATAAAAAAAAGAGAATTTTTTCAAAATCTCACAAAGTAGGATATAAAAGCTATTCAACTTAAATTATTCATTATGTGTTATAACCACTGAAACAAAAACAATCAAATTTCACAAGTTTCTCTTTCAATGTCTAGATACTTATTTTTAAACTTGCTTCTCGCCTTGATGTATTTCACTTACAATGCACATCAAGACTATCTCAAGTAATTTTTGAAATAGTAATGAATTACTATTGGTTTACATTGAAGACATACTTACTTAGTTTTTGTCAATATCAACAAATAATAGAAGAGATGCAATTAGACAAAAGACATTCAAGTCTGTGTGTTACTTGCCTGAAATATTAAAAGATGAGAAAATCAGTGAGATCAGCTAGAAGTAGATAATCTGTTGTTTGCAAGGCAACACCATGAGTTAAACCTTATCTCTACTGTTTTATTGTTACAATGACTCCATCCTGAAGACAAATATAGTTGATTAACATCTCTCTCTCTCGCAAAAAAAAGACATTCTGTAAAAAATATATAAATATATGATATTTCTTTCACACTTTTACAATTCTGTAACAGTTAATGAATAATTATGACATTCAAACAGTTGAAATTTCACTTATAGAGTACTAGTAATGGTACAATTCTATCACCCAGTTCTATTCTCAGTAAGAATCTTTTTTATTCATAGCACAAGTCTATAATACTAGCGATTGATTCAAATAAATTACTATCTTTAGTTAAAACGTGATATTCAGCATTTCAATTTACAGACTAAATACATTATTTATATATAAAATATGTACAATGTTATGACAATTAACAATTTTAATATGTAGGATTATCACAATACTATTTAAAATTAATTTTATGTTGAAATACAAGGTTTTTTTCAAGTAAACATTTCATAAGATCCTTTCATGCAAACTAATCTACATGTCATAGCTGGACTAACATAATGGGGGTGTTATGAGCTATTAAATTCATGAGTCATGTACTGAAGAGGATGTACATCAAAGAGTAACACACTTTCTGGTATGTAAGCATGCATCACTACATGACTTTAGATGCTCTGACATACGGAAAGGCATAATCTGCACCAACAATCTTTACTTGTAACATACCAATCTTTGGGCATGGAAAGACTGACACCTACATCACTAGAATTTCTGCTTCAGGCTCAAAGTTGATATAAGTGATGAAGAAACTTAACAACCAGGGAGTCAGTCTAAATGGCTGAATGGTGATAGAAGTTATTCTAGCTTTCACGCTTAAATGAGAAGAGAGACAGAGCTATGAAAGGAGAAGAAACTAACAGGGAAACTATAAAAATAAGTAAAGCTGAGGACTCTGATTTCATATTTGTCTTCTGACTCTTTATTTTACCACACACACATCCTTCTGACTTCATGACATCCAAACATCATTACTTACTCATCACTTCCATCGATTTATTGAAAAGGTAATTACAGCACCACTTTCTTTTCCTCTGCATACTACCAGAGATGCATAATCTTCCTTGTAATAAACAGACCTGGTGTCTGATGATCAAATGCATTTATTAAAACAGTGACAACAGTCTTGATTCTTACAAATGAGTTTATTTTCACTGAGGCCATGAGGTAACTAGAGCCAAGCATTTGCAGGTTTGGGACCATACATAATAGCATCTTCACATACAATCTGATATGAAATAATCAATGAATGGATCAATAGATGAAAGGAAGAACATATATAAAGAGTATATACATTCTTATTTTACAGAACTGAATAGGCATTGCTGTGATTTGTCACATATGTAGTGCACTTTAAATATTTTCATATCCACATTTCTCAGTGCTGTATTTTCTTGCTGCTAATATGGCAGATTTGTATGGCAAAAAGAACAAAAAGACTAAAATACTGAAGAGCCTGTAACATAATCACAGTTTAGTAAGTCTGTAAGGCATCACTGTTGAGAAGGGTGATGAAGGAAGGATTAATGTGTTAAAATGTCATTGGGAATCTGAAGATCTGGCTTCTTTTTCTATTTCTTCAACAGATTTTATGCATGATCTTCAGCACATCACTTTGGGTTTGATTCAACACCGAAGATAATGACAATCTATATTTCTTGGTGCTAGAAGTGGTGTGTAGCAGAGATGAGTAATAGTGATTGTAGGGAAACAGTTGATCGCAGCACAAACTGATGATTGAGCACATGGCAGAGGGGTGTGGCTGACCCGAGGAGTACTGGTAGATCCCTTACACCTGTGACCAGAAGGGGTGGACCTGGGGCGGGGTTGCCCCAGGCTTAGATAAGGGCCAGCCAGGCAGAGCAGGAAGTAGCCTGGGTGAGAGAAGATTGGAAAGCAGCTGGAGAAGCAGTGGCATAGGGAAGGAGTTGAGAGAGCAGAGGTTAGTATGCAGTAGAGACCCCAGCTCTGTATGAAACAGAAGGTGTAGTTGTAAGAGTTTTGGGACTTTTTCCATTATAGTGATGAGATTTTACTGAGGAGCTGTTGTGCATTTGTTGTGTTGTGCTTTGATATCTTCAGATATCGGAAGGTATAGAGATATATTGAATTTATAATTGGTGTTTTCTTTCCTGTTTAATCGTGAGCAAATGGAGGTAATATGCTCTAAGAAAGGTTTTGAAAGCTCATGGTGAGAATATGTGCAGAAAAAATGAAGTATCCTCAAAGATAATATTCTGATATTAATTCTATGAACAAAGTTCAACAAAAAAGTACTGATACTATGGTTCACTTTCAAATTTTGATAGAAATACCTTATGGTGTGATATAATGAAAAATACAATATCAAATATATATTTGAAGCTTATCAGTTACATGGTAGCACTTATCCTCCACCTTTCTATGTGCGTAGGAAACAATATGATGATTGTTCATGGAGTAGGAAAAAGTCAACGTCTAGAATGTTTCCACTCCTATTTTGCAGATTTTCAGCTTAAGAAAAGTGGCTTCAAGGATCCTGAAATACATTACTACAAAATATCTGAAGCTAGAATCTTCTATATCTGTAGTGTTGAATCAAACAACTCCTAAAAAATTTGGTGGAGGGAAATACAAATGTTACCATCAGTCCTCTCATAAGTTATCACATGCATCTAATTTCATGCACTAAGAAAAATAATGGAAAGGCAACTGTGAAACAAGGATGAATTCATACAACTTTTTTGCTTAAAATGAGATACATCTTCAAAATTTATACTGAAATATACATTTCAATTAGATAAAAATCTTTGTCAAAGAAAAAACAAATTCCCTCATGGAAAAAAAGTAAAGCAAAGATGTATTTGCCAATAAGAAAACTGGCTGAAGAAATGTACACATCAGGTATGGAATTTTCAAAAGATTTTTACTGTTACCACAACTAGAAACAATTTCTACATTAGTGAGAACAATCAACATTAGACCAGCATCAAATACTTCAGAAGTCCCATTCTTATCTGTGTTTTTACTTCTAAATATTGTTTTGGAGAATCTACTTCTTCATTCAAATAAAATAGTCCAAGTTAATTATGATTTCCCAATCTTCTGAGAAGTGAGCGACTAGAATACTCTTAAATATAAATATTTCAGCGCTGTGAAAAATATGCATGGCTGCTGTTGACTTGCTGCATAAAACTCTTGCACAGTTTTTCCATGCATACAACTGCAGTGTAAAAGACAATATTATGAGAAACCTTCTGACAAATTGATTAATAATCCAGAGCTGCTGAAGTTCAGTTGAGTGAGCAATTAAACATTCTAAACAGCAATGAACCTTCAGAGATAATTTATGATAATTTTATGCACAAGAGCTCAGTGGCTTTTTAATTTGATAGAATGTTAGTAGCATAGATTTCTAACAAGGGAGTTTCAGTGCTCCATACATCACTGAGATTACTTAAACATTTCAAATGCAGTTGATGAATGAAGTTTCCTGTGATGTGGGGAGATACAGGAGGTGTCAGAAGGCTGAGATTATCCATCATATCAATTATTGAAAGTGGATGCATTGACATCATACTCCCAGCTCATATTTTATAGCCATTATAAAGACAGAACAGAAATAACAGACTTGGTGGACTGCAGAACTGTCAGGTTATACAACTTCTTCCTCTTTTCCTACACCCTTGTTCTGTAACCACAGAATGTTAGCAATTCCAGGTGTTTCTTTGAAAGCTATTCATGATATATAGCAGGAGAACAAGAACCCTTGGATATCATCAGCCTGGAAAATTTCCGATATAGGTCAAGAAAGGAAACAGAGGTTAGATAAAATGAATGTAAACTCAGTTTGTCAGCAATGCAAATACTGTCATTTTTGCTGTAGGAGAGCAGATTAGTGTATATTCTTTCAAATATTTTCAAACATTTGTTGTTTCCAAAAAACCACATTGGGTAGTAAACTCAAACAAGTCAAATATTCTTAATTTCTAAAATATCTCTCCATTCCCTTATTTCTTGTCTTGGCAAGCAAAATATGTTTTAATCTTGGATTTCTGACATACTCATGGCAGCTAGAAATACACCAAGTTAAAGTTAATAATGTAAAGAGGCCTTCTTTATGTTGTGAACAAAGATAAAGTCTCTGTTTTGAACAGAACACTGAAGCACTCAGAGACCACATGTTTAAGAGAACAGCCAGTTGATGAGATTTGCTTTGTATTTAACGTTGCAATAATGATTCTGACAATAAATCATTTTTCCATATATCAAAAGTTATCTTTTCATGTGTGCTAGGAACAGAATGCTGAAAAATGAAGGATAAAAAGGCAAAAAAAAAAAAATTCCTAGAAGCAGGACAGCAGCCTGTTACTGTAACTCTTCAAGTGAGAGATCATCTTTTGTAAAGCACTCTTAGTCAAAGCAGTCCTCAAAACTGGAACTATGCAGACATCTGGGAGAGTGATAGGTGGAGGGGTGGAAGTGCTTGCACAAATATTGTGACTTCAAATCCTATCACAGACTAGAACAATTAGTCTTAATGAAAAGATTGTCTGACCCTCTCTGTCTTCAATATAATTTTTTAAGAGCTGACCCCTGCGCAGTTCCAAATCAACACCTATCTACGTAATTGAAAGTCACCAAAGAAAAATGGAGTCAATATTAGTGAAAAAACAAAAATAAAAAAAATCAGAGAAACTGAGAAAAAAGTTCCATCAACTTAGAATCATAGAACAGCTTAGGTTGGAAGGGACCTTAAAGATTATCTAGCTCCAACCCTCCAACTTCTGGGTCTCCTGCTAGATATTACTGAACAAATCCTCAATGAACAAATAGCTGACAAGTAAATTCAATGTTTGCCTAAGGACTAGTAGGTCTAAGCTTGTGGCATTGAAATTTCCTTTAAAAGCCTTCTTCAGCTGATTCAAGAGTTAGTTTAACCCCCATGTAAAGAAAGGATGTATTTCCCAAAACAATATGAAAATATGTCCAAACACTAGCTGCAGAGTAAAATAAATAAAAAAGAATGACACAAAGCTTGATCAAATTAAAAAAACTTAAGAAATGGATTGAAATAGCCATAGAAGACAAGAAGTTGGTATGGATTCTTAGAGGTTACTATTGTGACCTCTAAGATATTTCTGCAAAATCAGATATTGAAAAGCAAACAAAAAATCTAATGTTAACTTCTGGGACAAGATATCTGTAAGAAAGCTGTTGAGAAGTTTCTATTATTAAGTCTTTTACCAAGAAGTTACTCAAACATCTTTCATGAATGGTAGGTATGTCTTTAACCCTCTCTCAGAACTGGGTATTGATCTAGGTAACTTTTCCTGCATTATGTCTCTGAGTCTCAATGGCACGTAACACATAGTTAAAGCTGAGAGCAGGAAGTAAGCATTAAGTTAAAATGAGATACCAAAAGGATAAGCTGTTTACTTCCTTATGGACAGTTCATTCTGGTGGCCTGCACAATCTTGTAACCTCAGCTCCTTTGGATTATCGAAAAGGCACTTGTCTGAATCCCTGGAAGTTTTCTCAAGAAATGGCCAGACTCATAGCAGGAAAGAAGAAAAAACTGAAGTAACTGAAATGTCCTCTTCCTTTCTAAGAATCTCTAGCTCTCTGTCTTAGAAGGGTTTGATAAGAAGGATGGATGTAAAATATTCCCATTGGCAAAGGTATATACCACACGCGTATCTGATGTCCTTAGTCCTACGCTCACGCAAAGGGAGAGTGTTTTTTTCTTTTTTTTTTTTTTTTTAACTAAAACAGCATGTATAGAGAAAGCACTCTTAATTTTTGAATTCAAAATTAATATAAATATATATTAAGAAAATGATAGTGCAATTGTCACTTAAAGTTGCCCTGAAAAATATGGAGAATAAATTAAATCTCTAATAGAGAAATGCTAGTCTTGTTTCCAATGTATCAACGCAGCCTTACTGATGATGCTGATGCTTTCATAACGATCCAACTGACATTTAAAAGTACAATTATTTGTCTTATTGAAGAGGTATATGAAAAAATTCTGAAGTCCCATTTTATTAGTATGTGGTAAAGAAAAAGAAATGTAAATAATTTGGTAAACAGTACTATATCTGTGAAAAGCAATATAGACCTAAGATTTGCACCTATAATACTCTTCTGACAGTATTATTATAGTTCAATTTTGGCAGCTGCATTTGTTATTTTTCAGGTAAAACTGGCAACATGGCAGTCATAGAAATACTGGGAAAACTCCAGCAGTCCTTTCATATGCAAATGCCTATTTCAATACAAAGTTAACCTACCATTTAATAGGGTAAAAAGGGATGACCTGAATGAATGGAACATCTTAAACCTCATGCAAAGTAGGATAGTATTCTTATTTGCCCTTTCTTAATATTTTGATTTTCCATTCATTGCTGAGGCTGTAATAAACATCAGTTATTAAATGGTGGCTCTGCTCCAGCATCAGTCATTTAACTTTTCCCTCTCTATTGATTAATATTAGCATGTATAGATGGCACCCATTGTCTTTACAGAGCCTGAGATCTCATAGTAATTAAGATCAAATTTGAAATAAACAATGATGTGCAATATGGGTTGTAGAAATACCCTGCAAGCATTCTTGGCTAACGCCTACATTTCATTTAGACCTAATGTGATTCTAAAATGGAGGAATCAAATGAAACCAAACAAATAATCATGGCATAGAGAAGAAAGAAAGAAGAGAGAGAAAACAGCAGGGAAGGCATGTATTCAGTCTTCAAATGACTCTGGTATGGGTTTGTCAAAATTACAGTATCAATATTCTATCAGATATCAGTCTTTTTGTGTGTGTGTGTGATGGTATTGTGTATGCTCGTCTAGCTTGGTGATATCTTTGTCCTGAAAAGACTGGAGAACTTTATGTTGTATCGCTCTATCTCCAAGTCCTTTATGCATGTGGTAAGTTTATTCTTTTGCTCTCTGGAGATAAACTTACGCTTTCCTTACAGTACATTCAGGCAATTCTCAATTAATTCAATTGATTTTTCACAGAAGCCCCCACTTTTCTTCCCCAATCCCTTTTAAGTCCCAGTCTTGCTATGGGTCTCTTGTCAGAGAGTATCAGCAGATGCTGCTTAGCATGCAAGGGGGGATCTAGGAGCCAAGCTGCAACGGTTGCCAGGCAGAGGCCATGGCCCCACTCAGAAAATGTCTCAGTCCAGTAGTACTTGAATAAGATAGAAAGTCAGCTCATGGCTCAGAGTCAGAGTCCAGATCAATAGGGTACAAGGCCAGGCACGGGAATCATAGAATCATAGAATGGTTCAGGTTGGAAGGAACCTTAGAGATCATCTTGTTCCAACCCCCCTGCCATGGGCAAGGACACCTCCCACTAGACCAGGTTGCTCAAAGCCCCATCCAGCCTGGCTTTTAATACTTCCAGGGAGGGGGCATCCACGACTTCTCTGGGCAACCTGTTCCAGTGTCTCACCACCCTCACAGGGAAGAATTTCTTCCTNACCCCCAAGTCCCTCTCCTCAGGGCTACTCTCAAGCCATTCTCCGCCCAGCCTGTACGTGTGCTTGGGATTGCTCTGACCCAGGTGCAGGACCTTGCACTTGGCTTTGTTGAACTTCATGAGGCTGGCATGGGCCCACCTCTCAAGCCTGTCCAGGTCCCTCTGGATGGCATCCCTTCCCTCTGGTGTGTCGACTAATGCAGACTAGCTGCAGCACAGTCCAGGCCTAAGCCATGCGTGAGAGACCCTGCTGAATTCATCTCCAAGTGGAGCAGATAGGAAGTCCTGCTGCAACTTCCAGATCTTCCTTGGAGAACTCCAAGGTCAGCAGAGGCTTCTCAAATATGTCTCTCCTGTCAGAGCTATCCTTCAAGTAGTTCTGGGCCCTGACTCTCTTGTTCTAACTCTAGCCCAAAGCCTTGCAGGGAACTTCTGCCATAGGGGTTACTGAAGCCACAGGGAAAACCCAGATGCACCATATTACTCATAGAAGCCCATGCTTTATTTCAGCAGCCTCTTAGGAGCCCTGCTCTTCCAAAGAGGCCCAGTTTTCTCCCTCTTCGTACTGTAACCTTAGTCCTAACCCTAAACCTGGTCCAGAGTTTTTAGTACACTTTTCATTAAGTCTTTTTGCTAGGCCTTGAAATGCAACTATGCTTTTAAAAATGTATTACCTTTTATTGTGTGTGTATATATATACATACAATACATATAATGTATAATAAAAGTAAATATTATGCATTTTTATATATTTACTTTTATTATCATTTTAAATGAAACTTTAGCAATGTGTCATGTTTAACTTTTATTTCCTTTCAAGTTATGCTGTACTTTTGTCTTTTTTTTTTCTTCCTCTGAGTGGTCTATTAAGTGTTTTCATGATATTCCAGTTTTCAGAATAATACAGATTTCCTGCTGTGATTCAGTTCTCTCATAGAAATAGAATAAGCTGTTGATAAGTGTCTACACAATAACAATGTAGTTAGTAGAAAATAGCTGTATGACTGTACGGATCACACCTACATTTCTAATTTGAAGTCTGTGGACTCTATTTTCACTTTATTTTAGGTTTATGTCTGTCTTTATCACAATATCACGATGGTTCTTAAAGCATTTATTCTTACTTGTGGTTATAATTTCAAATTAAGTTATTTTGTTTCTTACTCCAGAAAGAGGGGACACAATCTGATCCAAAGTCACAACAGTTAACTGAAAATTTCAGCATCAAGACAAATTAGAAATTATTTGAAATTATTTGACTTTGTTACTATTTTTATAATGCTGCAGATTGATCCCAAGTAATTCTCTTGAACAATTTTGTTATTCCATGTAAAGTAACTGAATCGTGCTGTCTAATTGTTGATTTACTAAGTGAAAAGACATTGTTTTGGTGATAAGTATTCTGATGGAATAATACTGTTAACACATTTTATGAACACTTCTCTGAATTTTACATTTAATTTCATCAAAAACTAATGCCAGTGAAGTTTGATTATCTCAGTGTCTGCGGAAATGAGCACAAAAGAACTGTGAATATTTCTGAATCCAGATCATGTTAAAACTAGCATGAATAAAGTACAGATAGATCAGTAGTAAAAGGAAAAAAAGCAGCTATCTTTAAATATTGTGATTTATTTTTCAGAGTGAGAACTGGCAGCAGGATATGGGTTTACAGCCTCTAGCAACATCACTTCTATTTGTGAAATCCTGGTTAAACACCTTAAACACCTATGCAGTCTTACTCAGATAAGTAATTCAACTGACTTCACTTTCACCTCAGAACTACTCTTCTGAGAAAAGTTACCCATATATAAGCATTTGCAAGACACAGCTTTGCATTTGTTGGTCTGAAACAATTTTATTCCTGATTCCACTTTACAAATGATAAAGAAAACTTAGTGAAGATCATGCATTTTCAAACAATGTATTAAGAAAATGTTTTGTTCTACACTTTAAGTTTGGATTAACAATTTGGATTCTGTCTATAATGAATTTAAGAATATTAGGTCTCGAATACATATAGAAACATAAAAATATAGAATATATAATTTCTAACCATGGAATTGCTAAGATTACTGAGCCAAGAATGACAGAAATGCACAAAGCATTCTTTTGAATGTACCAGGTGAATTTGTGAGATAAAGAATAAAATATTCTATGTTATATTCTTGATGTGAGGGAAGAGAAAAATACATTGATTTCAAAACCAATACTTCTACTGAGCTCACTTGTTTCAGGATCAAGTCCTAGATAGCAAAAATGTAATTTAAAAAAGGATGCAAGAGAGGTTTTCTTCCTTTATTTGGGATGTCTAATAGAACAGTCGAGGAAAAAGTAAAAGTAACTGCCAAAAGAGAAAAACAAACTATTTCTCATGTGATAGTGAACAGAATGATTTCAGAATGGAGTTACAGAGGATGCAGGATTAAGTTGTATGATAGAAATCCTTGTCATGAGAACCTGAGGACACGGACTGTTCACGGATCAATTTCAAAAAGTTAATTACAACACACATTTCTAAACCTCAGTAACAGGGAAGATAATGACACTGGCAGTATGCATACATACACACACATCTATTAGTAATGCATTAGTTATTTTTCGTGTGTCTCTACTGCTTGACCCTTATTGCCTGTATTCAGTTGACATCTCAGTGTCAGATGCACAAGCTAGGAGTAAGTAAGCCCCCAAAGTGTTACCTGTTCTAAAGACATACATACAGTGATTTCTTTGGCAACCAACACACATGGAAGCTCTCAGAAGAGATTTTTTTTTTTCCCCCACATACTCATTTGTTTTCTGTATGGAACGTTTGTTCATATGTATATCTAGGTTCAAGCTAAAAACTTTATCAATCAAACTACAGCTGCATAGTTTCAACTCTGACTTTTACTATTTCCTGCTTTCCAACAGCTTATGACGAACATTTGCTGATGAATGCAGAAGCTGGTATCTGGCAGTGCATATTGTTCTATTCGAAATATACAGATCACTACTGAAAATTTACAGAACATCTACATGAACTTTCGAAGTATGAAGAGAAAAAAAAAAGATTTCTCGTGATAGTGAACAGAATGTTTCAGAATGGAGTAATAGAGGATGGAGTTATACTAGTAGTGGAGAGATGCTTACCTACAAGGCAGTTGGAGAATGGCTTAAATAAGGGCTCACTGATTGACCTTTCCAAACCTTTTTGGAATTAAAATACATGTACATGCTTGCTTAAGTATGCATAGCCATACTAAGACTTTCATTATTACTATTGGTTGAACTCAATGTACTTCCTAATTGTTAAGTATTAGCATTCCCATTTTACAGATGTGGAGAATGATCCCAAGCATGTTAGCTACATTACTTGAAGCCTCTTCATTTTGGAATCAACACCATTTTGAATCAGACTTGAATATTGTGAAGTACTGCCTTGTTACAGTAAGAACTTATAATTGACCTTCAAATCTCATATAAGTAGTTTGTTTTAAACACTGGACTGTATGTCTAGTATTAGTATAGTAGACAGGTATAATGGAAGAAATGTGTTCATTATGCTCCATTAAAAGACTACTGCCCAATTATGTAAAAGTTTGGAAGGTTACTTTTTTTCTCTAGGCCCCTTATAGTTGTTCTTTCAGCTTAGCTTGTGCTGGATTAGTTGGACATGGTTATGCTTCTCATTACATTTTTACACAGACATAGCTGTTTCATTTTCACTGGTATAATAATTGGTCTAAGAGCAAATCTAAAGGTCATTGAAGTTATTTGGTGATCTTATGTCCTCAGAGCGAGGAATCACTTTTACATGACACCTCTTTCCTCTGTCTTTTTCTCCAAACAGAAATAATACCTTGAGAGGTTACTGGCCTTTTCAGCTTTGAAATGGACTTGTATTTATATTTTGGAACCAGAGTCAGAAGCTTTTCATGTGCTTTCACTTCTGAGCAACTAAGCATGGCTAAGGGTGCTAGCAGACCTCATCCTATGTGTGACATCATAGAAAACCTTCCCTCCCACTGATTCTCATATACAATTACTGAGAGTATAAACCAGGACAAAGTATTAATAGAAATGTTCCTGTATTTTAGCTGGCTTTGACATAGGTTTTCCACTTCTGCAGCCTCTGTTGATTCCTTACACTAACCAGTATGCATATTAATACCAGTAAAGGAGAAAAACAAAAAAATAGTGTCTTCCTTGTAAGTTATTTGTAACAGAAAATAGATGGCGGAAATATAAAACTGTGTTCAAAGTAGTTGAGCTTGAAATAACAAGTAATTTATAGGACTGTTCTGCACCTATTCACTTTGTTTTTAAATCCTAGCTCTACCTCTGTCTCCTTTTGCAAATTTTTTTTTATATTCATTACTAAGTTGTAAACCTTGCCCCTGTAGTGTTTCTGCTCTACTTTGTTTTCCAGCACAATAACAATGCTAATGTACGATGAGGTTAAATGTGAAGGATAGGTGATCATTTGTCAGTGTTTCAAGTAGAATTCAGGGACATTTCAAAATGTTTTTTGTGATTTGGGCTTCCAACTTTAAAATGTGATGTATAATTGACATTTTGATACTTCGAGGCCATGGTGTATTCTCACACTTCCGTAGGAAAAAAAAAAAAACAACTTGCTGACACAATCAGGAAACAGATGGTGACAAAGATCTTGTATTTAATATGCCAATCATTATGCTTTAGTTGCATATTATCATCTCATTCATGAGGCCACTATATGAAGGAATTTTGCTGTGCTTCTTCAAATCAATCAAGAGGTTGTTTTTTTTTTAATACTATTTAGGTCTTATTCTTTCTATGTTTTATTACATTTGGGGTGGACTGTTTATGCAAATTTATTGCACATGAAAAATGCTTTCACAATCATGTGGCTAGAATAGATGTCAGCAATGAGATTTTTCACTGTAGATAGTTTCAATAGAGAAACCAAGAAATGACTTGGCAACTGAAGTATACACATTTTCCGTTCTTTGCTGTGGTCCTTAATCCAAAGACAGTGACATAGTAAGACATTGTGAGGGATGATGTTGAGTAGGAGGATGGATTCTGTAATGTGGCCTCGTATCTACTAAGACCTGGACTTCAGTCAAATTTTCTGCTCAAGAAAACCACAGATGGCAGATTACCAGTATATTTCAGTTAGAGCTAGAACTGGATTTGAAATCACTTGAGTATGTGAGCCAAGCATACCTCTTCCTGAGCTCTGAAAATAAACATTTCCTTTGGAGAGTGCCTGACTCAAAGTCCCATCATACAGTTGTGAGTTCATCCCCTCACAAACTGAGCAAGGACCCTCCTTGGATCCTGAGATCCTTTAAAGATGTTTTAGTCCCTTTTTGAAAGTAGTGAGAAAAGTCTGGCTCTTTCTCCTTCTGTCCTGCAACATCCAGAGAATACATCTTTCTGATAAGAGCCAAACCTTCATGTTCAGAGGAAATTTGAGTATAGTTAGCATCATCTTTTTTTATGTTGATCCTACTCTGCCATCTGTAGGTTCCCCAGCTTCTAAAATGTGTATATTTCCATTTTAAGAAGTAAAAAAATTTGTGATTCTGTGCAAAAAGGACATCACAAGCATGAGGACACAGCATGTAGCTTGACTAATGACAATTTCCTTGTTACCTGAGATGGAACATGCCTCTGACCTGGGTATGATTAGGTAGTTAGTTGGGAACTTAAATATTCTTCTTAAAGTGGATAGAAATATATACTGATTTTTAGCTTGTATACATTGAGGGGAGGAGAGGGTGAATGATCTTGTGCTGAAACTTAGAAGATAAACTATTTCTGGAGGAGAAAAACACCATTGTTCAACCTAATACGTGCCATAGCACATTTCAAGAGTGGTTTCCATGGCAGAATGGCCATAAATGCAAGAGATGAGAGCATGTTTATTTCATATATGACACATCACGGAGTTTACAGTAGTCTTTCAGCATGTCACTGTTTCTTTTCCCCTCTAATTCCCCTTTCCTGATCTCCAGACATTTTAGACTACTTGTAATATGCTCTGGTAGATCATCACTGACCCATCACTGTGAGTTCTGTGTCATCCTGATTTCATTTATTTCCCTTTGGTGTGCAGCATTCTTCCTTTAGCTTGTCCAGGCAGGTCTGCAGTTTACAAAACCAGAAATCTTTGAAGTGGCAATTCTTTGTTCCTTTTAATTGGATAAGGAAAAAAATAAATAAAAAAAACCACCAAATCCAATACAACTTTGTGTAATAGATGAGCCACTCTTAGCCATAGGGTCAGATTTATTGTTTGTTTCATTACTTATCAAAGATAGCGGCTTACGCACCTTGTGCTATCTAGACAGCAGTCTCTTAGGATGTCAAAAGTCAAGGCTACATCAGCTCTTGACTTTATCCAGGCTGTATGATGTACAATGTCACTATAACAGAGCACTTCCTCTTTGTGCTGGGGGAACTTGATTCATAATGAGCCCAACGAGGGTGAACTCAGGTTGTGATAAAGAACCCTACACAGAGGCTCCTATTTTAGAGAAACAGGTGTTGGCTTTGATTAGAGAAAAATGACATCATCTAAGGGAAAGGGGAAAAAAAAAAAAGCAAAGGGAAAGAAAGGCAAAAATAGAAAAAGTGGCAACCAGACGCAAATACATTTGCACATATAAAGCTGTTCTAATGAGAGCCAAATTGATTTGACATTCAGTGGCAGTTCGAAGCCAAAAAAAGCAAAGCAGCCTACAAAAGGCCTAGCTCATTGTTTATGGAGTGTCATACTTCATCATCTGTGAGACCAATAACAGTGATGGGAAGACCTTTAAAAGCAGGGAGTTTGCACAGAATGGCTGCCTGGATACCACTGATGTCAGATCCAATAGAATGATTGTGAGATATTTCCTGAATTGAAATTGTGTTTGTCAGGTGAAGTAGATGCTCTTTACCGACTACATCTTTGAGAACAGAATTTGGTACATCGCTAGAATTCTTTGCTGATTTCTTCTACGCAGGCAGAATACTGACCATCAAGCAGATATGAATTAAAAACAGAAGAGAAAAAATTAGCTAAACTGGAAATGCTTCTTCCACTACACGAAAATTATTATCTTTAAGGAAAAGATCTTTGCATAAAATCATGTAAACTTATGTAGGCACCCCTTTCATTATCCTTATTTTCACAAGTAATTTCATAATTATTTTTACAAAAAAAAATTAGATTTTAATTAAAATAGTAGATCTCTTGTTAGTAGACTGAGGAATATATTTTGTCCATCTTTGCTTTCAGTTAGAACACCTGGTGAGGACTAACATGTTTATTAAATGTTCGTGAATGCCAACATGAATTAAATAAGCCTTCAAAAAAATGTGAGATGCTATAGCCTTCTACAGTAAAGGATACGTGTAGAAAACAGTCTCTCTATTTCTGCCTTCTAGTTATGAGCTGTACCTAGATATCACAATATTGATATTAAATTCTGGTATTAATGTTTCTGTTTAGATTTCACTACAAAAACTGTTTCTTTCTCAAGGGAAAATTCAGGAATTTCACTCTTCGGAGTCTCAATACTCTAGTGATTCACTGGAATACAAATAGATAGTGATTTCACATTAGCAAGTCCTTAATCCCATTTTACATATAGTATCTAGAATGGCTTCATAATTCAAAAGGCACTGAGGCACTATCAGGGTGATCAAATTTATAATGGGTGGAACAACCATGGACAAAAGATGGAGAGAGACAAGTTACATGGAGATAGGTCTAGGTGAATAAATGAAACATTTTCTTCCATTCACATTAACAAAGTTCAGTTTAACTTTATTTCCTGTAAATATTTGAGTCTGTGAGTTTATGAGCAGGAACACCCAGCAAAATAAACAGATCTGTACATCAAAATGTTTAAATAGACATAAAAAGCTAACCTTATGTCTATACTAAATACCGTATTTTGTGACTTATAAAGACAATGTACATTAGCTATGAGTTATAATAAATTATATATGCAGAGGTAATCCCTGCTGTGTTAGTTTTATGTCGTAAATTGTATGATTGTATTTCTTTTGTCATATTTGAGATTTATAAGCCACACTAGAATAAATGAGAAATTTTGAATGTTATAAGATAGATTTCTAAATTTACTCTGTGATAGAACATAAACTTCCAAGGCCATACCTATTCTTACATGGCCTTTACTTCAGTTTGCAGAAATAGGATTGCTCTAATGCCCATGGGTTTTCTCGGTCAGTCTAAAATCCTTCAGTGGTGGCATTTAATTCTATTACATTGGAAATTAAAACACCATTGGTACAGTAAGCCTTTCAACAAGTGAATTTCTCTTTTCTTAAGCTTAAAGTGTAAGCCCAAGTAAAGTGGGAATCAGTTTGGGATGATCAAAGAAATGCGTTGCTACGCAGTTTTGCTAAATGTTGTTAAATCATTTAAAATATCACCTTTTAGAATTTAGTGTCAGAATTTTAACACCATAGAAGTGAATGGGAGCAATTTACATTTCCCTTAGAGCTATTGTTTCACACAGTCTGAAGATTCAGGCTGCATCTTTCACTGCTGAGAAACAATGTAATTTAAATCTAGCAATGTAAACTTTTATAAATTAGTAAAAGCAAGGAAAAGACAAATTTCACTTTAATGTAGCTAGTCAAGGTTAACCTCAGGCCCACATCTGCCGCTCTATTGACTGCCTATAAAGAGAAAATAATGACAAGTCTTGGCTTGGATTTTACATTGGGACAATTGGGAAAATCACATGATCGGGAAATCACATGATGTCAAAAATGTGCGTATAGCCTTTGTGAGACAGCATTGTATTAATTACCAGCTGCTCAGATTGGAAAATTCTCTCCACAGTTCTACACTTGTAAATTTTAAAAATACTTTGCACTTTTTATGTTTCCTTAAACACTTGTGAAAGCAATAACTGTCTACTTTCTGTGCTATATCAATACCAATTACTTTTTGCAGAAGAAACTCAGAAGTCATCTTGAAGAGTGAATACGTCACATTTGTAATTTGGTCATGGAAAATTCATGTACCAAAAAAGTGACATTCAAAGAATAGTTTTTCAGTTTGATTTTCCTACTAGACAACCAGGTATCACAAAGCTGGAAAAATCTTTTCAAGTAGTAGACTTAGGCAGTTGCTTCTGTTTAGTTAGTCAAAAGGATAAAGGATACCTGATTCTGATGTGTATGTAATTACTGGATATATATAACATCATCTAGCGGAAAGTAGGTCAAATGACTATGAGCTAGAGATAACTAACTAAATAAAAATTTTAGTCTTATTTTGTTCTCTCAGCAGTGAGAGTGATTAATTCCTGCAACACTTTAACTCAGAAAGTGGCAATTTCTCTACTGCCTGTAACATCTGCACCAGGAATGGATTTTACTTTCTCTGAAAAAAACCAAAACTATCATTAAATTTGTGGACAGAGATAAAGGCATAGAAATTCCCCTTCTTTGAGAATTTACACCAAGTTTGTAACTTTGCAAAGCACCTTCATATTTCTAGGGTTTGGAGAGTACAGATAGATGGCTCTTGAGTAGTGCCTTGGCAGAAGTTACTTGGCTAAGAAAAAAGACTTAAGATAAAATTTTATGCTTGTGTTATACAAAGATCTGTTAGACTAAGTTGTTTGGAGGCATATTTTCTAAAAGAGTTCCCAGCTATATAACCTTCACTTGTGCCAAACTGTTCATTTTCAAGCTGTGAGTTACTTGACTGAGGCTAGACTTAGCCATCCTTACAAGAAATTGTGGGAGGTTTCAATATGTCTCCTCTATGTGATTAAACCCATCTGTTTTTTGAAAAGACTCTTTCAGAGTAGTATTATCAGGTCTAACCATGCAGCTGGAAATCACTGGAGATCTACATCCAAACACTGAAAATGAATACTTTTGTTGGAAGTCATTTTGCTAGATGTTCATCTGAATTCTGTTTTTAAGACATACATAGACACAACCCATTAACAAGTCCATCAGTTTCTTGAAAGAAAATGCATATCTGTGGTGTAGCACACGCATCTTGTTCTGCACAGGATTTGACTAACAGAAAGTCTTTTGCATACATATCTCCATTAATATTCTTTTAATAAGATGTTGTAAAGTGTTTAACTGGCTGGATGGGGCTTTGGGCAACCTGGTCTAGTGGGAGGTGTCCTTGCCCATGGCAGGGGGGTTGGAACAAGATGATCTCTAAGGTCCCTTCCAACCTGAACCATTGTATGATTCTATGATTCAGTGGCTATTCTCAGTAATTCAAAGTTGAAATGCAAGTTAGGTGTTCTCATACAGCTTATGTTTCTGGAGTTGTCTGAAGTTGTCTGAATGATGAATTACCTTTTGAGTAATAAATGACGAAAATCAACGAAGATGATGGCAGAGAAAATGATTTTAATTTCAAAATTATTGTTTGCCATCTTTTGTGTATTTCAGAATTTTTATTTCTTTGAAAACCAAATGATTTTTATTTGGTCCCAGAATAGGACTGTTAGAAGGAAAGTCTTAAAACCAGGTATGTCAAAACCCTGCCAATGTGGAATTAATTGCATTG
Organism: Penelope pileata; assembly: GCA_013396635.1. Taxonomy (NCBI): domain Eukaryota; kingdom Metazoa; phylum Chordata; class Aves; order Galliformes; family Cracidae; genus Penelope; species Penelope pileata. Next base: position 112,489 of record WBMW01005516.1, on the reverse strand, counting down.
CAGTATACATACTAAAGAATGAGTATGCAAAGTGCAAGAATGTCTTCTGGCAAGATAACTGAACTATAGTAAAACTGATATATACAGTAAAATGTCCCCTAAAAGTAGGGACTAGTGAGATGTAGTATTTTATTCCTGTCCTGAACTGTACAAAGATGAGTAGTATTCTCAGTTCTTTAAACCACAAAGCAGAAAACAACTAAGCACTTTTGACTGGATCTGCCTTGTTCTTGTATTTTATCAGCAACAACAACAACAATTGCTGCAATTTTACAAATGGGTTTGAGTTATTAACTTCATTACTAAACAAAAACAAAAAGAAACAAGCACCACCAAACTAGACAAAGACAGATTGGTGTTTACAGAGCAGTTTCTGGCACTACCAAAACAGTGTGTTTTTACTTTACAGCACCCTTGCCCACCTTCTTTCCTCCATTGCTTTATTTCAGTCACTGAAGTAAGAAGACAGGAAACAGGAATGAATGTATGTGGAAAGAGACTGGTTCAGTAAAATGCTGTCTCCTTATACAGTCGCTATTTTATTGTAGAACTACATTTAAAAACTAAAATGGAAAGTAAGGCAGACATACATAATATTAAGACTGGTAATGTCTTCAGTTTTGCAGCAGGCGTTGTATAAGCAAAGATACCTTTATTTTCCACCGTACTATGCTACAGCAGATGAGAAAGAAAACATATTTTGGTCAACTGTGAAATTTCATTTGTAAGTGGAAATATCTTAGGGTTTCTTTTCCCCTCTAATTCATTGCAAGTTTGTTTTTGTTTATGAAAATAGACTTGATCAGATAATCGGAGTGTAGAGGTAGTATTCAATCATTCAGAGAGATTCCGCAGTTTTTATTCACTTGTGTACTTCATTGCATTTTCACTCTTGGAAACTCATTTACATAATCTCCGTATGGTCATTTCACAGTAACTGTATGTGACTCTGGATATGCCAGCTAATAATTACCCTAAGCTATCGGAGAATTTGTAACTGCATAGTGACTACACAGCTATTTCTTAATATTCGTAATAGAGATTGAAAGCCCTCTAACTGGTCCAATACTATGAATTGTCAAACTGTTTACCAACAACAAAGACTGTCTCTGCTTCTCAGACCCCTGCAGCTGAAATGCTTGTGTTTATTTAAAGAAAGGGAAGAAAAAACCCTCTCCTTCTTCTATGCTTGTTCCTGTTGCTGTTAAAGTGAATAGTAGTTTTTGTCATTGATTTCAAAGAGAATTCAGTCTGACTCGTTTTCTCATCATTTTTTTGCCCTGTTCCTCTTGCATTTCAGGAAAACATTTTATCTGCATAATAATTGTTGTGACGCTGTAATTTCTGTAAATGAGATTCTGCTGTATTTTCCCACTTACTGACTTAATTTAGGTTCCCATAACCTCTTATACAGAGCCATGACGTACATGTTTGTAAATCCAAACAAGTAATATCCATAGAAAGATAAGGAAGGAAACAGGAATTTTCCCTTGGAACTTTGGTAGGCCAAAATCCATAGGTATTTTTACCATAACACTCCAACTTTCCTAGGCTTTGGCCATTACTTTCCAGCATTACTGTGACACAAGATGGCTTACCGTGAGACTGCTTCCTTTTTCTCAGAGTAGAGTTTGGCTTAAACGACTATGGAAAGAGGCAAAGGCAAGGACTTTCCTCCCCTTCCTCCTTAGCGATTGAAATAAAAAATGCCACTGACTTTAATCACCAGTTATGGACTATTGATTTGTACAGCCTTTTAGAATTTGGCAGAAGAGATTAAAAATTTCTGAACATCGATAAAGGAAAACAGAGAAAATCCTATATAAAAACACTGGGGAAAAAAAAAAAGGCTGTTTTCTTTGATACTTTACAGAATAAGCAGAAATAACATTTGAGTAATGACTAAATAATGCTCAAAAAGTCCACTGCACAAACAAGGAATTTCTCAGGGTTGTGTATATGTGTGTTACTTAATTGTTTTTGATTTTTGTTTGAGATTTCTTTTCAAAAAGAATGATGTGATCTAAAAAGAGAGGACAAGCTTAGTTCAGTTATAGCTTTCATATAATTACTACAAACTAATGCAAATTAGGCTGTAGGTCTGCTCAATGTACATTTCTGTGCTTGCCAAATTATGTTTGGCAGTGTGGTCAAGCAATAACAGATGCACACTGTGCCTAGTTTTCTCGGGCTGTTCAATAATTAGGAGGGCCATGTATTATAATAAACCACATCCCCTTGGCTGAGATTTGGATGTAAATTGCACACTAATTCACTTCCAAGTTTTTTGGAAGCATACCAAAAGACATGAAAATTAGGGAAATATACTATTTACTTCGGGAAATGTGTTTAAAACTAAATAAGGCTCATTTGTAAGCACTGTTCATCTATTCCATGCTTGTGAAAAAAAAAAAAAAAAATTAACAGTAAGTTCCCTTTTCCTTTATTTAGTTGAGCTCTAGCACAGAGCAGCTAATGTGACACCTCTGCAATGTTCATGGCATCTCTATTATTCTCGTGCTGAGAGAGTACAATATAAAAGACAGTTATTCTGCTTTGTATTTCTCTAAGGTATTGCTGAGGTTGAGTGGATGATATCAGTTCAATGAATGACTTGATTCACACTGCAATCCAAATTCTTTGCAATCAGTTGAGTTGTAATGACATACGGTTTACAGCAGAAAATTTGTCTTTTGTAAAGGCTGAAGTTTCTTTACCCTTAGCTATTACACAAAGGCTAAATGGACAGGCTTAATAATAATAAAAAAACACTTAATAAAGGAAATTTTAGAGAATCCATCAATGCAATGTATAGATGTAACTACATTCATCACTGAATTCTGGAGCAACAGACATTTAAAATAATTGAACTGGCATAAACATAGTAGGCAAGCATCCTAGCACTGAAACTGTTCATAGGAGGATAATTCAATGCTGTGTCATTCAGCTGTGGCTAGACTGCTGTATATGTCAGATTTACAGTTTTACAGTAGGTGTTTTTCAGGTGTTTCTTTGGAGTTTCTCCCATTGAGTGATTGTTGATAATTGTGACTCTATCATCATAGACTAACAGAATAGCACCAAAATTCTTGTTTCCAGCATAATGTACACAGAGGTAACTACAGAAAAGCAGTTTTGGCAAAAGAAATGTTCTCTCTGTATGTTGAAATTGAAAACAGGTTAAAGACAACTGAAAAAGCAGCTGAAATTGTAAACTAATTTGAATCATTTAAATTAAGGGACTATGAAGAGCCTTAGAAGAATTTTGCAAAAATAACGGGTTGAACAAACAGCAGATAAACCTCAATACAGATAAGACCTCCCTAAAACACATTACTGGAAACAGTCTAAAGTATTTATACATAATGATGTCTCCTGAATTAGTTGTAACCTCTCAGGAAAAAAAGATCTAGGCATTACTGTAGACAGCTCAATGAAGAGACTTGTTCAGTGGTGATTAAAAAAGCAAATAAGATGTTAAATTGTGTTAAGAAGGGAATAGAGAATAGAAAAGAGAAGATTACAATTCCATTATATAAATCGATGGCACATTGATTACTGTATTCAGTTAGACATCTTATTTTAAAAAGACACAAATGAGAAGGTGAAATGAAGTACAATGAAAATGACAAAGGTGTTACTTTTATAGTCACTGAATTATGCCAGCCTCTCCAGAAGCATAAGGGACTAAATGGAAAATGTTAATCCTGATTTGATGGGATGATCCCTAGAAAGCTAGCCCTTTTTCTAACATTTATCAGATGCAAACCAACCCATTTTTTAACATTTATGAGAGACTGTTTCAGCATGCTGCCAGTGTCACACTCAGGAAAATGCAATGATGTTATAGAGACATTTTTGGATTCCAGTCATTCTGTTGTGTGTGCACTCATCATCAGTGCAGAGTATGTGTAGATCTAAATCAATCTACTTGACAAATAAATTGTTTTCCATTTTTAATGAAGAATACTTCTTAGAAATTAGTCTTTTCACTTAAATTTCTGGCTTGTCCCTAGCTTGTTGTGTTTTCTTGCAAGGATTAGTGAGAGATTAAGGGGGAATCTGAAGCTTCTGTGGTATGGTGGTCAGGGGTGGTGGGAAAGAGCTAGTGCTTTCATAAGGATTTTGCTATTCTTTCTATAGAAATTAATTCATTGAGGTCAGCTAGGATTTCTTCGCAATCATTATATCATTTTAAAGTGATGAAGGTTGTTACATGTTGCCTGGACTCTTCGAGACAGCAGGATGTATATGTGGTAGCTTTCCCAGATTTGGAGAAGACCTCTGAAAACTTCAACTTTGTTCATATCTATGTCTGGTGAAACAATATGTGTGCATGTTAAACATTGAAAATAGTCCAAGAGCTGCCATTAATTTGAATTGATCTGAAATCATTATCTGGAACTGCCAGGAAATTCAAAAAAGAGTTATTTCCACAACTCCTTAGATACACCATATCTTTTCAGGAATATACAAGAATGGCACCATCATCATTGCTGCTAACTTCAATAAAACATTAATTCATTAAATATGAAAGAAAGCAGAGAAGACAGGTGCCCCTCCACTCTGAAAAAACTTTTGCAATATTCCCATACCCAGTATTACTCCTTCTCTGGATGCGGAGAAGGAATGAAAAAGTCTCTCTGGAGTGTTACTTAGTGAAACAGTCTTTTAATAAAATTATGTGAACCATATATCGCGAAGTATACTGATATAGGACAGACCAAACACATTTGCAATAGTCTTATTCTTCCCAGCCGTGTTCCTTCAGCAGTTGGTAGCTTTTGAGATTTTTTTCAGTCTGTTTAGTATTATATCGTTTTACACTGGCATGTCTTCCATACCTATTAGATGGCTGCCTACAGAGATGGCTCAATGATCTCCGCAGATTCCTAGTCAACACTCCTATATTCATTATCAGAATTATCCTAGAATAACATCACCTCTATTGTACAATCAGGTGAAAGTCAAGAAAAATAAATGAATTTCTCTACTTTTGATTTGTTGTATGACATGTTGACTCCATTAAAATGATTGTTACGACTTATGTAAGTCTTGTACTCATGTCATGTATTTATTTCTTTCTTATTATAGTCTCTCAATAAATCTGACAAGTTAGAACTGAAGCTGAGCAATGATTTTTAATTAAGTGATTATAATAAAATCTATTAAAAATTCCTAGCATTCAAAATTTTCAAAGAAAGATGGAAACATTTATTTTCAAGCATTTTCATTTATTTTTAAAGCTAGAGCTCAGATTTGCTAAAGTAGGTAGTTGGGTTAGGTCCCTCAGTACCTCCATACATGTGACACTAATCTCTGTCAAATCAAGGTTTAAAATGTGTCTTCTGCTGCAGAATATATTGAGATAACATCTGTAGATTATTCACCTTTCGTCACTCTTTTTTTTCACCATTTTTAAAAGACTTTGTGAAACTCAGCATCTCTATTTGCTAAAACAGTGGATGGTATGTTGTGAACAAACCTAGGAATGCTCTAGGAATGCTAATAATTACTAAAGATAGGTTAGTCTCTTGCAAAATTTGATGTGATCTGTTCTAGCTCAGAGAAAATTCTCAACTGAGAAAATTCTCAATTCTAAAATATTACTCAGAAAAATGCTTTAATGACATGACCCTTATTTGTCATCTCCATGTAGCAGTATTTGTCAGTGTTACATATTAATGTTTCTTACAATGTTACCCTTTTGCAGCTATCCTGTAGTTCCCTGAAAGAACCAAAATCAAAACCCTGAGACTGTCATGATAGCTGTGGAACCAGATGAAGAAGAGTTTCTAATTTATATCCATTCCTATTGGATAATAGGGAAAAACTGCAGGGAAAAACTGCAGCCAAGCACGGAGCGAAAGAAACGTTCAAATTGCTGCTAGGTGGAAAAGGAGATTGCCATACCCTAGCTGAATGTCATAGATAGTGACGTACCTGGGAAGGGCTGGAAAGAAGATGATTCTTCACTCCTACCTAGTGTTGATTCACATTTCCTCTGTTAAAAAATGTTACTTTTGGGAGCAGCTTTAGGGTAATGAATCTTAATGTACAGAATTGTTTCACTGCAACCTAGACATGTAAAAATCACCCCTCAGAGATTTAGGAGAAATCTCTCTTTGGTATTTCCCAATTTAGGTAACTCTTTTGGCTTATATTGTTTTTACAGGTCCCAGTGTTGGCTTTCTATCCCCACAGACTTCTTGCAGGGAAACAAAGAACCTGGATTCCAACAAGCATCAAATTTGGTGCTGCCACAACCAGTCATTGCTTTGATGCCCCAAAGTGTTTTGCACTGAAGCTTTTACCCTCAAGATTTTGACAACATTTGTAATTTTTAAGAAGTGGGATAAAACTATCTCAGAAGTGGTTATAAAAGGGACACTTTTGTCAACTGAGCTGTCATTTTGGCATCGTATCAAGTCCATGGCAGACTCACTAAAAAATACTGCACCATAAAATAGACCATGTTACAGAATCTTAGCATGGAATATACCTAGGAACATGAGGCCAATTTTGTTTGTTATCTCATAGGGATTCATGACAAAATAATAATAATAAAGGAAGAAAAAGAAAAAAAAAACTAGCAGAGGGTTAATTTAAAACGAAGAAGAATCTACTTCAGGCAGTAATGTTTTTTAAACCTTCCTTTATAATTTTTGCTTATCAAGGAGTGCCCTTCTGGTATATCAACTGAGCCAAGACTGAGTTCTCAAATACTATGATGGCTTCTGTTAATTAGATAGTTTATCTGTGATGAGTTGTTGACACTGAGATGATTTGTGTTAAATAATTTTAAAATATTCTGTGGGGCACTAAGTTAGATGCATTGTTTGTTCATACTCCAGGCCCCAGCTTCAATCTTTTTTACAGCCTTCGACAGAAATGAAGTCGATGCTTCAGCAAACTTTAAGTCACAATAAGCAACACTGCAAAGACATTTTTGAGTAACTGGAAATCTCTGTTGAAAAAATTAATTCCTATTCTTAATAAGTTTGTATTTTTTGCATGCAAAAAATATGGCATAAAATGTGAAAAACATTTTTCATAACATTATTTGAAGATGTTAAGTTTAGCAAGTTTAGCATTTCTTAAATATTTCTTTTATGATGTTTTCCTATTCATAAACCAACCTCCAATCTCCCAGTTAAGGGCAAAATGAAGGAAGGACTGGCAAAATGTGACACATTTTTCAGAGTGTGCTTTGTTTTTATACAATGTCTTCCTTATGGTGGGCTTTACTTTCATTCACAGGAAATATGGATAGGCTGAGTAGGCTGAGTTTTAACTGTGTAATGCACTATTTATTACAAAAATCAAAAATTACAAAAAAAAAAAAAAAAAAGAGGCCGCATGGATGAAACAAGGGTAAACAAATTTATAAGCAGAATGTAAGCTGGTATCATAACAGGCAACACATCAGTATTTCTTCTTGTTCTTCAACTCCAAAAATTGGTTCTCCTCTCCTATCTTGCTTCTGTGTTCTTATGTCTTTCCACTTTCACCTTCCTTTCAATTCTTTTATTTTCTATTGCTCCCTTCAAAAAAAATTATACTCTTCTTTCTTACTGTTTTTAACCACTTTTCTCGTGTGCCTCCAATCTCTCTGTAGTCTTTAAGCCCCAAATGCTCCCTTTTCCTTCTCAACGCCCCATCCTTCCTGAGTGGGAGTGCTGCCCATGCCGCTATAACACCTCAGACTCTGTTGTGATCTCCATTCTGCATTTGCACATGGATACAGTCCCCTAATTGAGAGACTTCTTTTTTTTTTTTATTAAAAGCATTAGACATTTATATGTAGGAATAACACTTGCAGAGACATTCTCTAGGTTAAAAGTTAAAAGGGATGTCAATCATCATACTTCAGAACATAAACAGATTGCCAGCGTGGGTTGAAAAGGAATTTTCCCCACATAAAATCATAGAAGTTTGCAGTAGAAAAGAACTAATAGGTCAGCTAATCCATCTACCTGCCAATTCAAGCTTTTACCCCACCATATATTTTGCTGTTCCTTTGGCCTTTTAAAAATCTCAAGCGATTGGACTGTTAATGCTTCCCTGTAGAGATTATATAGTCGTTTAGTACAGCTAGTTCACTCTCCGGATTTTTTCTGATAGTCAGTCTAAACTTTCTTTTATTGCCTTCACCCCACTAGTCTTAGTTGCACTCCCATCATATTAAATAACATTTTTTCCCACCTTATTTTTCAACCCTTTTCAGTACGTATAAATTGCCATGAGTGTCTGCTTAAAATTATATTTCTATAACCACAAAGCACATGAGAATCACCTACAACACATGACTGCAGGCAAAACAGATCTTCTGTATATATGTAAATACACATAAATAGATTTTTCAACAAGAACATTCATATATGTGATACACTTACACCCATACAAAAGGACTGTGCAGATAATTCTGTTATAATTCTTTTCAAGGCAGTTCTCTGAGCTATATGAACATTTCTGTGTTGTTCTGCTCAGCTCTGAAATGCTTTGTCCCAGAAAGAAGACAGCCTTCCAAATCAAGCCTCTGTCACTTCAGTGGTGAAAACCTTGGTGATTCAGACCAATGATGAATTTTCAATGACATAAAAAATACAGCAAAAAGCTTGAAAGCTTGACGGGGAGGTTAAACCGGTATAAAAATGCTGTATGCTCACTAGTGAATTATCCCACAGACCATTAAAATTAGTCAAACCAGAAAGCTCCAACAGGTTTAAACTTTCTCATACCATAGCTTGTAAACAAGGGGAATATCAAATAATGCATAGGTAGCCCTGAAACAGGGATAATACTTTTCCTGGGTTTTAAAGAAGATTTGACAGAGGGACAGGGTGTTCTACTGTATCACATGTAAGTCTTCTGTTATTTGTAGGATTTGTAATAAGCCAGAAGAAGAAACAGGAAAGCACAACTCTCCATGTGCTCTATGTTGTTGTTATAGTAGCTAGGAGTCAGGCCCAACAAAAATAACGTCAACCCTTGCCACAAACAGCTTTCAATGACCACCTCCAGTTTCTTCTTTCCAAGACAAACATAACTCCTCACTTTTCACTGACCTAATGAGATCAGTGGTCTAGGCTATTCACATAGCAAAAGCAGACTGCAGTGGTGCTCATTTATGCTAGAAAGAATAGAGATCTTTCTATGGTAGGCCAATTTCTATTATAATTCTATCAAGCAAGCAGATAATATACTTAAAATACAGGTGATTAAATGTTTACTATAAAGTATCCTAACTGGACACACTTCTGCAACTCTATTTTTGTATTTCTTTACATCCTTTATAGATTAGTGTAAACACAATTAATTAATCATGAAAAGCAACTCCTACAGAGTAGAAGCAGGATTTTAGCTTCCAAAGCAACTTCTTTGCCAGACCTGAAAAATCTTACTCATTGTCAAGCAGTGTCACTCTTCTTAGCCAGCCTTTGATACTATTAGGTGCAGCAACCAAGAATTGCAGCAGTCTGCCTGTTTTTTTGACATGGATACAGGATTGAAATATACTGGGCTATTTGCACCATCTGGTACATGCGTTTCAGTTGAATGAAAGCAGATGAACTCCTGGGCACTTTGGTGATGAAACACCAGGAGAAAAGGAAACAAAACCCAAGAGACAAAAAAATGTTAGTAAGGAAAAGAAAGCTGAACCGATCTCATGTCTGGACTGTGGAAGGCCATCTTCTAAGTTTCTCCACAGTTGACATGGGACTATGTGCTTGACTCCTTGCACATTTGGAAAAGGAATGCATTAGATTAAGCAGAATGTTCTAATGATCCTTTTTAGTTTTAAAATGTAGGGATCTATAAATATGTATATATCAATGTTGCTGTGACTATGATTTGCAGCTGTCAATCAGTTTGCATTTAAGGCTGTAAATTTTCATTTCACTAGATTTTTTGGGCAGTCTTCTAAAAAGAGTAAAAGTCTACTCCACATCTCAAGATTTTAGACAGAAGAGTAATGCATGATTAACAGTATGCTGAGAGGTGTCACATTCACATTAACACTGATGTGTGAACCAGTGGTCAAATGGCAGATTACATGTCTGTCACAACACATCAGGGCAGTGTTCCAGTCTGCCAGCTTTACCCTGCCCAGCTTCTTCAAACAAAGAGTTCTTCTGAGAAATGTAGCACAGAAAGAATGTTGAGCCTTTGGGGGAAAAAGAAGGCTGTCTCACGGTCAAGCTTTCTGAAGTCTTACTAACATCAAATGGCAGAAGGGGTTACTCACAGTCACGTAACCTTACAGGTTCATGGAAGTCTATAACACAAGTGTTGCAAATGTGGCCTTATCAAAGATTTTCTGCATGATAAGCATATTACTGAAAAAGTACTAAGGCTGGCATATTTCGATTTGGAGAAAGGATGCCAATTCTATCAAGGCTAGAAAAACCCTGACCCAGTTCCAAGAGAAAAAGCAAGTTTTTGGAATATCATTTCAAACAAGAAGTTCCAGTTCACTGGAAACATCACGAGAAGTGTCCTTCTCCTTTCATCTTAAGGACAGAAATTTTATTTTAAAGTGGATTATTAACTAGCTGCTTGATTACTCAATAGCAAATAGTCACACCTGGAGCTGAAGCATCTTTTAGTGGGTAATGATGTCTGAAGCCAATATGTATAATGAAGCAGAACACATTTTCAGTCCCTTGGGATGTTTTTATATGTTAAGTGAAACATTTTAGACAATAATTATAATATTGTTTGCAAAATCAAAAATAATTCTCCAGGTTTAAAAACGCTTTCTAGGGGGTGGTGAATACCACGCTCACTTGAGCACTGCCTGACTTCTTATATGCTGTAAGTCCCAAAAGATCTGTTGAACTTTCTTGGAAGCTGAATTGTTCTTTCTCCAGTACTCTCACTGCACTGGAATCACAAAACAGAAGATACCAAAGCCAAAATGTTGAAAACATATAAATAACATAAAGTCTATTTTCAACAACACCCAAGATGCATAGATCTTCTTTAGAACTTAAAAATATGTCTGCTGAAGAATATTATCAAAATACTGTACTTCTCAGTAGTTAGCATCTGAGCCAATAGTTGGACACAGCCCAAAATGAGTAGTTAAGTATTGTCTTGGCTCATCTCTTAAATGTTAATATGTGTTTACTATACATAAAGGACTTGATGATAACCTCTTACAACATTCTAAACATTGACTTTATCAGAATCACTTCTGATTTATATACAAACAAGGACTGGAATATCAAATCTATGTATAGATAGGATATGGAAATACGTATAACATATGCATTTTCAATATACTAGATATAGCTCTCTATATAGTGTAGAATAGTACTACAACAGCACTATATTATATAAATATTACATATTAATTCACAGAAAGAGAGAATTGTGATTATTTGGATTTTTACTTTGCTTCTCCATGGATACACATCTCTGTACAATCCAGTGTAGAATTCAGTTCTCTGTATCATTGTTTAGCTTTTACTAAAATCGTCTTCTCTGTTCCCAGTCTAAAATATTTAAGAATACCTATTTAGGTATTATTATACCTATATAATAGGTATTATTAGAGGTATTATAGGTATTTAAAATATTTAAGAATACCTATATAGACAAGTTCTATGAATTTATATATGGTATACACATTTATTTTAAAACATGGTGATAGGAAAAAACTTTTATAATTTTCCCTTAGCAGTAAATTATTATTTCATGATAAAAATCCAACAACTCACTGCTTTGTTAGTGAGACAAAGTTCAACAATCAGATGGGCCCCAATTCAGTTTGTCAGCTTTGGCTTCTTTTCATCATTTTTTTTCTTCCTGACACTATGAACCTGCTGCTTCTGTCATAAGATGTAAAGTTTATTTTTGTACACATTTTGATTCTTATTTCTGTATGAATGGCTCCTATGTCTTGAGGCATAAAAATGTTATTTACTATGGATTGAATTTAGGCTTCTCAGGAATAACATAGGTATGGCATGTTGCAAACAGAAAGAGTAGCTAGAGGGTCTAAATTCCACCTTTAGCTATCTTCTTTCTAATTCACTCAAAGTCACTTAAATAATTATTCTTACACAAAGCTCTCACTGTATTTTACAGTGCTATACATAAAAAGCAACTATGGTTGTACAGCACAGCATGGTGTTATAAATTATACAATAGTATAATATTTTATATTCAGAAAGTAGACACAAAACTGCATAACATAGATGAAATACTTTCACTAATATTCATTCATTTAATTCTCATATTCAAGATAAATAATGAAATGTATTTTAAGCTCTCACAAATGCATATTTGAGCAAGGCAAACTGAGTTCTACAAAAGTGTCTAATAGTATACTGCTAAGAAGGGAAGAGGCATACGTGTAAGAAAAAATCCCTAAGAAAATCAGAGCTGATACATAGAATTTACTACCTGTGAAGTACTTTAGTAAAAATAGTATTAAAATGGTATTGGTTGAATTTTCAAAAGCATTTATTCTTGGTTAACTTTTTTTTTTCTTTTTTTTAAGTTTTATGCACATCCTCAATAATTTCTGCAGAAGACAAGTTTCTTGAACTCTAGGATAAGATTCAAGAGAAGAGTGATGTTCTTAAAGCGGCAGTTAGGCCACTAAGGAAAGTGACATTTTAGTAGAGCTTCCAAAATCCTTACTGAACTGGTGCCTCTAAGTGTCTAAAGCTGCTGAGCATCTACATTTTTTGCAAATAATATTCCTGTAATGTCTTGTTAGGCACATGCTGAACAACCTATACTTTCAAAATACCAGGAAAAGTATCAAAACTACAAGCCCAGTGTATTTCACAGATTAATTTCACAACTCTGTCTGTGGGTCCTGAAAGTATTGCTTATGCTTAGCTGTCAATTACAGGCTAAAGTGATTTAAATGATCCTTGTTAGAGGTTTGTTTTTGCTTCTGTAGTTCAGTTCAGGGATGATTTACACACATGAGATTATAAAATGAGTCATCTGTTAATTATTTTTGACATCTAGGGTAATAAAAATATACTAATGTTCCAGTTATTAATAGAATACTCAAAAATACCAAACTGCCATGATTGCTGGAAAAATTGGCACAAACTCTCACATCCATCTTTAAAACAGTGCAGGTATTTTTTGTATCTAACTTTGGTGAAAACAAGTATAACCTGCAAGTCTGTCTTTACATAACTGCATATAAGTGGCGTTTAACCTACCTTAGTTTAAATGCCTTTCAGCAAAATGCATGCTAACTACACATGGTATTGAAAATAGTCTTCGACCGACCACATGCTGCGTAAGGGTACCAGTGAAATACTTCATAAACAGACAGAATGCAAACATGCACAAACACACAAACCACTAATGCCATAAACAACCTCAAGCACAGTACAAACAAAATGCATGCCAAGAAACCTGCTTAAGAATGTGTATTATAGAAAAATACCCTTTCAGTGTCTGAAAACGTATTTAACTGTTTATTATACAATAAGCAAAACCATGCAAAGTACACGGTGGCCATTGAATGAAACTCCTGACAAGCTCCAGAAACAATGTATTAATCACCATACCTTTAACTGATATATGTTATGTATGATCTTGAGGGTATCTGTTCTTGATCTCCATGTACAAGTCACTTGAAAAAAACAGGCAACATATATGATTCATGATCATATGTCCCTGTATGCTTATCATGTTTAAAAAAAAAAAAGAAAAAACAACCAAAAAATAACAATCTAAATCACAGATCTAATTTATTCCTGATATAAATCTACTTACTTCAATACCACATTGCACCTGCAGGTACTTCTATGTAGAATTTAGATACAAAATTCTGTTTGGATTACAGTGCATACAAGAGTCACAATCATGCTTTTGAAACCACTTGAGGCCTCACAATGGCATCCCCATCCAAAACATTTTGGTATCTAGCCTGGCACGCTGCTGCCACATCAAACCCTTAGCGTAAGGCTGGCAGGCAGACTAGCTGCAGACAAGATAGAATAGAAATTGTGTTAGTGAAAATGAGATGTGGTTGTTGTTAAGTAGGAAATAGGGGAAAGAATGTCAGAGCCCTGAACCTGTCCCCTGGCAGGAGTTAGGTCTGCTGGTTTGGTCTGGGTGCTGGAGTTAAGCCTGTTGTACCTTTCCTTTAGTTAGGACCAATTTATCCCCTAGGTTTAAGACAGGAATGGCACAAGATAAAAGTGCATCAAAATTACTCCCAGATTCTTCCTATGTACTTTCCCTACTGATGAAGCAAACAGCTTAACAGTACTGTGGCTGGCTCTGCACTGCATGTTTAATGGATGGCCAAATGTGCAACTACTATCTCTAGTCTTTTCCTCACTGGAGCGCTAACTGTATTTTTTTCTTTCCACACAGACATTTATTTTCACAAGAAGAAGTAGGAATGTTACAGTCCTCCTTTGCAAAATTCAATAATGCTGACGAAAGTCCTGGACAAAACACTGGCAGGAAGGGGTAGAAAAAAAGATGGACAGATAGTGAATGTCTGGGTTCTTAAGGCTAAAGCCACTCTACCCCGATAGTCAAAATACCTGGCCAGATATACGACATCTAGCTTGGAGTTCACTCAGAAAATGAGTGAGTCAGACCCAAAAGTGGATCACATAGTGAGTTGGCTGGTGCTGAGAGGAAAGGGCCAGGCACTGTCCAGATCTGAGCACAGGTTCTCCAGGCTTCCTATTCAACGGTTTTTTTAAGAAACATTGAGGCAGAAGATCTCAGTCTAAAGTGTCAGCATAGGAATCAGTACTAAGCAGCACTTCGACATGAGTTTTAAGGAGCACAGTGAAAAAATGTGAACGGTCTCAAAGTAACCTAGTCTCAGAAAATGACTATGTAAAACCAAACAAGTTTCACTGATGACTAAACAGGCTGTGGTGCAGGCACTGGTTATTAGTTCTGATGACTCACACTGGGGCAATTTCACCAGCTGTCCATCCACGCACTAGAAGTCACTACTTCCATAGTGGAGACAGGATGTTCCCCAGATGCTGTTGTTTATAACTGAGCCTATTAAAATAACTGCAATTAGTGTTTTTACAAGTAATACAGAATTTCATGTCCCAGATTGGATGAAGGGTGATATTCAACCTCTTCAGCCATACTGTTCAGCAGATGCCCCAGAAGAATTATCATTATCAGCTATGCATTTAAATTCAACAAATATCATGAAACTTCATTACCAGATTGCACTGATTAAACTAGTCAAATCCTAAATTAATTAAATTAAGTGGGCATAACTTTTGCCTTACATCTCAGCCCTCAAAAAACCACTTGTTAATTAGATTATTTACTTTTCTTTGTTTTTATTAACACTTATTGAATCTGAAACTGAATAAACAGTTAGATTTTCACCTTTTGTGAAATTTTCATTAAAAGAATCAGCATGTGCCAAAAACATGTTTCTGAATACTCCAGAAAGTCTTCAGGAGAAGGTGACAAACTAAGCTATCACTGTTACTTCAGAATTTAGGGATAAACCCAAAAAACACTTTTAACCAGGTGGACGTGAAAAGAAGTGGTATTTCCTAAGGCTTTTTCAGACATTTTTCTAAATCGGAGTAAAGTTATGAGACTGCTATTTTCCTTTTCTTTACTCTTCAGATCATGCTTATGCACAGCTTTAAATGTTCTTCTGTATTATCTATGTGTCTGTACCATCTATGTGTCTTTTCCCAGGTGACGGTCTACCTCTAAAGAATACTGATTAAGGTGAACTGTATATGCCTGCCCATTCCCAGCAGCAGCAAGTTTCCTCCCATTTGGCATTCCAATTAAGCATCAGCTTGGGACAATAAACAGTACTGCATGTTTTCTAAATGAGATTTGCAAAGTTGCTGCCTAGGACAAAATGTAATATGATGCTTTGGTAAATTTAGAAAGGCCATTCTCCTCTTGGTACTCGAATTCTGGTTTTTGGGTGTTGTTTTTGTTTGTTTTGATTTTGTTTTGTTTTCTTCAGGCATAGCATAAGGAATTTGCTAGAGACAGGGTTATAGCATTCTTTTTTTCTTTTAAGTGGTTACTTGTTTGCTCAAATTCTTTCATAGCAACAGTCCTCCAATGCTGCAGTAAAGCAAGTTTAGTTAATTAAAAAAGAGGAAAAAAAAGAGCTGCTAAAGCTTTGGTTTCAGCATGAGTGAGTATTGTCTGCCTGAAACCACGCTTGATTGGGAAGGTTTTGGCTGTGGTGGTGCAAATCCCTTGACACAACATCAGACTTTGTGTCAGGAGGGGATATTCAAGTTCCTTCGTGATAACTGACCATGACGCAGTGATTAAAGATGTAGGCTGACCTGACAGCACTGGAGCTCCCTGACAGCACTGGAGCTCTGTTACAGAAAATACAGCTGTGGCCAGAAGCCTTTAAACCCACATACTTGTCTGTGTGTGTTTATTAATGTCATCACTAGTGGCAAATGCAATATATAGATTAAAAAAATAATGCTCTGTTTTTTTAATCTGGATTTATAAAGTCCAAATGTTTACTTAGAAATTAAACATTTTGGTACTGGGGCCTCTAGGATATGTTGGCAGTGGAAAAACTAACCTACACCAGATGGCAGAGGTTAAAGAAATACTATAAAATATGGCTTCTATTCATACAGTTCTCAGACAAACAGAACCCTAAGCAGAAAAAAACTGTGAAAGTGGAAAACCTTTTCATTTGCTTACATTTCTCTTTGCTACTCAGCAAACCTGAGAGGTATTGTATCATCACGTATCAAGAAAGTAATATGCCAGATTGTTGTAACAGGTGGAATATGTTTGTTTGTAACACGTTGAATCTGAAATAAAGAAAGGACCAAAGTTACTAAAGGGTTCTACAAAAACATTTACAAAATGTAAGCACCTTATTTTTGTACCTGCACAGCTTACTGAGAAAATTAGAATTTGAGTCAATAGCTCCATTTTGCACACAAAATATAAAACCAAAACGCTTAATTATTTACTGGTTCAAATAACTGGGCTGAGTGAAAATGTGTGCTAAGGAGATAATTTTACATCAGCATTTTTAATTAACCATTTCATAAATACTTAAAAAAAAAAGAGGTTCAACATGGCTTTTACCTAGTCTTTATCCTATTTTACATAAACTATACGACCTCTAAACTTCATCCTCAGCATTTTTTTTCAATTTTTTTTTGTTGTTTGTTTCTTGTATTTGTTTCTAAATTTTCCTAAAATCACAACTTTTTTCATACTTCAATGTATTGACATTGCCTCCTTACATTGTATTTGGCGAATCTGCTATTACACTATAAGGACATCATTCAAAAATAAATACCTCTTGGATATTTTTGTCACTTCAAAAAAAAAACAGTGTTAACCCCAATCTGTAAAGCCAAATGTATTATAGAACCCATGCTTTTATAATATATGTAGATATGGGAAGTTAAAAAAAACAAAAAAAAGAGGAAAAAATGATATGAACTTGGACACAATGGACCATGCTGTCAAAAATAGTCAGTTGTCAAAAATGCAGATGGCATAAAAGCGCAGAAACAGATCAGTTATCAGAGTTCCGTTTAATAGAAGATACTGTGTGGATTTTTATAATTGATTAGGTGCCTAAAAATGTGGGTGGTTCGCCAGTAAGTGCTTCAAGGATACCTAAATATTTCTTGAAAATTCTGTTTATCTGAACAGTTAGGTACTTAGTACCTTGAGAGACAAAGTCCAATGTCCAGGATAGAAGTAAACATTCTCACATGTAAATAATGGAAAACAGCAAGGTGTCTGTCCTTTCCCCTCCAGAAAAAAAAAAAAAAAAAAAAAGAGAACCAACAAACAAAAAGCTGAACCAATGGAAGGCTCAGAGCACATTGAAAACTGCTACTGAGCACTTCTTGAGGCCACTCAGTAAAGAATTTATGTATTTGAAGTTTCTGTGCTACAATCACATTACTAATGAGACGATACTACTAATGGCATTCCAAAAGAAGATTAAGACGGGAAACAATCTACCTGCCCAATCCCATGAGTCCAGCGAGAGGCAGCCCTTGTGTT
The DNA here is from genome assembly GCA_013396635.1 of Penelope pileata. Lineage (NCBI taxonomy): Eukaryota > Metazoa > Chordata > Aves > Galliformes > Cracidae > Penelope > Penelope pileata. The sequence goes on along the minus strand of WBMW01005516.1, from coordinate 94,471 downwards.
TTAATTCCTGAGCGCTTCCCAAGAGCCAGAGGGGAATCCTGAATTTCAGAGAGCACTTACAGCTACCAGGATTGCCCCCTCATTCTGCCCACTCTATTTTTGCCCCTTTTTGCCTTTAAGAATAGTGGCATTTTGGTGTGAATACAAAGCCCCTTTGCAATGGATAGAGTCAGCGTTCGTAATAAACTCATCTCTTATTGCTAGGCAACACTGAGTAATGTGAATTTGTCACTTCTGTTTGGTGCAACTTTCAATTTCACCTCCAACTGTAACAATATAGCCTGCTATATTTTAGATGCCACTGTGGTTGGATGGCATCCCAGGAAAGATGTGAACTACTACTGACAGGGAGTGAATGACTGGCAATGGGCATAAGCAGTTTTTTAATTCTTAAGCCTTGACATATAATTAATTGTTAGACTTACTTTTTTCTGAAACTCATACTTCATGATTTCTACTTGCTGTCTTTTAGAAAGGCAAATGTAACACACAAATTCCCAGATAGGTGAAGTTTTGCCTATTTACCCCTTTTCACGTGGTACTTGTTCTGCTCATATTTTTCTGGATCATCAGTCTTTTTGAGGGATGACTGTAACATTCAGATCTTAAGTACTCTCAACCAAGCGAATATCATTATTTCTAAGGCATATCTAATTATTTGCTTGAATAAATACATTATTTCCATTCAATAGTTAAGGTTCAGGTTATAATAGATGCTGAACAACTCTTAGGCACTGCTGAGCACCCTCAGCATCATCCAACACCATCTTTCAGGAGTTGTTCAGGAGCCCATAATAAATACTGTAGTCACAGGTTTTTTAATAAGAAATGAATCCCCCCATTCATGATAAATATGTTTAATGCTGTTATACACTATCTAGCTACTTTTTTTTTTAAATAGAGGAGTGATAATCTTGTTTTGAAAATTTCTGCATGATTGTCTAATCTTGGTTTTTAGGTCCCTGCTTTTTGAAGAACGTTAAGTTTGTTTGGGGCCAAAAAAGGGAAAACTGAAAAATTGTATTGTTTCCCCACATTTGGCTAAGATATAGCTAGCAAGCGTGACAAATTTTATACCTTAAATAAAAGAAACATCTTTTTAAAAATCATCATAATTATCACCAGTAATTTCTCTAAACCTTTAGGAATATTTCATCGTGACATTAACTACAGAAATATGTCAAACAAGTGAAAATCTTAATAATATTTTAGTCTTTGCATATTTTCACTGACTCACTGAAAACAAAAGGAGTTTCTGTAACTGTATGAATGAACCATGGCATGTGCGTGTTCTTTTAAGAAAGGCCAAGGGTGCAGTTCTATTTTCTTAGCTCTGCTTTCATATTTATGTGTCTCATTTCCAGCTCATTGCTGATGCCTTAGTTGCACTATCCATCAACACTTTTATCCTCCTTGTTCCTCAAAAAGAACATAAAATCCTTTTTTATGTGGTGGTAATATTATTGCAAATAAAAGCAAATACCAAAATCTTTATTAGTCTGCCAAAATAATAAACTATTTAATAAAAGCATGCTGTAAAAATAAGGTCATTTGCATCACTCAAGTTTCTTGCAGGAAATACAGAGAATTATTGGTCAAAAAGTACAAACTGACAGCAATTATTTCTGTTGTTGATCTAATGCTACCTGAAAATGGGTTAAAAAATGCACTGTGGTTTTGCAAGTTTGCTGTCTTTAAATGTTTGCTTTTAAAGCTGTTGTATACAGGGAGAATCAAAATTTTCAAAGCTCTGGTTTTTTACCACTCTTTTCCATAACTGAAGAAGGTGAGACTAGACAGGCCCTATTAGAAATCTTTAAGGCAAAACTCATAGTAACCATCTGACTCCCATACTGCCACAAGATTTATCATCCAAATATTTACCATTTTTATATTCCATATTACTTGTAATTGGTTAGGATTTCTGTCAGCTTTAGCTATATGATATTTTCAGCTTTCTCTTTTGTCATTCATGCAGACAGATCAATGCAAAGACTTTAAGATGTTGGTTAAATGTTTAAAGTTAGTAAAAATATGCTTTTTAAAATCATGTATCTAAGGTTTGATCCTTTTTCTTATTGTACTACAACCTGATCATTATTTTCTCATTGCAGTTTCTCTCCCCATCTGGCAGCTCTGCAGATATGTTACTGATAGAGCATAGAAAAATCAGTTGCCGTGGTGAGATTTAAATATTGCTTGTGATGCCCGTGTAGAAGAACTTGCACACAAACATTAAAAATAAGCTAATCTTACAAAAGATATTCATCAGACATAAGATATTTACTGTGATTGCCATAATCTAAATGTTAGGGACTGATCTTTAGAACAACTGAGTTAAAAGATTTCTGAAGAGATTGTTTTTTCTATAATTATTACACTGATATTTTGTAACTTACATGGTTGAAAATCCCTATAAATCTCAAAATATTCTGCAAGGTATAACTACGCCTACTTTACAGATAGAGAAGCTAAAACAAAGAACAGCTGAAGTTGCACAAACAATCACACAACAAGTTATTGACCAGAGAACCAAATTTTAAGATTCAGATCACTGGTGTCATCCCCATATTTTGGGGTTTTACTGCCTATGCTTCTTAAGTGCAGCAGAGATGCTCCACTTAGGTACTTAAAGGATGAGTCCTGCATAGAGTTTAAATATTTTAAAAAATATATTACAGATACTGAAATGAGTACTTTGTGGAGCCCTGTTAGCATATTCAGTCATGCTTTGAACCATAAAACAACTAGGAGTTATTTTCTTTGCTTCACAGACTGCAGACTGTTGAAAGCTGAATTAACTCTTCTACGAAATAACATTTAGGATGTCATGTGATATGCACAGGGTAGACAAACACATGTATGTTAGGAAAAGCCCTTTTTCTTATTTTAAAGGTGAGGAAATCTGGTATTTATATACAGTAATAGATTCAGAACTGTAAATCTCTGTCCTGCAAACACTTGAGCTGGCTTACATATTCCAGTAAAGTCACCCATATGTTTTCAAAATTAGCTAAATCAGTAGTTTCCAAAGTTGACTTGTCTGGATAGTACACACAGTCACAGCAGATGCTGGAGTAACAGCTCCCAGTTATCTGTAGGACTGTGCACTTGAGCAGGAATAGGTGTCCCGTTCCCATAACAATTGAAGTACAGAATGTGTACAACAGTTTCAGAATATCCCATTACTAACCACAGGTATGGTTTAAATTAAACCACTTGCACTGTATGTGCTTGGTATTTATTGGGACTGCTATGCTCTGTATACATCATTAAGACAAACTGTACAGATGGGATTTTAAAAGACAGATAATTGTATGAATGTTAATTAGAGCTTTGTCTAGTCGGGCTAAGACAGGAAATAAAGATATCACCAAATCACATTTTTCAGGATATTATGTACTGGATCACTTGCAAAAATCAGCAGATTCACAAAGGTCTTTTAAGAATTATTTTTGAGTTGACTGATTTAGGTGCAAGAGTTAAGTAAATTGTCAACAGTGAAAAAAAAACAGTGGAAGATTCCTGTAGATAGTAATTTGTGACTGAAATTCCCATTGAAATTTCCTTCATTTTTAATCAAACAAAAATAACAAAGAAACAAAAAATAGGCAGTGGCAACTAGCACATTGAAATTAATGTCCACACAGGAAAAAAAATAAAAAAGGGATAGCTGTCCCTCTGGCTTAACTATACAGGTGACTAAAGCCAGAAAATGTGTGAACTCATGGTTCACAAACAAGCTTTTTCAGCAACTCTCGGCAGATGGATGTTAAAACTTCTGCTCATCTCAGCTCTTACTCCTGAAGTTGTAAAGATTCTGTAACATTATTGCACAAGTACTGTGACTGCAAAACTGTATGTTTTTGAACATCATAATGTTTACATGAAGATCAGAGACCAAGTGTCCTGGTTTTTGTCTTTGCCAAATTTCTTAGGCATTATAGAACCTGTGGGACAACATGAAGAGATCTTTTTTGTTCAAAACCAGTTCTTATCAATACGGTAATCAGGAGTGTCTTTCAGGCTCTTGCAAAATATTTTACTTCAAAGCTTAAACAACATAAAAGAAAGCAAACAGATAAAGCAGTGTTGGAAAGGAAGTTTTATGCCCTTATTTTTAGCACTTGCTCACCTGTCACTCTTAAATTCTCATCTGCCTTTCAAATTTAGTGTAATCTAATTTTTATGCATACTGTATGCTCGTACAGACAATTTCTTCATTTTGGAGTATGTCGAGTTTGGTAAAGGCTTTTGTACTTTTCCTTAACGTGTTTCAGAAATAGCACTGTCACCATTTGTCTCTGTAATACATAGGATGATGGAAATTGACATTTTTCTATACAGAAAAGAAAATAATATTAGTTTTATCAAAGACTGGATCCCCTTTTCCCCTCCAGTTAGATTTGAATTTGGTCACTTCAGGGCTTACTGTATAGGATGATTTTTAGCAATGGTCCCAGTGGTTGCAGGCTCTATCACCTTATAATTGACCATGACAGGAATTGTATGTCCAAAGCCAAGGGGTAGAGTGAATAGCATATGTCAGGGTCAATTATAAGGTGGAAGACCCTGCAACAAAAAAGACTGCACTGATTAGAGCACAATGTTAACATGGGATCTGACGCTTCAATGTTATTTCAAAGGGCACTGTCACAGCCACCCTTTCTTGAGGTCTCAAAATCAGAGGCATATTATGTCAGTGTTTTACACTACACACAATATAGTAAAGTTCTGCGGGACACTGGAAGTTACAATGGCTTTGTTGCTTTACTTGCAGCAATACAGTGCTGTATCTCTCAAAATTGAGCTTGCTATTTTGCTAATTAGGACAAAACAGCTCCATACTTATTAGATTAATTGACCCTTGAAAAACCTTACAGGAAGATGAAAACAGTTTAAATGTGACACAGTTAAAAACTGTTTTGATTTTTAAAGTTATTAACATTATTTGCATTGGCATAACTGAACAGAATAGGAACAGTGAAGTACAGAGAAAATAGTTCCTTTTATTACTTAAAGCTATGGTATAAATATTTTATGGCATGGGAAGACTTTGCAGTGAAACAAATGGGCCAGAAAAGCTGCTGTTTGCTTATTCCCCTGAAATTTCAGCAGTTTTAGCCTACTCAAATGTTCGTCATCAGTGATGAACTGCAGCACCGTTTAATAAGTGAGTAATGATCCCAAATTATGTATCACCACAGTAAGATGCTATAGTTCATTTCATTACGTCAGTTCAATTTCCTGACTCCTTTCTTTAACGCTGTTTCTCTAGACTTCTGTATCTCTTTAAAAACAGCTGAGTCATTTCTGCCTACAAGATCCCAGTGGTTTAACTCGCGATGGTGGAGTAGATACTGCAGCTTAATTTCATTAACTTGATATCAAATTTCTGCCTGTTCTCAGGGGTTATTATGCATGACCGCATTTTTCCAAGGTGTTATGTAGCCATCAAATACATGGCTAGCTCCCAATAATTTAAAGCCCGTAGCTATAGATTCAAAGTTGTTGGATGATGGACACGTTATAAGGATTATTGAGTCTAAATAATCTTCTTCTTTATCCTCTAGGATGGTTAATAAGAGATCATAGTTTCTAATATATAGAAATGCTCCAAAATTTCCATTTTCGGTGTCTTCACTGGCAGCTAATAAAGGTTCACGTGAAATATGTCATGTATATAACAGAAACTTTGTTTTGAAAATTGTACATGTAACTCTTTGCAATATGAACTCATCTCTGATCCACATTACTACCAACATAGCATTAGAAGAGCTCTCACGCTTGTTTTGTGTTTAAAAATCTTATGCAAATTTAAAAATTGTGATGCTTATTTCTAAAAATCCTTTTATTTTCTTCACAAGTGAGAAAATCAGAGGTGAACATAGAAGATTCTTTAATCTGTAAGTATGTCCATACTTAACTTTTCCATTGCAGTCAAAATTACAATAACTTAGGAAATAATCTTCTTTGGCACTACGGATTTTTGCCAAAGTGGAAATACCCAGACATTTTTTTCCCCTTTGAGAGTACTGAAGGACTTCATTTGGGGAAAAGACAGTAAAATTCCATGGATTAAGCAGAACAGAAAAAAGGTAAATGAAGGATTTTGCCAGTCACACTTGACAATTTATCTTGGTAATTATTACTAGTACTTTTACTAATGAAAGAAAAATTTTGAACTCTGAAACAATCTAGTCAAGGGGAAAAACTGTTCACCTTCTAATGAATACTAAATTTAACTTGTGCTAGTTTCTTCTGGAAATGGAGACAGAATGGTCATTTTCGTGGAGGCATGACCTCAAAAGTTTAATTTTGTTCTTTTGACTCCCTGAAGATTGCTAGATTGATTAATGAAAAGGAAGCAGTTTATCCAAAGCTTAGAAAATGTGACATCACACATGTATCTTTACCTATTAGTCAAGAACATACATAATACTATCTTAGGCTAAATGTTGTCTGTATTACAGCCGGTAATAAATACAGGTCTGCAAGTCTTCCTGAATGATAGAGGACGAAGGAAAGTTGCTGGACTTCATAGTTCTGCAGAAATAGGTGATATCATCTAGGATAATGACAATCCTTATCCTTATCAAAACTAGGAACTATAGGATTAGCTGTACATATTTGCAGTAGCATTTATATAGATAAAGCACTTAACAGCAAGAAGCATGGAGTCCTGGTAAGTCAGCCTTCACGTGCAGTGGGGATGGTGAGGTCCAGATCTGTGTGAATGGATGGAGATAAACCTGAAGTCACTGCATGTCTACTTCTGTCTAAAAAAAGTGAGCAGTACAATATGGTGTTCAAATTAATCTCAGTAGGCTGCATTATTTCAGGCATAATACCTTGGTAGAATGGTTATACAGCATGCAGCAATACAGCAAAGCTGTTCATATCTGCTGAGTTTGAAATGTAGACAGAATGACCTGAGTCCCCAGATGGGGAGATACATATTTAGTAGCACATCAATACATCTCACACTTCTAAACTGAAGTTTTTACCCAAAATCTAACTTCAGTATATCTCACAGAAGAGTTGATAACATCCAGTTAACTGTGAAGTAAGTGGAAATTCACAAAAGTTGTTAATGGTAGGCAGCTAAAGGAGTTCCACAGACAGTTCCTTAGTTAAAAAGACAGATGTATTCTCTGATAAAATCCAAAATCATTTTTCTGCAGTAACAATTTTGGGTATTAGCAGTGACAACGCTGCCACCTGATATGGAAGGGTAAACCCTTCTGGCTGCAGGAGGGTCACAGCAGTGCACCTCAGCAAGAGTCAGTAGGTGGCTCCAATGGCAACCACGGTGCTTTCACAAGGTCATGCCTTGGCAAGCAAAGGAGGAGGCAATTTTCAAAAGCCTAATTTTAAAACTGAAATAGTCTTCTAACATTATGTCTACTTTATATATGCAGTATTCTGTTACTGGTGACTATAATAGGAAGCCTTTTAATTAAGAACTTCAGCAGTTCACCTTTAACTGCCAATCACTGGGTAATTGGCCCTTTTCTAATAGGCACTGCAGCTCAGGTATGCTAAAGTGACTGTTTCTCAGAATAACTTACTGAAAGTAAGTTATTTTTGGAACTCATTTATAAGAGAACTTAATTAACTATTCCAGGTCTTTAGGGATACTACATTGCATTTTTTAATCCTCTGACAGGTTCCTCCAGTTATATTAATTCATTATTATTATTTTCAACTTTCTAGGCAGAAAATGGTGAGAAAGAAACATTGAGCCATCACTAGCTTTCTGGACAAACTAGCCAGTACTTGTCCAAGGAGAAAGGCAGCGTTGGTGAATTTTATTGCTTCAGATGCTGTAGCAGTGTAGTAGAATGTCTTGGTGTAACCAGCCTGAGAAATGATGCACAGTCTTTTGTCTACTGTCATATGGTAAAACCTTTCAAGAGCAGTGACACTGCAGCAGAGCTATTTCATCAGATGGATGAGAGGGAAGATTTACCCACTTAATATATTTCAAGTTATTTAAAATCAGCACTCTTCTGAGTAAAACATAGACTTGTTTTGCAGCTCCACTTTACTAATTCAATTTTGACACATCTCATATGCTGAATATACTTTTTATTTGTGCAAATAATTAGTGATGTCTTCATCAAATGGAAGCAAAAAATCTAGTCGTGTGAGCAAATGAAGCAGGCTTTGGTCCTGCAGTGTCGTATGTAACTTCTACTTCAAACAACAAGTCTGACTTGTAAGTGGAAATTTGTTTTTTGAAAGCTGTAAAATTGAATGCAACAGAATCATCTGCTGAAAAAACAGCCGCATTGTAACAGCACAGACTAATAATAATGGATCTCCGAGAAAGAAGGAGACTTCAGAATTAGTCTGAATTACTCAGATCCAGAGCTTCCAAAAATGATACTTAGAAGAGAGCTTCACAAGTCTTTGAATTTGTTATTATGTCACGTGATTAAAAGTATTGATTTTATAGCATCTGCATTTTCTAAAGAAGTAGAATAACTTATGTGCATGATTTTTTGACTTTCCATGTACTATTGCTAAATATTGTAAATAAGCAATATTCCCAACTACTAGCAGAATTATTCTTTCTTTTGATAGCCAGAAGAAAAATATTTTGTTCTAGAAAAGAAAAGATAGAGGTAACGTATGATAAAATATCCACCTCCTCTTTTTTTATTTTTATTTTTTTAATAAATCAAATAATGTTTACTCTCCCATTTTTACAGTTCCTCAGAGGTGCAGTTATTTTCTACCAGCACATCTACTGGACAGCATTGTTTCATTCAATCCAGTAATCTCAGCTAAAATGACTGAATCTCCTGGATTTGCAGCTTTAATTCAGAACAGACCTCTGTTACCTTTCTGAGCCCCTACCCCTCACTATAACCCTTGCCCTTTCATCAGAATTTCAGATCTAAGTAACCCTTGCTCAGATCATCCACGATGTTTTAAAGAGCGAAAAAGGCTTTCTAAGACTTATGCATTGAGTCATCATCACTACACTAAAAGTAAACCAAACTGTCCTGTAATTCCAGTGTAAGTCAAATATTGTCTCATTCTGCTAGCTTGTGATGGCCAAAGCATGAACTGAAGATTTATTTTTTAGAACACGGGATTTTTCATAACTATTCCTACTTCGAAAAATCTATGTTGTGGTTATCATACCTTCACAACTACTTACCAAATAAGTTTTATACTGATTTCCACTTAACTTTTCAAAAGTGCATTTAGTTAAGTCATTATCACCTTTATAGCTGCCCATAATTAACCACTTCTATTTTAACAAGTCCCAGGGACTTGCTGTACAAATGATGTATGGACACAAATCACCTGGAATAACAACAATAAAAACAGCTATTTCAAACCGTTTCATGATCTGTTAAAAAAAAAAAAAAAAAAAAAACTTAAATACTATATTTGTCTCACCAGGCATTTCACAATTTATTCTGGGAACTTCAGATGCAACAAACCATGAGCAGGGAACTTGTTTCTCAGAGCCTTGCACAGTGCCTTATTGGTACAGGTTGTTATAGTGCGTAATATGTTACACAGGGCTGAGAAGTTAGCACTTGCAACCTATAAAGCACACTCTTCTCAGCTCTGAGGAACAAAGCCTTTTATATTAGCGACACTGGTTGCTGCGACTCAGTTCCCTAGGAATCAGGGGGCAAAGCTCCTGGTCATGGCCGATGGACAGGCTGTACGCAGCCATAACCGCTGGTCCCACAGGGAACCAATCGAGCTCAGCGACATGGGGTCTCGCTCCACAATACTGCATGTCCCTGGTGACCTTCCACAGCAAACACCTGCAGGATGAGCAACAAACAACCGAGCAGAGACCTTCCATCCCCATTTTGAGTACACAGGCCTGGGGAACAGTGAGCCCTCACACCACTACGCAATACGTAGCCATGGTACCCCCAGCAGTGTCGTTGTTTGGTGGTGTAAGAATTGGTCTAGTCAGTGTTTCATCAGCCAAACTATCCAACAGGCTTCTTCTGTGACTTAGGAGAAAGAAAATTGTGTCTGGATTCAGAAAGGCTGGAATTTCCTATGAGCTTTTTGTTGATTCAGCCTAGAGACCTATAGTGGCATACGGTGTGCTGTCGGCAGGGTTAACTCAGGAAGCTGACCTGCAAGGAGGATGACATTAGGTTTGCGAGCAGCTGCTCAACTCAGCGCTGCAGGTGGACATTTTGGGCACACAGAACAGCGCTGACACCTTCAGCTCCTCTCCCCACCCGCCTTTCCCTCCTGTTCCCCGGCCAGGTCCCCAGGGCACACGGTGGTGACACAGAAGAGGTCCCCGCAGAATGGCCGTGGGGCTGATGGAGCACCGTGGTGCTGCCAGCTCTGGCTCGGGCCACCCACACCGGGCTCCGGCTCTGGCAGCTGGGACTCCGACGAGTTCTGGGTCTTGTGACATGCCCTCCTATCGCACAACGAGGCCGAAGGGTGGCTGCTCATCAGCCACCCGAGGGGAAGTACTGGATGCAGGGCTGCCCGGCCCCTCTCTCCGCCGCCCCCACTCCCCACACCGCTCCACGCCGTTCTGCTGCTGCCGGCAGCAGGCAACAAGCGAAAGCGAGAGCCGTGGCGGCGGCAGGCCGGGCCTAGCAGCAGGCGCCCTCCCCGCACGTAGGCGCCCCGCGCGGTGCCTTCGCCGGCGCCCCCCGCGCCGAGCCCTCCTCCGGGCTGCCCCCGGCCGCCGCGGCTCTGGCACTGTCTCTCGGCCGCNTCGCGCCCCTCTCGCTCAGTGCCTCCCGCCCACGGGGCAGCGAGCGGCATGAGGGTAGTGGCTCTGATCAGGTAAAGGGCCAGCGAGGGGCCGCCGGCGGAGGCACGGCGCGGGCGGAGAAGCCTCGCGTCGCGCTGCAGCCGGCGCCCCGCCCGGCGCGGGTGGGAGGGCTCCGGGGGGCGGCTCTGGGGGAGCAGCTCCCCGCCCGCCGTGGTGGTGGAGGGGCGGCTGCGGGGCGTGCGGGAGCTCCGGGCTCTGTGAAAGTAAATAAAAGCAAAGGGCCGGACTCTTCCGCTGATCGCTCCCTGCCCCTTATGTCGGCCGGTTCCTGCCTGGGGATGCTGCCTTTACCAAGTCCCGTAGAGTCAGGGGAGTTCTGCTCACTTTCCGTTCAACTTTCAGCGTTTTTGCTTCCTTTCCAAGTATCCTGTGATCTCTCATGACAGATTCCCTAGCATGTCCTCCGAGAGGCATTCCAGTTTGCTCGTTTAAAAAAGATGGAGCTCCCTCACTGAAATAGCTGTAGTTAGACACAGTGCTGTCTTTTGGGAGGTGCTTTCTTTGCTCCCCACGTAGTCCTGCTGCTTTCTGTCAGTTTCTGCAGTTGTTGTACTGTAAACGTATATAGATATTGTAGTTTCAAAAAGAGGTTAACGTTATTTTGCATTTCTAACAAAGACAAATGCATTCTTTTCTTGAGAGATAATCTCTAGAAGACATCCAGCTAGGGAACCTGTAATGGGAAAGTAAATGGGAGCGAGTGCACGTGAGCAGTGCGTTTTTGGTTTTAGGTGCACCCACTTTACTGATGTCTTAACATTTAATATATTAAATTCTCTCGGGCAATGTCTAATGTCAAGCCCTGCTGAAATTCTGATTTGGCCACAACAATTACAAATTAATGCACATGTCATCCAAAGAGGAAAAAATTGTTCAGCAAATGGTGATGGTGCTTCTCAGGATTTGCTTGAATACAAACTAGCAAAACCAGCCTCAGTGCTTTTTCTTGTTTTAAAGATAAGTTTCTGTCTTCCACGTTTATTTATTTTGATGTTCTCTAAGCAGAGGAATGTATTAAAAAGCAGGATGAAATAAAATCCTAAAACAGGTTTGTAACACAATTGCTATTTTTATGGGCAATTTACAAGGATGGATTTAGTTTCAATAACAGTTTTAAGAGTTTTAAAGAGACATCAAAGCGTCTGACATCTTTGTAACAGAGCTAGCCCCAAAGATCAGAGGGGAAAAAGCACTGGAAAAGTGCTTCTTACTTTTGAAAAGGTCAGGATTATATATAAAACTACTTTAGCCTGTTTCTTCTAAAATGTTGGCCATACTTAAAGTTGATAGTCTTGCTTTAGGGTGGTATATATGGGCTAAGCCCTGCATTGTGTTCTGTGCTAAATCATAGACATTTTAAAGCCAGTCTTCCATCTGAAGTAAAATTTATTTTTCAACTCCAATTCTTCTAGAATTTTCTTACTGTAAATGGTTACATTTCTCAGTAGAAAGGACTTTTTTTTTTATCCCCAGAAATCGTTCATGGACCTGTGTCTTTATGGTTACCTTATTTTTACTTCTGGTATTTTGTTAGTTTATAAACCTACCTGTTAACATACCTGGAGCACTGTCAAACCTAACCCTGGTTGTGTCCCAGAATCATGCAATGTTCTACATGTTCTACAGAAAGGTTTCTGTGATGATGGTGGAGAGGAGTTCCCAGGCCACATTTTCAAGGCTACTTCAGTAACTGCCTTTATCTCTCTTAGAGGTNTTTTTTTCTTTTTGTGGTTTTTTTTTTTTTTTTTTTTTTTTTTTTTTTTTTTTTTTTTTTTTTTTTTGTCACAACCTATTAGACATGAGCCAGGCTGGGACTATGCTGAGTCCGCCTTCCTCTCCCAGTATTGGCTGTCTGGCTTCATTACTTTTAGCTGTCATGTGTTGTACAGCTAGATTAGATGGCCTTGTAGGTAGGCATCATTTCCTTTTATTTCTTGGCACAGTTATTTTTTAGGGCCATTATAACTGTGATACAGAAAATAGATAACAATACAGTAGCATATGATACAGCAAGCACTCTACAAATTTTAGATAAATGTGGGAAATCTGAAAGCATCATCTTAAAATAATTAAATTGAATTCAATTAATTTTAATAAATTAATTGAAAAGATTAATAGGTTTATTCTGGTGTCTTTTTCATTTTTAATTAAAAATGTTAACATTGAAACACTGTAAACTGTAAGCAAATATCGACTGTCATAATTATTTGTCTTAAGATGTATTCGGAGTTGAAATCAGGGCTAGTAGGAGGCTCTTTTTAGAACGAATTCATTCAGAAAGAAAAGAGCCTTTGTCTCATTATGAGTCTGTTAAGCCTGAAATTTCAGTTTATGAAGTGAATGCTAACAACGTTCTCGAGCTATCAAGCGCAGTATCCACAATTAATGAGCATATGTTTTTATACTTTTTTGTCCATATACAGTTTAGAAAAAAGTTGTAGGAATGCATGAGAATAGCGTCAGGTACAGATGGACCCTCAAATTAGAAATCTGCTTATCATATTTGTATTTATTTTAATAACACTGAAACATTAGCACCTGCTTTATGACAATCTGTAAAGTACAAAAGGATGCCATGTTGTTTATACTACTTCTACTTGAGGTTTGAGCTAGACAGTAAATTAGGGTCAGCATCTAGATTTTTAGTATGGATAAAAGCCTATATTGAGGGAAATCGCTGTATCATTGCATATTTCTGTAACATAGTTTCAAGCTCTTGCATGAAGGGATAGATAAAACTGTGAGCTTTCTGTTGGAAATGTTGAAGAATTTTGCTAGTAATACCACAGGGAAGGTGGTGGCTGGTTATAGCAGGGTGTGTTAGTTGCTGCTCTCTGTTCGCCTGTCTTTGTCTCACGGACCACAAGGCAAGAAGCTCATCTAGCTCCTGCCCTAGGCTGGTTGTTGCAGTTGTAGTCTGAAGGCTGTGAATCTGAACATGGATTAAGTGGTTTGTATTCTGCACCAGTCTTAGTTTTATTGTTAGACTGTTACGTCTCTTTTGACAGGGATTAAACCCACGTGAAAATGGGTCTGTTTCAGTTACACCAGGAGAACAGGATTCTTTCTTCCCTGATGGTGAAAAAGGCTCCAGTAGGTCTTGAGTCAGAATTAATTATATTCCCTGTGCTTATAGTATCATCTCTTGGCCTCACAAAAGATTATTTTTCTACTTGTTTTTCTAGCTTTTTCTTTAATCAGCTGTAGTTATTGTTATCTGCAGTTATCTGTGGTAAAAAATGGCATGTTTCATGCAGAGCCAACTGAACCTACTGCCTGCAATAATTAGAACTTCAGCCAATGGGAAGTGCATTTAAAGTGTTGAAACTTTAGACAATGTATCCCATTAAGTATAAATGTTATTCCTAACATGATAGTCTTCATTTAAAAAGACAGCTAATGCTGGTTACTCTCTGGAATAGATGCTGGGGTTTTTGTTTGTTTGCTTGATTCCCTGTTATTTAATAATGGGTACAGAATAATTGGTCTCTGGAGTAAAGGATAGTTTGTTCTTGTTCTGAAGGGTTTCCAGTTTTCATGGAAGCTCTCAGATCAGAAATGAGATAAAGATTAGAACTGGATATGTGCTTTATGGATACTGTATATAAATAAGAAACATTGTTTTAGCTTTGCTATGATGAAATCATCCTTTTGCTCCTGTTAAAACTTTGCAACCTTCTTTTTATTCAAAAACTTTGTAACCAGCTCTGATAATATTAAATTTTAAGTAGCTAGGCAAAAACCATGAGGGGCTAAAACTTTTGGCAGTATTTTTACTTAATTGCCACTATTTTCTTTGTCTTACAGTGGTGGGAAGGACAGCTGCTATAATATGATGCAGTGTGTTGCTGCCGGGCATCAGATTGTTGCTCTAGCCAATTTAAGACCTGCTGAAAGCACAGGTATGTAGAAAAGCTATGTAGGAATTTTTTGAAATTAGAAACAATGGACTCAGAGCTTTGCCTGTCTTTGTATATAGATTTGCATATTGAAGGCAATCTAGAAATCTCAGGGGTAGAAGGAAGAAAATGGTTTGGACACCTATTAAATGTATTTTCCTCAAAGAGGGAAAAAAAACCCACAAGGTGAAGACTGGTAAAAGAAACGTTTACACAATTTGAAAAACACAAATATTTCTGGCAGTATGGGAAGAGGTTGTATGAGTTCAGTAGCACAAATAGTGAAAGATGGTACATCATCAGACAAAATGAACACTGTATTTCTAGAAATGCTTTAGGCTGGCATAAGCCATCCTGGTTGCCAAAAGTAAGCAGTTTTGCAGCTGCTTGTTTGTTTTTAACCACACGTGTCTTCTTCCATTATTCTAGCCTAGCGTTTGTGAACCGGATTGAGGAACTGATCTGGACTGCAGTTTATGTTGATTCATTTTCCTGCCTTTTTCCTTCCTTTTAGCTTGGACCAGTTTTCTATCAGTTCCTCACAGGTTAGGTCTAGACTTATTTCTACGAAAGATAATGGGAGAAGCTCAGGTAGTCTAAGTCAGTGGTGAGGTGAGAAAGGGAGTGAATACTACTTCTGTGTTGGAGTAGAGTGTAAAATGAAGCAAATTGTTATCCAGCTGGCAGGGAAGTATATTAACATATGTTAACTGTTCAACCTATCAACAATTAACCTGGTAACTGCGTGTTAGGAAGCTATGTAGAAGTAAAAGAAAATGGGAGCTGACATCACACCTGAATCATGGGCAGACCTAGCAAATGCTTGGGAGTACAGGAACAATTTATTTTCTTCGTAGCTAGAACGTAATCATCTCTAATCTTGTTGAAATATGTTGTCTTTAAACTAATTTATCCCCATCAGAAATGTAGAATATTGTCATTAAAATCATAAAATGCTCTCTTTAAGTGTGTAGTTGGGAATTTTGTGGAAAGTTAATTGAGGTGCTTCAGGCAATGGTGGATTCTATGCCATTCATTTTATTTTATCTTGCACCACTGTTGCCTGGAGAGTCTCAATTAATAAAGAAACTATGTATTCTGAACTGAATATCAGTTTAAAGACCTTGTAATATTTTATGTGTGTTGGAAAATACTGAGGCTTTTTTAAAATCAACTGTTCTGCTTTAGGTTGGTTAGTTGGAATTAAGTGTTTGGATTTCCTCATTTTGAGCAAATGTATATCTTTGTGACTGTTATATGGCATCAAATGTGACATTACCTAATCATTGCACCACAAATTAGTTATCTCTATCAATACTATAGACCTTTCTCTCTGCAAGATGCGCTAGAGCACTGCTGCTTAGTGTTTTTGTGTGTAAATTAAGAGAAGTACCAGTATGACAAATTAGCATTAAAATAGTAAACTGAGCTAGCTTTTAAGAAATGAGATGGAAATTTCAGCAATAATGATTTTTTTAATGTATTTGAAAAGTTATCTGAAAGATTTTATATTTTTATATACAAACAATTTATCAAATAGTTTGAGATTTATTTGTAATCTATGATGCCTGCATTTTAACTTTTTTTTTTTTTTCCCTGATCTGTTAACTACAAACTACTTGTATGAAATGTCACTTAACTTTTTTTCTCCTGGTTAAGGGAATAGCAAGCAGCAAAGACTTGATTACATTCTGAGTTTAATTTTTAAAATGAGTGAAGGTAGAAAGACCTTGGATACTACAACAGATTTGCTTTTCTTTTTGTATGTTAAGCAATGTCAAAACATTGTAGCAATCTACTTTTATTCCACTTTGGCTCAAATTACCTGCTTTTGTCTTTTGATGACCATAATAACAAGTTGAAGTTCTGGCACTTGTGTCAAGCTATTGCTTATTTTCAGTGTTTCGATGCATTCTAAATTTCTTGCACTGAATATGCTGAAATGCTCCAGGTTTTGTGCCTCTGAGATGGGCTCCTATTTTAATTACCATATAAATAAGAGCAGAATTGGACCAGTTTGAGATATTTGGATGAAGCAAGGAGGAATACTAAAGGAGAAGCAGACTCCACAATTTCTAGACAAGCAGCATATTCTTGACATCTGTCTGTTGGCTGAAGAAAACCATTTTTTTTCTTTCCATGTTTACAGAGGTAATGCCAGCAAATACCTGTTTGTGAACCAAACAATATTAACATTTAGGTTTTTTCAGTGCTTTGAGGTATAATGATTGTCTCCAACTCTTGAAATTATGTACCTAATGTGATTATTTCTAAACTGTGGCAGGACAAACTGATGAATTGGACAGCTATATGTACCAGACAGTAGGACACCATGCCATTGAGCTATACGCTGATGCAATGGATTTGCCACTCTATCGTTGTTTCATTAAGGGTACCAGTGTAAATACTGGAAGAGTGTATACAGCATGTCAGCAAGATGAGGTTGAAGACCTTTACCACCTCTTGAAACTTGTTAAGGTATGCTGAATGAAAAGAATGAAATACTTGAGGCCAATTATTTTGCTTAGATATGCTTTGTTTGCTTAAATAGCTTGACTCATTTATGAATTTAGGTAAATGATCCATTGAGGAAAGCTTTGAGAAAAGTTTTGGACAGTTGTACATTTAAAAATTTAATGTCTATTCCTTTTTTCTTCTTTGCATTGTAAATATATAATATAACTTTATTCAATTTATTCCTTTTTCTCCCGATGTAAATCAGACTTATTAATCCACTTTTCAGGCTAAACCCAAATGTTTGTGTAGTTTCATATTTGAAGTGTGTTGTTTGATTACTTGAATGAGAGATATGGGGGTGCATTTATCAATGTGTAGAAACTAATGTGTAGGCATTTCCATTTGCTTGTGTTTATGCTGTAGAAACCAGGACCTGTTTGTTTATATGCTGCAGATAGACCACAAAGTATTACAGAATGTTTTACAGTTAGGGTTTTAATGGTTTTGCTTCTGGTAGCCCTGCAACTATATTCTAATTTATCACATAATAGTTGTGACTGCAGTGCACAGTACTGAAACAATGCGATGTATAGAAAACCATGTTTATTGTTACTAAAAATAAATAGATGCACATTTAATTTTGTGCATAAAACTGGTAGACTACTTTCTGAAACTCCAATTGAAGATATTTCTGGTCTTCAGTTCAGGTATTAAACATTTTCCAGCACCTTCCTGCTCCATTTTTTTTTTCATCAAATTGAGATTCATAAACCTGAAAGTTTCAGGCATATTCTGTGTTCAGGATAAAAAAATTAACTTGCAGATTAGACTAAGAATGTGGTTTGAGTGCAGAGCACTTCCTGAACCATGCTGAAATTGGATGTTACATTTTTCTAAACATCTCTGGAAGGGAAGACCAAGATCATGTACCTGTGTTGAGTATGAGACTACTCAAGAGGAGAATAGTGCATGTAGGCTGTATTGCGCTCTAGAGTGGCTTCATGGAAGTTGTAAATAGAATGTGCATATCATGCAGTACAGGAATTGAAAGAAATATGGCACAGCACTTTTATATTACTTTAGAACCATGATAGTATTAGTATTAGAAATTAGGACTAGTGTCTTAAAGCTGCATGCTAGCAGCTTTCTGCCACTGTGTAAGATAATAAATTACTGATCAATTTAATTAAAAATGGTCAGATTAGTGGCAATTAAGATCATATTTCCTTTTCGATCCTTGCTGTCTTTGGAGAAATGGATGCTTGACATAAATTAATGCTAATGTTAAATCTTGACAACTTCTGCTTTGAAAGTTAATACATGATAATTATAACTATAGCTGAAAGAGATGTTATCAAGTTGTCTGGAACCAAATAACTATTTCTTTCCTGTACAGAAATATTAATTCCACGGTATGAGATTTTAAAGACACAAATATTAACAATATATTGCCTTTATGTTACTCTCTGGATAAACATGCTCTTATAGCCAAACCTATCTATGAAATTCTGGTGCAAAAGTTCCAGTAGAAGTCTTGCATATTCTGATGAATAATTGCACAATGATCAGGGGCATGTAATCTACAGGAGATGTAACTCTTTGTATTTTTAGTTTCAGGAAAAAGAGATTCAACTTTTTTTCTGTGTTGAAAGTAACTTTGAAAGCTTTCTATTTTAAATTTTTCACATTTATTTATAACTGCAGTTTTGTACCTTTGCTATGTAAATTTTAATTACTGGTAAGTTTTCTTTAGGATTTTTTTTCCAGATGATGTTAGTAGAGTTCAGTATGCTCTCTGTAGAAGGGAGGAGTGGAATTCTGAAGGGGGCTTCTAACAATGCATCCTTAGGTGGATATAAATTCAAAACACTGGTCAAAGTAAAACAGCTCTTTTTTTTTTTTTTTGTCAAATGGCTTGTGCCTAACTCTACAGAAACAGGGTGTGTTGAGTTGAAAATTGTATATTGTGCCTCACTTTAACATGGTAAAGAATGCTTGTATTAAAAGTACCTGTTTAGTAAAATAAAAACAAAAAAAAAAAAGCACCTTTGAAAAAATAATATATGGAAACCAGAAGTATTTGATGTTTTTAAAAACAACATTATGAGTACATGATTTTTAAAAAGTTAAATGTGCTTTGCAGTGCTAGGTACCCAGGGCAACTGTCCAGAACTCAGAAAGCGATACTGACTGCCGATGACCTGTTAATTTTATTGTCACAAACTCAGATGATTGATACCATACGTATGAAGTAAATATATATTTACATTTCACTTGCCTAATGTCCTATTTTAGATTGTCTTTATTCAGTACATATTTTGAAACATATCAGAGTATTTATGTGATGTCTAAATGTATCTAACCAGGCAGTTCTCACCTGATGATAGTATTTTAACTTTTTAAGACATGTAAATTCTGAACTCTAAGGAATAATTTTATTTATTATCCATATTACTGAATGAGGATTACTTATTCAATGTTCATCCATGTTTGTCACTTTGCATATTGGGGCTTTTTCCAGCAAAGTGTATAAGTACTAGAGTTTCTTAGTTACTTTAATTTTCCTTCAGTGTTTTACATGTCTCTGCTTTTGAAATGCGTAGAAAAACATCTTTCCTGTTGGTGACTGGAAATAATGGAGCAGGGAGGGGTTTTTAATGAAACTTCCCTGTGATGTACTACTCAATACAGGCATATTTAACTGCTTTGCCCCTTTTCAGTGTAATTATTATATTGTACAAATAATGCATTGATGTTTTATGCAAGCGTATACTGAAGTGGTGTGAGATGGCTTGAGTGTTAGATTGTTTTCTGTTGAATGTTGGATTGTGTTCTGTCTCCCATGGGTCTATGGATACTCAGAACTATGTTTAGGGCAGCAGTTGTAGCAGCTTCCAGACTAAGAACCAATGCAGGATAACTTGGGTCACTTCGGGTTTCACTAGACAGTTGTGTCCTATTCCAAGTTTCTTCCCTTATCTCCTCTGCTCTGTGAAGGCTTTGCCTTTATTTGTTAAGTTTCCACTGCTGGGGTAATTTGCAGAAATCTAGAACTTTCTTGCTGACCAGTTTGTTTACTTCAAGCTATATTTCATCTTTTTCTACAACATTTTTCAGTAACAGTTTTTTGAAAATAGTATTTTAAAAAATTGATTCTGTTTATAGCTTCTTTGTAATATATGCGTATTAAAATGCAGGCAGGTTGATTCTCTGTGTATTTTCAGTTTTGAAATGTTATTTCCATCAGTTATTTTTGTGATGCTCTTTGTGGGTTCTGAACCTGCAAGCTTACAAACAACTGCAAACATCATACTTGAAAGAAATTAATACACCGGATCTCAGGACTGAAGGATTATTAATTATGGTATCATCCATTGGTCATCACCTGGAAAATAAGAACTGATGCCAGATGTATTGGATGTACAAAATGTTTTAATCAAAATAGCCTTTGCTTGTGGCACTACTTCATTTTATCAGTATTGTGAAAGGAGAAGGAAAGAAAATTCATTTTCTAAAATAATGCCACATCCTTGAGCAGTGGTCTGCTAACTCATTCAGTCAGTCACTATGAATATGTAACGTGCTTTTTAGTTGTAGCAACAAACAGCTTATTAATACAGTGCGACTCTTGTGTTTAATATTTATTTTTTTAAGGGCAGGATCATGATTTTTGAAATAGACCCACACTGCTGTTTACTGAAGACAGGAAGTATTCCTGTCCATCTGGCAGTTAAAATTGCAATAACTGCAATTTTTTGTGTTACATCAGATGATACTCTCTGAGACAAAGTGCCTTGTTCATGCAAGCTTAGGTGGAAGAGAGGGAACTTATGTCCTCTCATTATTCAGTCAAACTCCCTAAGACTTGAATGTCTTCAGCAAACAGAGCTAGGGCTTGAGATGAACGAATGGAATACAAGATTCCCCTGTGTCCTTTATTTAAGCATTAATTCCCTCACAGAAAATAAAGCTTTCAGTTCCTCATTATTACTAATATTCCTTCCATGCTAAGGAAACAGTCTTCCTTTTACTGTTCTTCAGAACTTAGCTGCTGTAGCCAATGGGTGAAATGAGTTCTCAGATTCGGTTCTGATGACTGATTTTGTGGCTGTTGTACAGCCAACCTTCTGGATGCTCGCAGAAAAAAATGCATGAATAAATCCAATGGAGAGTTCTGTGGCAGGTACTACCTCACTGTCAAAAGGGATGTTATAAAGCAGACAGTAAAGAGTTTAGAAATAATCATTTGGCATTTAGGTATCCATTTTAATAATCTCCCTGTGACTTCAGTGGTAGTATTTGCATGATAAAGACTCTTAACACATGTGAGTAAGGTTTGCAAACTTTCTTAAAGATTTAAATACTACTAGTTAAGGAATGCTGATTTACTTCAAGAATCTTTAATATGGGGACTTCAGCATATTCTTCACCAAACTAATTTTGTAGTTTATAGAAGTTCAGACAAAGTAGGTAGCTTCCTTCTCTTACTGATGGGATTCAGAGTTCATAAGTCTCTGGAACAGTTCTGTTCTAGTCATTGTTTCCCTTTTATTTTTTTTTAAGTTGAATAAAATCTGATGTTTTTCCTGTTATGATTTGAATTATTTGTGTATGCATAGGTTAATTTCTTGAAAGCATATTTCTCAAAAATTTTGAGAAAGATTAAGGAAGAAGTATTTGTGTTTATGCAAAATTTCTGAAATAATTACCCCTCCCTGCTTTTTTCCCCATATTTTAAGATTATTGCAAATCAAGAGTATTGTGCCTTTGATACTTTGATAGATTAACTTCACATATTCAGTGATTGAAACACAATTCATATAGAGCAAATGAAATCGTAATATAAGTATTGAAAAATCATCCTAAAATGCAATAGATGAAACGATGCAATTTGTCTTTTGTGCCCTCTACTTGTCATGTTGATTAGGTAAACATTTGCATGCTGAATCTTTTAGCACATTTCTTTTTGCCTATAGATATTAATGTCGTATATGAACTTTTAGAAATTTTATGAAATTGCTTCCTACCCTCACAAGAAATAACCATACTTCCTTATAAAGCAAGATTGTTTTTTAAGGCAAAATATTTGATGGGATTTTTTCATGTAGGATGCACTAAATTCCTCTAAAATGATTATTCCTCTACCTTTAAAGTGAATTTATCTGTAAGAATTTGAATTGTCCCTGTTGCACTCATTAAATTCAGTAGATTTATTTTTTTATTGTCTTTTCTTTTTTCTTTTTTTTCTTTTAATTCTGGAGTGGCTTCTTCCATCTATGAAATGACCACTGTCAGCAGCAGTGAATAAGAGAATGAGTTAAGGAAAGAGAATAAGAAGTAATCACTTATTTGGCAGTGCTTTTTGGTACTGTGAAAAGAATTATACATCGTTCCTTTCGCAAGACAGTTTTTTTTTTTTTTTTTTTGGTTTAATTTTAAAATGAGATGGAAGAAGGAAATTTTGTAATCAACAGGATGCCTGCCATTCTCTGTCTCCTCTAAACTATTCAGGAAGGGTCAATTGTCCTTCCAGAATGGGATCTTGAGCAATGTTTGAGGTAATTTGTTACCGTGAGAAATGTTGAGCTTTATGTAAACAAAAAAGTCACTGTATTTCTCCCTGTTAGGTGTGTGGAGCTTTTTTCACTCACTGTCAGTCTTGTGCTAATATTGAATAAGCAGAGACAGTCAGGCTGGTGGTGAAAGATCGTAAGCAAGCCTGAGGGCTTGTTCTGGTCAGCTTTAAACCTCTGATTGCCAGGTTTTCCTAATTTCCCATTTCCGGGGCATCTCTAGTGTGACCTTGCCTGCTGAATATGATGCTCTGGGTTTCAGGATTCTCACATGCATTTGGAAATGGGCAGCCAGGCATTGTTTACAGGACGCCAAATGAACCGTGCACTCGCAGCAAGTTTGATAAACACACATTTCCTCCTTTTATCAGTGAGATTGCAGAATGTGAAGTATGAGTTTCCAGTTTTATTCATTCCCTTCAAACCTCTTCCTGTTTAAAAACTGAATCTCACTAATTGGATGATGATACATCCTTAGATTTTGTTTTGCTTTTTTGCTGTTGTTGTTTTGAATTCTACTTACTGGTCACTGACACTTTATTTCAGTGCATACCTTGACCAGGTTTGGCAGACGTTCAGATAAAAGCTTTCCATTTGTTCAGCACAGAAGAGGTTCATCCCTATCAATGTAAAGTGAATGCTAATTAACAGTAATGACTTCTAATCACTTTGCTTTTATGCTCCTTTAGGAGCACTGCTATTATCCAATGTAGTTAAGTGAAATGCTTGTATATGAATCAACAATGTGGTATTTCTTCTAGCTGCTATTGCTCATAATCAAGCTTTGAATAAATTACGATAGTAAAATTGGTTTTAATGTGCTGTATTGCATGGGGAGAAAGGAACCTCAAATATCTTGTTAAATATCTTGAATATTTAGAGAGTTATCTATTAACATTTTGGCATTCGGTATTGTAGTTAAATGGAAAAATACATTAAAATGTTTAACTCAATTTTGTAAATGTTATCAAAACTTTTTTCATGGCTTGAGTTTTATTTAAGCGACATGCATAGACTCAACAGCCTCAGTAAAAGCCACATTTGGATTCAATTGCACATCAGTAGGAATGAACTACAACATTTCTGAGTTAAAATGCTGTTCAGTTTTACGTAAAACTAACATGTATCTTAATTTAAGAACTCCACTAGTTTCAGTCTAGTGTTGTAGTTTATGTTTACTGGATTAATATGAACTTCTTTAATTAATACTCTAGCTAAGAAAAACTACTAGTTTTGGTTACATGCGTGCAACCTGCCTGCAGTCTTACAAAGGAGTGTGAAAATAGTAATAGTGAAACTTTACTAATACCTGAAAACAATAAAATAAGATGAAACTTTTAAAATAAAACTGGAATGTTAGTTAGAAGCAATGCTAGTGTAAAACAAAAGCTAAGTAGTTTGCTAGACTGGTAGTATATATTCAGCAATTCTAAAATAGTTTCAGTTTAGAAACAGAATTAGCCTAAAGAGCAAATATATCAATTCAATATTTTGTGGACTTTTCTAATTAATATTTCATATATGGAAGCCGAACACTTTATGTTTGGAAGCTGAACATCGAAAAACCTGTATGAAACCTGTTTCTGACATGTACATTAGCTTGTTGGTTTTTGTTTGTTTGTTTTTGTCGTTTGTTTTTTAATAATTTATCTTTTATTAACAAGTTCCTTGAAATTATTACTTAGATCACTTACAAGGGATCCAAAGTTTTAGTGTCTGTGAAGAAACCGAGGTCTTGGCTGGTAAATATACTGCTGTCTGTTTTGCAGTGTTATATACATTAAATAATAATAATTCAATTTTCATTTTCTGTGGCAATTTTCTTTTGTGTAGTACCTCTGTCTTTTCATGCTTAGATACACAATTCCTTCGCAGTTACCATCACAGTTTTTGTGCACAGGGATGTGAGTGAGTATCCACATTGTGTGTTTGTTTTGTTCATTCATGCACATAGCTGTAGACAATTTTCTGGTAGATGTTTTGTCTGTCTCTTTGAGCATCTTCTCTGCTAACAGTTTTTTTTTTTTTTCACGCAGGCATTACCTAACTTAAATTGAAAATACTTTCCATTTAGCCTTTTCTCTTTAAATGTGAATTCGAGTCAGTGTTCTTAAAAGTCCTATGTGTTTTGCTATAGTTCTGTAAAACATGCTGCTTGTGTTCTTTGCCAGCACATTGTTGAAAAATGAGCAACACCTTTCTCCTCTACAGTATCATTTAAGAGAATGGTACTATCAATATCTTATTTCAGTACTTTGGTACTTGGCAACTTCATCAAACTTCATCATGCTTTTTAAGGATAAAAATGGGAGAAAAAGAAAGGAATAGTTTTATTCTGCACTGAGACAACTAGCTGCTTGGTATTGTTTACATTTCTCAGTAGGCAGCAGTAATATATGTTTTAAAATTTATTAGTTTTTAATGAAATGTAATTGGAGTTAATTCTAATAAAATGCAATCAAGGATAGAAGAGCTTTTGTATAATTAAACAGTAAAACTTTTATCAAATCTGTCTTCATAAATATTTTTATCTCTGGAACTCATTCTTTGTGTAAAAGTCATTTTGCTTTCTTATGCAGTTACTAATTTATTTAAGCTGACTTATTTAATCCCCCCTCCGTTTGATATAAATGTCATACATACAGCAATTGCATGTTTCCATTACTTCAAGCTGGACACTTTCTGATCAGTATGTTTAAAGGCAATTCTTCTGAAAAGGCTAGGATTTCATTGGTTTGTACCGATATTCATTTGTATTGCACCGACATTACCATTTTCAAAATAGAAATGATTGATTTGCATCTGTCATTACAAAAAGGAATAAAGCAGAATTGGCCTTTTACAGAGAACTGTGCGGTATGGAGATCCTCTTTGTGTTGACAAATTCTGACTGCGGAAGAACTGCACAACAGTAGTCACTCTTTTTCATGTGGATTATGACAAGGATTCCCGGACCAGTTTGCTGTTTGTGAAGGATAAGGATGTGCTGTGATTAGTTACCTTCTCCATGGAAAGTGCTACAAAGGAAAATGCCAAAACGTGCATGCTGCGTTATTCCTAGTAGTCTGACGGTCCATTACGTGAACTTTTTTCAGTCCATTTTCCTTCAGAAATACAGCTTCAGTCTTTTTGCCTTGCATTAGGTGTAGTGCATTTGCATGCTCTCCTGACTCTGGATTCTTTTTCTTTCTTCCTTTATTTCCTGGCAGTTTGCTCTCAGGCCCTGTCTCTGTTTTAACTCCTGAAAACTGGAGCAACAGTGCCCTCTGTAGTTCCTCCTTGTGTGCTTGCTCCCTACAGCCGATTGTGAGCATTCAGGTATAAGAACAGGATGTTTAGATTTATTTTTAACTTAAACAAAAGCCCTTTTTTTCTTAAGGAAGCATTTTGATTTTCACTGACTGTTTTACATGCAAGAAAGGGAACAAAGGAGACTGTTCTGAGTCCTCTTGTAGATTTAGAAGCTATCTCTTGTCATTATCTAGTGAAAAACTGAAATTTTGTCAGGCATTCAGGGCAGTCATTAAAGCTGGATAGGATTATGAATTGTGAAGGCTTTTCTGAAGTGTTTAGTTTTTTGTGATTTTTTTTTCATGTGGAGCTTCACAACAAAATAATTGGAAGCTTACTTTCATTATGCTTGCTGCTTCTCTTAAACTAGGTCTTGCATGGCCTGCGATGTGCTCACCAGCAGAACACCTAAGCTTTATTAATGATGTTGTTTTAATTCACACAGTGACTGAAGTAATTGTTGTTCATTAGCATTGATTTGTCTCCAAAACTCATTTACAATTTAGATTTCTCTTTCACTTCGTTATAGCTTAATATGCAAATAACTTTTTATTTTGTGTTTACTGCAGAACTTGTTGGACGGGGTTAGTATTGAACGTGCGTGTTCCCAGTATTCTCATGCACATACATTCACACTCATTCTCTGCCATTTAAATATTATAAACTACATTAAAAAGTATGACCTTTTCAAAAATAAATGTTTCAACTACAATTAGTTTCTTCTATAACAGCATCATAAAAGTCACTGTGAAAAGTTAAATGGCTTTATTTTATGATGGGGAGTGTTAATGTATGTGTAGAACACATTCTTAATGCACTTCTATGAATTGAAAATCATAAATCATTGCAGTAAATTATAGTTAATGATGTAACCATTGATGGCTATTCAAAACATTCCTGTATCTCTAATGATTTTTGTAAAACACATGACTGCCCACATCCCTTAGTTCATTTGGAACAGTAGATAGTTAAGCGCACCAGCTTTCTACTTCTGAAGACCATTTTTTTCTATCTAACAAGTGATAAAAATTCTGTTGGAGTAAATAGTACATCACAAACCACTCTCTGTGCTATTTGAGATTTGGTAATAAATGAAGACTAAATTAAAATGGCCCTCCCTGATAAGAGGCAAGGTGCTTTGAGAATGTGGTGCATCCAAGCTTTGATTTTTTTGTCTGCATAGTTTATGGGTAATCTCTTGTCTCTCATAATATGAGGTCTCTGGTTTTTAGCAACATGTGTGATTTCATATGCTGGAATGTTGCTATTAAGGCATAATGTGCACTGGTAATCCAGAAAATACCTCTAACCTATTACCCATCAGCATAAAAAGATTAGACATATCCTGCGGGTGGGTTGTTTTCATTGTTGTTGTTTATTTGTTTTAGTAAAGCGAGTATTATTCTCCTGGCAAAACTGTAATGTTAAATTTGGCGAGAATGAATTTACTTCGTTCAAAATGTAACTGGAATTGTGAATCAAGCTTAATTATTGCACTGATTGTATGATTATTGCTAATCTTACATATTGATTTCTTCGCTTGTTTCATTTTTGTTAATGAGCTTCTTCATGCATTATTACCTTCATAATGGAAACGGAAGTTTTTTGATCTCCCTTTAAACTGTTTTTTCTTTTCCATTTCTTTTACTTTATCTGGTAAAACAATCTGGTGGTTTTTTTTTTTTGTTTTTTTTTTTTCCCCTTCAGTATGGCAGTACCATATTCCCTTCAATTTGGTTGTACCATTTTAGAATCTCTAAAGTGATCTTGAAAATTTGCTTCTTGAAGACAGAGCAGAAACTTGGTATTAGAAAAAGGATATATAAATTTCATTTTTAATCATTTAATGCCTACTTTAGATACAATTTTAATCTTTTGAATAGAACTTCATGACATTCTTACATTAAAGGAAATAAATGGAGGTGATTTTTATAAGTGTGATCTGGTTGGCAGTGAGAGAAGGATTTAATTTTAAACTGCAACATTTGAGACAGATATGGAAAATAAAAAGAATAAAGTATGTTTTCTTGCAATGAAAGTAGCAAATTACGTTTCAACTTACAATAATGATAAATGTAGATTGTATTATTAGAGACAATGAAGTACAGTTTTTCTGTCTATTGAGAATGGGCATAATTTACCAAGACTGGGCAAAGAAGTGAACAGACCAACAACTGCAGATATTGATAGGAAATGTCCTACTTATTCTACGTGCTTTTCACTTTTTAGTTAAAATGTCAGTGATAATTTTATCGCACTTCACAAACATTTCCTCTTCTCAAAATTAATTTTGTCTAGTTTGATTATGTCTGAAATATTTAATGAAGAACAGTATGTGTTCAAGATACCTCTTTCGTTGAAAATACTTGTTTTCGAATACTTTGCATAAGCATGATCACTAAATCATTTTTCAGATATCCTTTCTTAAAATGTGTGCTGATGTAGGTACTGCTGTGACTGAATATCGTCCTGATTTCAATTTTCAGTATTTCTTTGACTCTGAAATACCAAAAGATGTGGACACTGAATGTTGGTAATGTCTTCTTTATAGAAAATGATAAATATCCACATAGGACAACATTTTTACTGGTTAACAGCTGTGTACATTACAACAGTAGTTTTAAGATGGAAAAGAAATATTGCAGTATAAAATAGAATATTATTTGACATAAAAAGAAATGTTGCCTTTTCTCACTGGAAGCATTTATAAGAATCTTTATGACCCCAGTGGACTTCTTATGGTTAATTTTAAATTGAAATTTTAAGACTTTTTTTTAAGGATATTTTAAATTGAAATTTTAAGACTTTTTTTGGGGGTATTCTTTTTAAGAGATTTTTATCTTCTAATTTTAAGACATTTTCTTCTGTGGAATTTGGTAACATAGGAGAGAATTTTTGATTGTGTAGTATTTTAAATGACAGAAGTTACTGTTCAGATTTTAGTTCGTTGCCTGTCTGTCTGTATCTACAACTATAGAAAGTATAGAAAATATTCACAAAAAAACGTGAAGTGTCAGTAGTTAATGAGAAGTTGTGCTATTTTTATTTTTGTTTTCCTTTTATTGTGCTGCTTACTCAGTGACTTGATAAGTCATTCCAAAGATACTGTAGTACTGCAAACTCATACTGTCACACAGCTTTGGTAGTTAAAATAGTGATACTATTGTACTTCAGGAAGACAGTTGTTAATGAAATATGTCGAGGTAGGTGCATTAAGGTACCTGGCATGGCTTTGTCTTCTTGGCTTTCTTCAGCTTCTCTGTTCCCTGGCCAACACAGCAGCACGAAGAAATGATTATTGTGTATAGATGCATAATATTTTGTAGAACTTGAGTTTAACCTGTTCTGCTTGTGATTTTTTCAGAGCTAGATAACTCGATTTATAGAAGTGCTTGGCTTAGTGCTTGTCTTTCCCTTTCTTATAATTCATTCTGCTATAGTTTGTTCTATAAAGCCAAGTAATTTTTTTTTTCTTTCACATCCCTTAACTTTCTTACTTTCTTCAGACTTCTACAGATTTCCATTTTTGGGGTTTGGGCTTTTGGCGGTTTCTTTTGGTTTGGTTTTGGTGTTACAATAACCCATTTTTGAAACCTTTTATCCACCTTTGCTACTCATTGTCCTTTGGAGACCAGTCCTGTGTTCTCAAGGAATGTCTGTCAGTCATTATTTATTACCCACTTGTCATTGTGACTTATTCATTGCTTACATCACCATTCTCAAAAGTATTGCTTTACAGAAATGGTGAACAGCGCTCTGAAGGAAAGATCAATAAATGCTTTCAAAGAAGATTTACTCTGAGACTTGGATCTTCTTTTTAATATTAAATCTGTGCTATTAGTTATGAGGTGGTTTTAGTATTTTGACATCAAGCACTCTGTTTCTGAAAATGGAAAGTTAAGTAACTTTTATGGAGAAGCGTGACTTCGGCAATTGAGTTCATAACATCTCATTTTCCAGTTTTCAGTCCTTAGTGCCTTTTCCTGAAAGGCTCATCTTCTAAGCAGAAAATACAGTTTAATTCCCAAATTAAAAGTGAAAAAATCATTTAAATAATAAACATTTGAAAAGATTTGTTTAAATTTTATTGGTAATGACATATGTGACTGCACAAAGAGAGAAAGAGGGCATTTATTTGAAATCTTCGCCAGTGGAAGAAAAAAAATTGTCTCTACTCACGCCTGTTAAAATTGTCTTGAGAACTGGATGACCCATGCTGTCTTTCCAGAGCATCCAGTTTTGTGCTGAATGTTGACACCTTTTTAAAGGTGGTTGCTTGAGAATGCAATGTGAATGTTATGTTAAATTTATTCTATTATTTGCAGATTCAGGCACCTGAGAATTTGAAAATTGCAAATGCATAGTTTCTTTCTCTCCTTTGTATTATCTTATTTATTGAAGCTGGAAAACCAGATTTTAAACATATGTGAAAGATTATATCACAAAACCCTCTACGAGAATAAACAAAAGGTTGTGTGGGCGGCTGGTACTTCCTAATTTTTCATTTTCTGATTCTGCAATATTAATGTTTTAAAAGTGCTTTTAAGTGAAGGTAAAAGGACATAAAACGTGTGCATGTGCACACCTTTGGACCGGGCACATGCGAAAGTTTAGAACCTACACTCTCTTTTGCAGCAGCAACTTTTGCAACATGAAATAAGGAATTACCAAGTTTAGTTGACCATCTGCTGCTATTTCATAGCTAGGAAACAGGTTTAATGGGCTAAATTTTTGTATTTGGGAGTCAGTTGAGGGTTTCAGTGGGAATTTTTATTTCGTTGATTTGCTTGTTGCTTTATCTTATAGTTGCTGCTCCATCAGTTGGCAGGTATCCTTAGTGCTGTGTTACTATCAGCTGCTTCCAATATTTTAATATCACTGTAATTCCAGCTGTGAACTATTCATTTTCTCAGTAATTATTTTGCCTGCCAGAGTGTTCCTGAGAAATGCGAACTAAGGAAAGAGTTTGCTACATTATATATATAATACATTTATAGAGCATTATAGAATGCACTCTTCTCTATTGCAGCAGTACAAATGCAAAGTGATATACTTAAGTATTTTCAAAGATATTTTTGTAGTCTTCTGCAATGTTAAAATGTTCATTAGTCAATACTGCAGATAGATACTATATGCAACTTTTATTTAAACTTTTATTTAAAACTTTTATTTTTTATTTTATTTCCCTTTTCTCTATCACTAGTTTACTTACTTCAGGCTTGAGCACGAAGTCAAAATTGCAAAAACACAAGAAGTCTTCTGTGCTATTACACTGAATTGTGTGCATCCATAGTTTTTGTGTTATTATTTTGCTATCTGCATGGAAGTAATTGTAAAAAGTATTGGACTTTCTGTATTTCGACCAAAGCAGTGTATCATGTTTTAAAAATAAATAAATAAATGCTTGAACATTTGAATCTGTTGGAAATTCAGAAGCAGGAGGATCCATTTTGCTTTCGGGCTTTGTTTCAGATAGTGCCCTGGCATGCTGCGTTTTAGTTAGTGTTGTTCAACTCCTTCTAGTTCCTGGGGAGTTTTCTTTCCATCCCTTCTGAAATCTACCAGAATTTTTTTTCTTCTCCAATTAGCGATGTGTAAACATGTATAAGAGGACAGCACAAGTACAATCTGTTTGTAAAATACCTTAGATGTAGAAATGAGATAAACTGTCTTTAAGCGATTTATGCTGAGATTCTATAAGAAAAATGTTTTTATTTTTTCATAGAAAGTATACTTTTTCAAAGTTAGTCGTTTAGGTTTTAAGTGGTTCTCTTGATTCCTTTGGTGTGGAAGGTAAGTGCTAATGTATCCACAGTCTTCCAATTGAGTTGAACCCACAAAGGATCCATCCCCATTTAGTTTTCACCCTAGCCTTTTGTTCTTCCTTCCTTGTTCAGAAGATGCTGTGTCTGTACTTAATTAGAATAAAATTTTCCACTTTCTTAATAGTACAGTTATCTTTAATGGGTCATCTCTTAATGCCTAATTTCTTATTTCAGCAAAGTGTAGAACTGTTCCTTCTCTTTGGTCACTTCTCTTTGGTATGCTTCAGTAGGCATGTTTGACAGGAGGTTGTGTTCCTGTCAGTATGTGCATTTAAAACTTTAACATTCATCTTATTCTGTTAATTGTATCTGATTAACAACTCTTGACTGAGACCACACATGCAAATCTCCTGTTATTTTATTACTTCAGATGAACATAGGTTTTCAATCCTTGAGCTCTTTCTTCTAAGCATGCAATCACAATACAACTTTATGATAATAAAGACACTGGTTTAAAACATTGAGAACATAGCAACTTCTCAGTTTAAAACCTGACATCTCCCAGTAAAACAGTAACAATTTCAGTTGAAAGCCTGATATAAATATTTTGCCTCTGTTAAATGAGACAGAAGTATGTGTGGGAAAGCCACACTTATTTTCTTCTTTGTAATAGGTAAGAAAGCTCTGTAGTGGGCAGCCCGTGGTGTGAATGTGTGCTCTGAAAACTGGAAGGGGGCTGAAACCTTAATGAATGTGAATGGTCCTGAACTTCCACCTGCCACAGGCATTTCTAATGTCCTTGTACCCATCTGACTGATTTTATTTTTTACTGTCTTTTTTCTATATCTCAGTCAGTTTGTGTTGGACTAGACTCAGAGACTGTTTCTTTGCTGATAGATTCTTTGTGAACACAATACTGCTTTTAATAAAAATCTGTTTTTCTTTTCCTCTTATCTTGTTACTGCAGTCCACAGTCACTTATGCCAAGGCCACAGGTCATGATAAGTACATATTTGCAATTTTAGATGTCTCAGTCCTTTGAAACTTTAATTTGTGTGTAAAAAAATGTAGTAAATGCTAGTAACTGCCTTGATTTGAGAAGGAGCATGTGATTGAGAGCAAGCAGTATAAAATTAATACAGATACCTTTTAACAATAAAGCATCCTGGAGGTGCTTTTTTACATCAAGAAACAAACAATTTGGGAAATCTTGATTCAAGCAATATTATCTTCTAAATTTAAATAGACAGCTTGTTTTTAATCTCAGAGAATACCATAAAAAACACTTTTGGCTTTAAATAGAGAATGTTTAAATGGGATTTTTGATGCTGTGCATAGGCCATTTTGTCTTATCTTGCTATCAGTTTCTATTAAAGTAACATATAGAGTGATAGATCCCTTCAACAAAATATTGAGTTGTACTTGAAGTCAAAACTAATGCTTTGCATTTTATTAAATCTCAGAAAAAGGGGAAGAGAGTTGAACAGCAGTATGGTGTGCAAATCATCTTAGCATTTTTGCATTTTCTTCTCTCTCTACCTGCCCCCCCACCCAAAAAAAAAAAAAAAAAAAAAGATTCTAGAAATAGAAGAACTGAAAGAATCTTTGGAGTTAAAGCAAACAAGCAGCAACAACAACAATAACAACAAAACATACTTAGAGAGATGTTGGGATTTGAAAGAGGGGAAATGTTGTACCTTAATCTTTCCCCTCGTCTTGCTTAGCCACCTGATCATTCATCACCTGCTCTTGTTTGCCTTTGGAATAAGATCAGGATAAATTTAATTAACAGTTGTCCTTCTGATAGGGTTCTTGATTTTTCTTAGCAGTTTTTTCTGGCCTTTTTTTCCCAATCCTTTTTTAATCTGTACTTCTCAATATTTTTATTCTCTAATTCCTCTCTCTCTCTCCATTGTTAACTGTTTCCCTGCATTTAGTCTTGATATCCACCTCAGAAAGCTGTATGTTTTTCTTATTCTCTAAAACATTGCTAACCTGCCATCCTTCCTCATGTTCCTGTGCCCTTTCTCATACTCCCATGGTGACTAAAAGCATCTCTTCCTTAGGGGAAAAAAGCCTTACTTTCACCAAATTGGGAGAAATGAAGTCATTTTCTTCTCAGCTGCAATGTCACGAATTTACTTGCAAATGTTAAGGGGACATCATACTACCACACTGAGAGCAACCTGAGGCTACAGACCTGCTGGCAGTATGAGATGTCAGAATTTCACAAGATTAAAAATATGTTTCAGATTTGTGCAAGTTGATAAAAACAAATCGGGATGGTGTAGATTTTACCATAAAATTGAGGTTTTTTTTGCAATTTAGACATTTTTAAAACAGAATTTTTGTGCTATGCTTCTGAGGAGGGCAAATTTTCTATACTTTTTTCATTGTTGTATTACAAAAAATCCTCTGAAAGCTTCACTTTGCTATGTATTCCTCTGTTGCTTTTGCATTTTCCATGCTAATATTTTCTGTTCTTATCTCCTGACATTTCTTTAGCACTTTCCTTTCTGCTTCTTCCAGTATCCTCCTAAATATCCTTCTTTTCAGATTCTTCTGCAAGGCAGATCCTCAAGCCTCCCTTTCTTTTTGCTAACGACATTCTCTTTACCTTAGAGAATTGAACTAGTTTTCCCCAGACGTGGTCTTGTCAGTCTGGATTGGGGCAGTGTTGCTTGCATATTTTGGAATTTCCTGGAGGATTGCCACTCACAGCTTTGTCAGGATTTAGAGTATCTTAGACTTCATGTGAATCTGATATTTTAGAACCTGAATCAAGCTTGTCTTTTTCCTGGTATAAGGAACATCATATTTCATTTCCCTACCTGAAGCTAGGTATTCACCCATTGAAAGTCTAGAAATATATCTGGCTTTCAGTGGCTTGCATCTCCTTTGGTGTGGTTCGTATGTACTCAAGAGAATGTCTTGCTGTAATGCTGATTCTAAAGACCCTTCTTGGCAAAATTAAATGGAGTTAGTCTGAGTCACTGAAAAGCCTCAACCTTGCCGTACACTGGAGTGAGACACTTCTGTATTTGGCATCTGCAGCCTGTATTATTCCAATTGACTGGACTGCAGAATTACTCCTTTCTGATCTGGAATATCTAAAAATCTTTCTAAGAAAAACAGTAAACAAAGTTTTGTTCAGTGACTTTGAGTAAGCACTTTTTCCGATAATCACAAGAAATTTAAAAATACATTGTATATTTACTATTGTAAAACATACTTATTGAAAACAATATACTATAAGAAGGTATTGAAAATACAGGTCAAAGGAAGAAAGCAGGGACGTGCTTGATTGACTATGATATTGAATACAGAATCAGCTAAGGTTTTATTTTTGAAGATTTTGCAATGTATTTTTTTGTATATTTGCAATGTATCTCACCTGATGATCCTTGAGGTCCCTTCCAACCCAAGCCATTTTTTGATTCTATGATCTCTTTATGTGGGGGGAACAAGAGGGCAGAGGTTATGTGTTCCTCCAAACCGTTATCAACTTTTACCAAACTTACTAAGCTTCTTTTTTTATTATTATTATTTCTGATATTGAAAATATGAAAGCTTTTGGTTAGGAAATGGTGAATAAAGTTTGCCCATATTTGACTGTAGCAGCTTTCAGATTTGGCTGAGAGAATTAACATTATTTAACCTTGCATTTCTAGAATTGTGCTAAAAAATATCAAGAATTTCTAATGAACTCTTCCATTGTAGCTTTTAAAGATGTTGAATCGAGGTTGATTACATGAAGATGCAAATGAAGGCAGAAAGTAAGAAATTGTATCTGTGAATTCAAATATTATTAAAGAATAATGATAAAATTACTAATATATTCAGAGAAATTAACTACTGTGCCATTTGTACTGTGATTTATGGTTGCACTCTGCAGGGAAAGGAAAGAGGAGAGTGATTATATTGTTTACATACTGCTTTTTATTCATACCTGACAACAGTAAATATTAGCTCTAGTGATTAAGTCATCTGTATTAAAACAATAAATAATTAGCAGTGCACTGATTTTACAGAGACTTTTCAAGTATTTACATACCACTGGTTATTACATTTGATCAATGTTTATTGTTAATGAATACAGTCTTCCAATACAGAGACAAATTTTGTAGTCATTGCAATTGATGACATCTTCCAAAATTTATCCCATAGTTCATGTGTAGCTTGGAGTTTTCTACACTTTCAAAGAAGTCTAATATTTTTTTTTATTTTACAGTAATACTGTTAATTTTCCTTAAAGAATACAGTTCTCTAGTAATGTGAACAATATTCCTGCTGTTTTATTGTTTTGTAATATAAACATAAATGCAGTGTTAAAAACTATACCAGTGGTGTCAGACTCCTTAAGGACTTGAGAAAACTGTCATAACTTCTAAAATAACTGATAATCTTTTGTGGGTCAAAAAGAGCAACATGCTGTACTGCTTAGCTTTCTGCTTTCTTTTTCTCAAGGTTTGTCTGAGATTTAATTTTATGTGAAGTACACAAAACACTGTCAGTGAAACATTATCACTTTGTAAAAGCTGTTTAGAATATGGTCTGACACAAAATGTGCAGAAAATTAAAAAGAATATTTCCAACTTTTTTTGCATAGAGCTGAGTTGTATATATTGTTTATAATTATGGCCAAAACCAGTACGTGTGAATGTATCTTTATATTTGCAAAGTATGCCTAGAGCTACACGTTTATGTATATAATTTTAAATTTTAAAAGATAGTAAACATGTATGGAGATAATTCAATTTAAAAATACATAAAGAAAATTGTATATATGGTTAGTGTGTTCACGTATGTAGATATATGTGTGCATATATATGCATTTCTTTGCAGTTCTGTCCTATCTGTTTCACAATATTTCCATTTAAATGCATATTTTGATTTTTCTTTTGGTGACTAGGTCGAATGCTTTTCCATTACGGTACTAAAAGAATAATCCACTTTAACACAATATTGTTCCCTAAAGGGATGGTCTTTTGTAGTCACATGATATTGTTTTTCTCAGAATTATATTAGCATTCATGATGTAGTGATTTTATCTTGATTCAAATGTTTTGTTCGGATTGTAGAGAGATTAAGGAGTGTCTTTTGTCTCTCACTGCTAAAATATACCTCAAAATCAAGGAGACCAGGAAACCTCCCAAACACAACTGTTCTTTTCAAGATGAGGTATTAGTAAAATTCAGGGTGCAAAATTTAGAGGGGAAAAAAAATGCATGCCATGTTTAGAGAATTTAAGCAAGCAAACAAAGCAAACATTCCAAGTTAAGCAAATTTGAAATCAAATAATTCTTTAAATTTGAACTTATGAGCACCTATTGATACAAATGTATCTTTCCAAATATTTGAAGATGCACTTCATATATATGATACGTATTCATGTTTCTTGTTGTGTGATTCCTTGGCAGTTGAAAACAGAAATGTTTAGTATGCAATCCTCAGAAGACGTGTGTACACTATAGTGATAATACAGAATAAGGTATATTCTAATATTGCAGACATAAAAATTACATCTGCAAATTTTTGATCAGAATGCTAGAGCTTTTAGGCTTATTAATTTAATTTGATCTCTCAACATCTTTAAATTTTATATTAAGTATGAGCCAATTGTGCAGCAATGCGGAACATAGGGGGTATGCAAGGAGTGCGGTGCGACGCTGGGCACCTAGTTCACCTAGCACATTAGTTAACATGTTCATCCTACATGTTTAAGCTTTTACAATTGATCCTTTATTAGGACAGAAAACATGAGAAGAGATATTAAAACCATTGAAAAGAACTTTTTTTTCCCTCTCAAATCAATTTGAGAAACAATAATGTCTTCTGTATGTGATTGGGTATTCGTTGCATGTTGTATGAATACATTGTTTTCTTCAGTGTAATGTTCTTTTTCTACCATCCCTGTCGTACATGAGAGCAATACCTTAGCAGCTTTTTTAAAAGGTTAATCAATCATCTTATGCTCATTATTTTTTTTAATAAATAGCTTCATATTTTTTCTGGGCTGTGATTAGTTAAAATACTTAATTGAATTTAAAGAATATTTATAGCACATACTCTTATATTCAGATAGATTTTAACTTTCGAGTTCTGCAGTTTACTTAACCTAAAAGAGTTTTTGAAAGGAAGTAGAAAACTTTTTATTTTTGTTTTGTTTTGGTTTAAAAATAATAATAATAAAAAAACCTGTTTATGGCTGTATATTGAATTACAATGAAGTTATTAGTTTTGCCATCAGAGAGAGCAAATCATAGTCTGTCATTAGTATGGTTTTTTTTTTTTAATTATTTTAAGGAGATGTAAAGTTGCTGCTTAGCAACTGAGGCTGGTCAGGTTGTAGGGTGTTCTTTTCATTCATTTGTTCTTGAACTCAAAACAAAAAAATCAAAAAACACCACTGTGAAGTACAAGCAGCATCTTATGCAGATTTATTTAGAAGTGCGGGGGGGGGAGGGGGGGCGGGCATAGTCTTTCCAGCTAATGGAAAGCTAGTTGTCAATAATTGGACTGAAATCTGTGGTAATTTTGAATTTCACATTAGAATTTTGCTTTAACAAATGGTCCATGTATTTTTCATATGTTTGAGACTTGCTGGAGATTTAGTTTAACTTTTTAAGTTGCATGGAATGCAACAGTTTTACCTGAATCACAGAGGTAATAGAGATATCTTACTGCAGTCTGAGAATATGCTGTGTGATATTTCATTATCTCCTTTGATAGACATCTACAATATAGTTTAATATTTCTCTTACATGAGATGAAGATTTTTTGGTAGATTTAAGCAAAAACATGGACCTGTTTTGAGACATTAGAAATCTTCTAGCACCGAGTGAAGTCCATCACCGATAATTTTGATTCTCTTTAAAAAAATGTAAATGAAATTCAGGAGAAGGAACAGATGCTTAGATATAATCCTTTTTTATTTTTTTAATTTGTATATCATTAGTTAATAGACCCTTTTCAGTGTTGCTGCTCGTTATACACAGAAGCACAATGTGGTAGCCAGCATGTTGCTGTCTGGAATCTTGCATCCAGATGCTCCTGTCCTTCTGTATGTGATCTGTGTCACAGGGAACGGAAACAGTCCCTGTTTCAATGCCCCAGCAGAAAAGCAGCAGGCTGGATTGAAATTCTGTGGTTTATCCCTTTGCATTTCTTGAAAAATATGCTTCTACTTATAGTAAATTGCATTCTTATATCTGAGCTCTGCTGTGTACTCAGGAGTAAACTAGTGCTTCTCTGCCATGTATAGGATTTTTCAGACTACTTCTTTATTAGAACAATTTGTTGCTATCAACAGATTGATTTGATCTAGAACATCCAAGCAGAGCTGTATTCCCAGAATACTTGTTAGTTACAATGACACATAAGTGATTTAGAAATTAAAAGGCAATGTTCTGGAAAGGAAATGAGGATCTGGCGGTGGGAAATAGCCCTGCATCTTGTAATTAAAATGAGTGGCTCATTTTGTGGATTGCATAAACTGTATTATAGGAGGAGGGTAGTCAGTGCACTGCTACCCTGTTGCAGAAACACTACCAACTGTGGAATATTAAATATTCCAAATGTCAGACAGTAAA
Source organism: Penelope pileata (assembly GCA_013396635.1). Classification (NCBI taxonomy): domain Eukaryota; kingdom Metazoa; phylum Chordata; class Aves; order Galliformes; family Cracidae; genus Penelope; species Penelope pileata. Next base: position 55,105 of record WBMW01005516.1, on the reverse strand, counting down.
AAGGTAAAATTAATGTTTAGTTAATTCTATGTTGTTCTTTGATATTTTGAGCCCAGTAATGCCAACTTAGACTCTGGCAGGCATTAACAGTTCAAATAAATTGCTGATAAAACAGCTTTGTAGAAAAAGTTGAAAACAGAATTGAAGGTGTGGACAGAGACAAACAAGATCGCTGTGTTACCAGTGTTGGTTTGTATGGTTACAGTTATAGGCCTTTCTGGGAGACCGTTTTTTTTTTTTTTTTTTGCAAAAGTGATAGAAGGTAGAAGCTATGATAAAAACTGGATAATGGATTTATTCATGTATCTGCTATTACTGCTCTTTCTCATCGATTCTGATGATTTTTATGAGCATCTTGTGCATCTTCCACAACTTGAAAGAGATGTGCTTAAATGATTTTTATACATGCTTTAGTTTTATTTTAATTGAATTATTTGTTTGTCTGAATTTTAGTTACCTAGAAATGGCTGTAAAAGAAGCCTATTGGTTTGAGAGATTTTTTTCACTGATTTCAAGGATATTATGCTGCGATTAATGCAGCCAGCTGTGAGTGGGACCAGGGCATTCTGTGAGGGCTACTCAAAGTCAACACTTCCTATTTTATTATATTGGCCCACAACATCGGAGGTTGGTGGTATGGCAGTAGAGGTTGAACCTTCCCACCAATATTCCATTACATTTCATTGCTGTGCAACAGATGGCAGCAGAGCGGCAGTCTGACCAAATGGCGTCTGACATGAAAGTGTGGATGGAACAAAGGGGTGGGATTGAATTCCTCCATGTGGAAAAGATTGCACCCATTGACATTCATTGGTGCTTGCTGAATGTTTCTGGTGACCGAACAGTGGATGTGAGCACAGTGAGATGGTGGGTGGTGTGGTTCAACAGCAGCAGTGGTCACCTCCTCTGGTGCAGATTGTTACAAGTGCAGCATGCAGACTCTTGTTCATTGCTAGCGAAGATGCGTAGCTAGTTGTGAAAACTATGTTGAAAAATAGTGTTTTGTAGCTGAGAATTTGCTCTATCAGATAGTGTTATTATGCTCTTTGTTATAGTTTTCATGGAAATAAATAGGAGACATTACTTTCAGGCTGACGTACTGTAGGGGAAATGTTAGGTAATGGCCTGAACTGATGATTGAGCACCTGGAGTAAGGGGTGTGGCTGGCCTGGGGAGCACAAGCAGATTGTTTCTACCTGTGCTCCTCACATGACTAGAAGGGGTGGGCCCAGGTTAGGGCTGCCCTGGACTGATTTAAAGGCCAGCCACAGAGAGGAGTGTATCTCTTTCTGAGATGAGCTGTTCCTTGGAGGAGTGTTGCTTTGGTAGATGATTGCTGTCCTCAGTTGTGTGAGTTGAAAACTTGTGTGAAAGTTTCGTTAATGTTTACTGTTAAGGCCTATAATATTTTGCCTGGCATCCTGAAAGGCCTGTCTGAAGCAACTTTGCTCCTTCGTTTGCAAAACACTCACACGTCCATGCAGTAGCTGTTCTACGTCTGCTGTGTGCTGCTATACTGAGTGTAACTGTCTTGTAACACGTGTAACGTGCTTTCTTTAAGGAGGAAAACTGTGTTATTTGTTGACAGTGCACTTTTATTCCCTTACCTGTATTATCATAGAATCATAGAATGGTTCAGGTTGGAAGGGACCTTAGAGATCATCTTGTTCCAACCCCCGTGCCATGGGCAAGGACACCTCCCACTAGACCAGGTTGCTCGAAGCCCCATCCAGCCTGGCTTTGAATGCTTCCAGGGAGGGGGCATCAAGGGGGAATCAATAATTACATTATTATTCTTTTGATGATTCTAATCATAAGCTTTAATTAAGCTAATGCAAGCATTTATTTATTGTAGATGGGAGAATGCTGTTATTAAGAGTGTATTATTAAGCTATTGTTCCACCTAGGTTATCATATCTAAGCAAAGATAGGCATAGACAATCTTAAAAGATTTGTGACTAGATGGCTGCAGTAGCTAAAGCATTTGAAACTCACTCATTGAGCATATGTATTTGGGACTGAGACTACATATAAAAATACTTGTTTCCTTTGTGATGAGGAAATAAGAAGAACCCTTGGTTCTTGCTACTAGGCAGTCCAGTGAAGAGGAAGGCTTGATTATTCATGCTAGCTGTCTAAAAGCTTGTAAGAGAGGGTTTTTTTAATATTGTTTTGGAATGTTGCTTGTAAGACTTTGAAGCGTTGCTATAATTTTAGGTGACTTTATGTTTTTTTCAAACACAGCTATGGAAAAGTAAGCCAAATAAAGGCACTTTATAAGAGTGTTGAACCTGAAAACCCTAGTGTGGCTTTTTTTGTTTCACTGGGATCTTGGAAAAAATTGTTGAAAGATGCCGTGTTTTTTTTTTTTTTTTTAAAGGATATTTATTGCTTTAAGTTTGCATAGGCTATAGAAGAACTTGACAATCATAAGTGCATCTGTATCTTTGGTCGGTGATATTTTTTAAGCACTTGGACATAATGTTTTCCAGGATCAGTGACATTTAGACAAAAAAGATAAAGAACTTATACATTTTAATGTAGTGGAACAAACATCTGGTATTGTAGTGTTGAGATTTGTAACAGTTCCAAAAAAACTTCTGAACCCTGTTGACTTCTGTAGGAGAAACAGCAATTCTGTTAAAGATTAAAAGAGGGTTCTTGAGGTTTCTGGTGCAAGTCCTAAAATAGAGAGGCCTTTCTTTTAGACCTGTATTCCAAATAAAGAGGCTAGAGGAATCTAGCCTAATGTTTTAGAGTCTTGCATTCTGCTTTCATTTAAGAAGGGATGATAATAAGATCAGAGTAGCTGATTGTTGTTGATGCAGATAACGGATATATTTTTGAGTGTATTAATCTAAAATATGTTGTCACTGGAATAATTTGAAATTTGCAGTACTTATTAGAGATCCTGAGATCTCATGTGTGATACTTCAGAGGCTATGCCAAGTTTGGGATTAAAAACAGAACAAAATTCTTTACATATGAGGAGACTCGCCACAAAAAAAGGCAACGGTATACTGGGCTTTATTAGTAGGAGCGTAGTAGCAAATTTGTGATACTTTCCCTCTGTTTGGCACTTGTGACTGCACCTGGTCTCCTTTGTCTACTTCGGGGCTCTCTGGTAAAATATAGCAGGCATTCTAGAGTGAGTTCAGTGAAGGGCCACAAAGATTGATTGTCAAGGTCTGGAGCACATGGCATGCAAAGAGGCAGTTCAACCTTATAAGTTCAACCTTATAAAGGGGAGACTGTCTGCAAGTACCTGGTCAGAGGACTTAGAGAAGACTGAGCCAGACCTGTCTTTGAATGTGTGCAGTGAAAGAAGAGGTAACAGGTGCAAGCTGGAACTTGAGAAATTCCAATTAGCTATTTGGAAACATATTTGTTAACCATGAGGGTAACCGATTACTGGAACAGGTTGCCATGAGAGGTTGTTTAGCTCCACTCTTTGAGATACAAGCTGATAGTTGTTTGTCCATAGTAGGCTACGGTTTTCCATTAGAGTGAGATGAAATGAGAAAAGGTAAACTTTATATATTCAGGCGCCTTTCTTAGATATTCATTATCAGGTTACTGGGGTGGCGTGGGTTTTTGGAATACAAAGTTATCTCCTGTGTAATACATGCTTTATATTAAAAATTGAGACTGACACTGAGAGGTGTCACAGTTTTGAGCTAATGTAATCAGCATTTCAAGGAAGTAGTAATGAACACTTACGGTAATGTTTGCATGACTTGTTGAAATACTGTATAGAATAATTCTATTAACTCAGTCAATCCTAGGTAGAACTCCACTTCCTCTTACAGAATGTGTGTCCTGATGGTTTTTTTTCTTTTTCTTCACAGTGTCTGGTACAATATGTTTTGGCTCTAGGAGAAAACAATGTTGATAACATACCAATGTTTCTAGTTATTACTGAGCGGCACTGTGCAGAGCCAAGGATGTCTCAGTTTCTCAGCTTCTCGTGTCTTCCTGCCAGTGAGGAGGGCTGAGAGGGGCACAAGGAGCTAGGAGGGGACAGAACAAGGGCAAATGACCTAAAATGGCCAAAGGGATAATCCATATTGTATGACATCCTAAAGAAAAAAAAAACCTTGAAAAACGGTGGAGAGTTGGCTGGGGGTGCAACTGCTGCTTGTAAACTGGCTAGGCATTGGTCAGTGGGTAGTGAGCAATTTCTTGTGTATCACTTATTTTATGTGTGTATATATCATTATCATCACTATTATTTTTTCATCCTTTTTGTCTTAGTTTTTATCTCAACCCACGAGCTCTACTTTGCTGTTTTGTTTACAATTCCAGGTAACCAGAGCAAGCTGTAGAGTCTGTTTTGTAGATGCTGTACCGGATTAGCATTTCCTTGGTCTTCATTTTGGAGAGGCAGATTGCTGTTACCAGAAATTGGTCCACGTGGAAACTGTGTGGTTGAAAGCTAACCCAGAGAAAGGGGGAAAAGAAAGCTTGTGTATATTTTTAAGAATTTAATTTATGAAGATTAGTTTATCTTTAGCAAATCATACGGTTTTCTAAAAGTACTATTGAAAATACAAATGCAAAAAAGTCTGGTTTCTCTGAAGTCAGAGAGTGTGATGAAATGGGACTTATTTGCATTATCTAAATCAAGCATGTTTCTAGACAAGAGAAAAGGAACAAATGTTCCTTTTACCTCACTTTAGAAAGAGGTTTTTCGTCAGCCATCCATTGATCTGGAACATAATATGTAGGTCATAAGACAGACTTTTTTTGTTCTGAGGAAGCCATGTGCAATTTTAGCTGTTGTAATTTTTGAACTTGAATCGGTAGTCGATGACTGTGATTTCAGTTAAGTGTATAAGAAGTGTTTAAAAACTTACTGTGTCTTTGATAATAGCTTTTGATTGCAAAATAATTACACTTACGGTCACCAACACTTATAATTTCCGTTCTAGCATGGGAATACAAACATATATGATTACTTAACTGTTCTATAGTTGTTCTCTGGCATTTTATTGTTACGATATAATGTCTTTTATTCCATCTGGAGTTGACCGTTCATGCTAAATTTGGTTATCAGATTAAATAATCAGTCTTTGAGGTAATTCTATAAGTAAGATCTACTGAAAGAAGTGTCTCCAGGCAAGTCTGCTCTGTAATTATTTGAACACTTAGGAGATGAAAGTCACAAAGGTGAAGCAAGTGTTTATGTGAAAGCAATCCACAAAAATGTGGGGTTTTCTGTTTGTTTTGGGTTGGGGTGTGTGTGTTCAGCTGCAGACCATCTCTCTGACAAAGATTTTGCAGCTTCTGTTGATGGGGTGTAGGCTTCTTGTGCACTCAGTTGACTTGTGTAAAAAAAACCTAACTAATAGCTTTTGTACAGAACTTTTAACTTTCCAGTAACAGGTAAGTCCATATGGATTTTGATTTTAGTGTTCTAAGGTTTTTTTTTTAAAGCTATACTGAGTTAGTAAGATTTAATATAAATGCATTTTTTTTATCATGACATTTTTTAATTAGAAAAATGCATCTAAAAGCTGATCTAAATTAAATGCGGAACTTCTTGTAATCTGTGAAGATGGTTAATAAATAATATAGCATTAAAAAAGACATTAATGAGTGAATTATAAATCCTAAGGATAATTGTTCACTTTGTATATGCAGCTAAATGGAAAATAAATGTGTCACCAAAACTTGCAATAGTGGTATGGTGAGTTGGCTATAGTGGAAGATTAACGTGATTTTATGTATTTACTATTTATAACCTAATTCTAGCACTTTCAAACTGAAGTATTTCAGTAGATTTCTTGTTGATATTAGGATTTGGGAATGTTATTTGTCTCTTTCATTCTTTTTTCCTTTTGCATTTACCGTTGTGTGCATATTCTCGTGCATACAAACATAACCCTACACTGCCTCACTCAGTCTTTGGAGCTTCTAGGTAGCAAGAGGACAGTACACTAATTAAACATGGTTATTAGGAGATTGCCATTAGATACTGAAAGTTGTAACCAAGAGCTGATGAGTACACACTCAGTTAATAGGTTTTGTGTGTATATGCATGCAATATCTCAATTGCATCTGTAAAACTCTTGAAGTTATGCCAGCGGTTACGCTTGAACGTATTGTTGTGTGCATCTTTGCTCTATGCAGGGCATTCATAAAAATGAACCTAATTAGCCTTTAAGGTGGATTAGTTACACACTATCTCCTTGAATGCTATCATTCACAATTAATTTACTTTTTACATGAGTTAAGCTCAGCCCACTGAAGACTACTGAAGTTATTAATGGAGGTGTTTGCACAGAGATTCAGTTTCAATCCATGTTAAATTCATTTCCACCTCTGTTTTTGGATGACCTCTTCCTACGGAATAAAACCATGAAATATGTTCTCTTGTCACTGAGCAGAAGACAGAAAAGTCCAAGATGACGTGTAATGATATGTAAGTTCATGAGATTCATAGCAGTCTAGAGAATGTTACTGTACAGTGGCTTTTCAGTTTGAAGTTGAATGGCATTTTTTCCACAGTAAAACAGAGCCCAGCATTTTTGCACTTGTTTAAAACAAGTAAATCAAGTAGGTGATGACGTTTCTTTGCTCCTCTTAAAGAGAGTTTCCCTTTCAAAGCTTTCTGCATAGAAATTAATGCAAGAGAATTTTACCCCACGTCCTGTAAAATTAGGATCAGCCAATCAGAGAAACTGTCATCAAACATGTAAATTACAAAACTATTTACGTTTCAGTTTAGTCCAGCTTGAAAATATAAAATGAATTTTAACAAAACAGGAAGGTTTAAAGGACATGGTTTGAGACTTTTTTCAATCTACTGCTTTATAATTTTGCGAACAAGTTTTCTTTCATGAAACAAGTGTACATTCTTCTGTGAACTGTTTTAGTGCACTTATAGGTAGTATTTCTGATGATGAAACTGTCCATCTTGACTGTGGTAGATTGCTTTGTCAGCTTCAGCAAGCAGACCTCTTACAGTTCATGAAATTTTCTTGAGTCATGGCTGAATGTTTTGACAGAACATTTTCAAGAAGATTAATTTTCTTATGTTAATGGTATCATTATATAATGGACAAATACAGTATGGCTAATATCCAAGACCACAACATTTTTCATATATTGAAATAGCTAAGCTGAAAATACTATGCATACATCTCTGTGGGTGCAATATGCAAGTTGTGGGGGAGAGAGAGAGTTGCAGTATTTTGGCTAGCAATAAATGTTAACTTTGTGAGGAAAGACTGCTTTTTAGCTCTGAGATTTGATTCACTTTATGAATGAGAAGGTCAATACTTGTAAGATCTTTGTGCTTTCTGCATGCTTTCTTCTCTTCTGTTTTAATTTCCTTTTGTTTGTCTCAAAGCTACTCCTCTTTCTATCTCTCTTCTGTCTTGTCCAGTCTTTTGATATTTGTCTTGTCTTTCTGTGCTTATTAAAATCCATCAAAAACCTGCTTGTAAAAGGCACTGAGGAAGTGCATCAGAATGAAGTAAATAGAATTTTTACTTTTCATAAAGTAGCACTTCAAAAAAGCAAGGTATCTCTCAGAAACGGTGTACTGTTACCGTAACTCTGTTACTCCCTTTCTCATTAGCACAGCATCATCAACAGCGCTTGTATCTCATTGATAGGAAAATCAAAACTGTGTGTCAGTCAAAAATTTCAGGTGGAACCTCAGGAGATCTAGTCCTGCTCAGTGCTAGGTCAGGTGTGAGGTCCAATGTGGCTGCTGAGGACTTGACAACTGAAGACAGAGAGAGCTGTGGGCTACCTTTTCCACTACTGCTGTAATGGTGAGAAAGCTTTTCACACAACATTCCATTTGAACCTCTTAACTTGCACTTCTTGTCCATCATCCTTCCACTGTACAATGCTGTGAAGAACCTGCCTCTGTCGTCTTGATAATCTCATCAGTTCTGGAAGGCTGCTATTAGGTTCCGCCTGATGCTTTTGTACTTTAAAGCTGTGCAAGCCTAGTTCCTTCAGCCTCTCCACACTGGGCAAGCCATCTAGCCCCCCCCAGCATTTTGGTGGCCCACTGCTTAACTTGCCCCAGTTTATTTTCCTCTTGTTTTGAGGGGTTCTAGAAGTTGATGTGGTATTCTATATGTGGTTTAATGAATCCTGTGTAGAAGCGGACTTTTCTTGACAACAACTACTTGCATCTACTGTGATATACAGTAGATAGCATCTGTGATACATTGCTACTCATGAAAATTCCACTTAATGAAAATACTGTATTTGCTGTTTCCTGAATATGACGTCCCTGTCCCATTCTCCTTGAAGTTCTGAATGTAGCTTCCTACTTATGGAACAATTTTACAAATGCTTATGCTTCAGTTTTCAAAATAATGTAATTATACAAGGGAANCCCCGTTTGGGGATATAGAAGCCTGCTTTGAATCTTAGGAGCCAGTGAAATTCTCACTGTAACTTTTGTCATGTGTTACAGGGATGTTTCCTCGCTGTCTTTTAATAAATTCCAGCTGTCTCTGAAAGACATATTACAGCTTATAAAAATCGCATCCTCTGTCTGAAATGAGTATAGTCAGTTATCTCAGAATGTTTTACAAATAAGTAAAATTTCATATTTAACAATTTTCCACTCAAATAATTGCAGAAGCCTAAAAGTCCTGTTATTAATATGTATATTGTCACACCTGCAAATATATTGTTTTAATTGGAAGTTCTGCAAATGACCGATAGTTACAATCTAGACAGAAGTGACCTTAAACTTTAAATTAAACACCTGTAACAGCTTTCTGTTACTAATGCAAGCTTCGAGGAGGATATTAATTGGAAAGACTATTTTATTTCGATATAATCTATCTTGGCCATGAAATAAACTCTAATTTTGGCAAAGGTATGAAGCAAGTGTTTAAAAATTGACCATAGTTTAACCATTCTTCAGCTACTTACTGTCTTATGTAGATCTGCTATAGACAGTAAATTTTTAATGATTCTTCTGTTTTTATCAGTGAGAGTATTCAGGTTTTCTTGCAATCCATGTAGACAAGTGTATATATGCACAAGTTTAGCACTTTTCTTTCTTTGCTCTTTTGACTGTTGTGTGCAATACTTTAAGATGGACATTATTAAGGTGGTGAATAGTTCTGTGCAGTTATATGCTTAGCAGTAACCTTTAATCATAATGTGATATTGTCTGTATGTCTTATTTTGTTCAGCTTTCCCTGGCACTGATGAAGCCTAAGGCTGCTGTTTCGTTTAGTTGCTGATAATTTTTATCTGATTAACTGACACATTTAGTTGAAATCAGACACAGCCCTTAGGCTGGGCATGGATTTAATTTAAAAAGTATCAAAGGTTTGTACTGTGTGCTGTTTAATCATCGTGTTTATCAGGCAAAGAAAAATTACCGGAAGGACCGTAGGGAGAGGGTTATCTTAAGGAGCAGTAACTTGGGAAATTGATAATAACTCTGAGGTAATTTACTGCTAACTTTTACGTTCATTAATATAACATTTCCCACTAATAATTACAGGGCTTGTAATGTACTAATTAAATTGAAAACATTAGCACTAATTTTCTTTTTGCTGAACTCTGAGGGGGTCAGGTAAAGACATTAAAATGTGAAATTAAAGAACCTCTGCACTAATGCCGCTGCAATGAATATTTTACTTATTAGTGGAATACTAATACCAGTATTGTGTGCTACAATGTGTATGTAGACATTTCCTCAGATTACTATCATTGTCCTAACTGAGTTTCAGTAACTGAAGTAAGGAAAAGGAGGGGAAAAAAATCAGAAATGAAATCAGTGTGCTAGCATTGACAATTTTACTTCTGTTTATATTTTACATCAGCTGTGAACTAGCTTTTCATTATTATATGTGGGTTCTACACACCCACCTTAACAGCAGCCTAAGAGTAAGCACTTTTACTTTTGAGCTTTCACGAGTTTAACTTTTTATACTCTTTTCTGATTAAAAATATAACAAAGTAATTTATGACATACCAAAGAGCAGTAATCTTGGATTGTGTTATTAAGCTCTTTTAAAATATATAACTTCAAAACTATGAAGCTTTAAACAAATTGTGTGTCTTAGTATAGTTACAGTTGCAGAGATATATTTGTTCTAACACAATTGTGAAGATTATTATTCATGAATGTTACAAATAGGAATAGACTAATAGTAATAACTGTAATAATGTAAATTTCACTTAAAAACAGCTAATCTTTTGTATATAAAAACAAGATATACTACTGCTAATAGAGTCTGTTCTAATCTGATTACTTTTTAAAGTTTATTTTTGTATCTGCCTTTTACAATGAGTAATGTTAGTAGCTTTGGAGAAAAATGCAATTTTAAGTAATAGAATCTAAACAGTTGTTAGCATGTATTTGTGTTTCTGTTTGTATGTGGTGCCTGATTTTATGTACACGTTACATAGTGATGTAATACTTTGTAACATAATATATTGTGCTGAACATAAATGTTCTCTGTGATACCCAGCAACTCCAGAGAAACAAATTTGTTTTTACTTTCAACTGATTTATTGCACTAATTAGGTATTAGTAAAGAATTGCAAATATCTGAATTTAGTGTGATGGTTGTTTATTTATTATATTAATTTTCTTTGAATGTTTTGCTGTTATCTGTTACCCTTTCTGTGATACAGGAGATAATGTATTTCTTCTAGAACGTCACCAAATTTTCTTCCTCAGCTTTTGAATTAAGTACTGATACTCCCTACAGATTTGAGCCTGCTCTACGCAAGCTGAGATAGCAATTTTGTGAACATTTAAATACTATCAAACCTGATCAGATTACCTCAAAGGTGTGCAACCTTTTATTTTGCCTGGGCTGCACTGAGTGAAGAGGAATTGTCTTGGGCCGCATGTAAAATGTATAATATAGTTAGTGTATATAACTAACAAAACTTTTTTAAATATATTTTTAAAACTTTTTAAAAAATGGAGCAACAAAAACACAGAACTAGTGGGATATTTGACCTTGTATTCGTGAAACTAATGCATCAGTCTGGTTTGATGGAAGTGGTTGCAATTCTTAGTGAGATCTCTGACAAACTCCCTGAGAATTTTGATGAAATTTTCCTCTTCCTGTGCTTCATCCTTGAAAATAGTTGTTCGCAAATATGTACTGCCAAAAAGCGATGATGTGAATAAGGGGTGATTGTGACACGAGGGGTATTTTCCTCTGGTAAGATAGGTTTCATAGAAGTCCAGTAGAGAGACATGATCAAATTTTTCTTTGAGTTAAATATATGATTGCAAGTCTATACATTCCATTTGAAAATTGACAGATAATGTGTTTATGTTGGCTGAAAATATACCAAACAACTGAATTTTCCACAATCTTGAAACCTATTTTCAAATTCCTTTACCACAACAGAAAGCAAGGCTGCATATTTCTCACTCTTCACAGGACTGTGTTTAGCCAATGTAATAAAATGCATAAAATTATTTGTCATAACATGAGTTAACAGTGCACTGCGCCCTCCCCTTGTCCTTGCTGCACCCAGGACAGTGCTTGTTGCCAAGTGGTGGGTGCAGGCCTGGGGCTGGGCTGTGGGGAAGGTGGGGGGTGGACTCATTAGGAGCTGTGCCAGGCTGCAGGTTGGACATACCTGGGTTACATTTTAAAAAGTGGAGTGTAGTACCTGAGATGTCACTGTTAAATCTGGAATTTATTTCTAGAGAAAACTCTATCTTTTTGCAAATAACTCCTTCAATGCCAAGCAGTGAATCCAGTGAAGAACTGCGTCTCTTTCAGTGCTTGAAATGCTGAGCCAAGTACAACATACATACAGCAGGTTTTTGTTGTAAACTTCCTCCAGTTGAGGAATTTACAAAGATTGTTACACTTCAGTATTTTTTCTGTTCTGCCTCATGCCACTTCTTTCTTTCAAATCCAGCCTTTATTTGTTAAAATGCATGGAATAAGAATTGAATTTATACCATGTTGTGGGATGTATGTATATTTACTAGTTATCCTATTGCAAAGTGTTTATTAACTACATGGTGTTAAGTTTACCAATAATAACTTGTTTTCCCTTGTGGCACTATGCTGTCTACGTAGTGATGGAAGTTTACATTTGCAGAAAAACAAATTGGAAAGTAATTTTGTTGAATAACTCCCTGTCAAAACTCTTTAAACTTAAATGCTAACTAGAACTGAAATATGATGTGAAGTATTGCCATTTCAAAAGATCATTAAAAACTTATGTAAAGGAAATAAATTAAAATAAGTACAGAATAAATAGTATATGAATATTTAAATATATAGCTTGCAAGCAAACAGACAATGACAATCTTCTGTTTGTTACTAACTTCAAGATGTATTCTGTACATATATATGTATGAATATATTTTCATTTGTGCTTGTATGCATTGATCCATCTTCACTCTTTTGATTCATCATAGCTGTGGGGAGGTATAATTGCACCATAATAAATATTATGGTTATAATAATAAATATTTTATTCTCTGAGGAAAGACAAGCATATGTGTTATAAAAGCATATGGAAAACTATATATGATATGTGTATTTATGTAGCCATGAAGGTTAATCTAGCTTTGAGACTATGCATGCAGGGCACGTATCAGATACTTCCAAAACATTTGTTTACGGCGGAGTCTGGTAACTTGAGAAATAAAGGCTGTTACTTAAATGACATGTAGTAACTGGTTTTCCAGAATATCTGAACACATGAAGTTTTTTGTTTTTTAAAGGAGAAATAGATGCAAAAAAACCTGTATGATGGCATATTGAATGTAAACTTTCCTCAAGTGTTTGGAAAATATACACTGAAAATAGTTTCCTAAATACTATTCTCCATCTAGCCGCTATGGCTGAACTTCGACTTTGTGTATAATTTCTTTTTGAAAGAAATACTCAGGAATAGTCCTGAACACTTCAATTGAACCTGTTAGTGAAAACAACAACAAAAGGCAATATACTTCTCTTGTCTGTAAGAACTGGTGGCAATACTAAAGGTTGCTGGCAAACCATTTCTGTTCACAATTATAGTAAGAATAAAAGTTCAGAGTAACCTTAAATTGTTATAAGGCGGTTTCCCTCACAGCATAGTGCTGCTACAGCCAACAGACATGCATAAAAACAAAATGGCACTGTTAAGCAGTGGCAGTGTTGTGAATTTGCTTAATTGTTGAGTTCCATGCTCTTCTATTTTTAATGCTGATGCTAAGACTCAATAACAATTTTAAAATATGCGCATTAGAAGGGTATTTTTTCATTTATACTTTTATGCTGAGTCCTTAAACAGATCACATTTCAAAATTATATATGTTTATTTTCTGAAACTATAAAATCTCAAAGTTTAATTCCATGGAAGTGGCTACCATTTGCTAAAGAGTAGAAGTCAGAGTTCTCAGATCACAAATGCAGACCCACTGCAGGTGTTCCTTGCATTGCTATGTTCTTTATTCAAGTTTAACTATGTCTCAGTCTTTGAATTGGTAGCAGGGAAAAATTTCTTTTTTATAAATTACTTCTAAAATGCACTTTTAATTATTAACAGACCTTTTTTTCTATAAGAAATTTATCAATGAAGGCTATTATATGTCTCATTCTTGCAAAAAAACTTTTGAAAAACTACTTTTTAAACATTCTCTACTCCTTAGCATGAATAATTTGTTGAATAAATTATTTTTCTGAAATACCTCACAATTAGAATCCTTAATGCATTTTTGGAACTAATCTTGAGAATGGACATGCTCTCAGTAAAGTACCATAATGTTAAATTTAAGTCATGTGATTTGATTCTTCCAGTAGATGGTAGTGCAAATTATAGATGTGATATCAGTGTGGGAGTAAGTGTGAGTTAAACATGAGTGGGAAAAGGTATTCTGTGTTGCAGGTGTAGCTAATGAGTAGGGAATCCAATGAGATCTTAGGAGTAGCTCATTTTATCGGTGCTCAGTAATATAATCAACTTCTAATCACAGAATGGTTGAGACTTGAGGGGATCTCTGGATCAAGCAGGGCAACCCAGGGCAGGTTGCCCAAGCCCTGGGCTGCTTTTGAAGATCTCCAAGGAGAGACTCCACAGTTTCTCTCTGGGCAACCTGTTCCAGTGCTCTGTCACCAGCACGGAAGTGCTTCCTGATCTTTAAATGGAACCTCCTGTGTTCTAGTTTGTGCCCATGATCTCTCATTCTAGCACTAGGCACCACTGAAAATTAACATGAAGTGTAGCATCGAGGTAAGAGCGTCCCAGACAGATATAAAGCAGGTTTTTTCCTCAACAATGTAACAATGAATAAAACACCTTCAGCATCACTTTACTGATAGCAATCGGAAGGTGAAATCTCAATTCATTACTATGGCAGGCATAGACTGATTTGATTTTGAAATTCATGTGTAGTTATGTAGTTCAAAATTGTGGTAGTCTTTCTGCAAGCTTCGCAGGGTTGATATCCAACTGAGCAGCTTGAGAATGTAACCTGCCTTGTATAATTACAATCAACATTGGTTAAAAGAGCAAATTAACTCTACCTAGAGTAGTTTATGAAAGGAAGTGAATTCACAATGTTGATTGGGACCCAAGTAACTTAAAAAGGCAAAAGCTTGGGAAATAATTTACATGTGCATTTTGAAATGTTACATTCTTAATGTGTTCACAAGAAAAAAATAAAGAACTGTTAGCTTAAATAATTGAAATGAAACAGCTCCAAAGACAGTATCTTGGAAAAAAATATTCGCAGAATTTGTAGGTGATATTAAGTTGCCTGCATGTGTTATGTTCTATTGCATTTTAATCTTGTGCTGTGTTGTGACAAATAGTAACGTTAATTAAAATGTTTGATTGTATGTTACCAATATTTGTATATGGGATAGCTGACATCAATTACAGTGAAGGGCTGAAAGTAATTTTCAAGATGTCAGGAAAGTACTAATAGGCTGTTAAATCTCTTATTTTTTTAGTTACACTGGTTATTCTTTGTAGAATGGTACTTGAATACTCCGTTGGAGTCATAACCATGTTATAGGTCAGCTGCACTGCTCCCTTCTATGTAAGATCTACATTGCAGCCCGTTTAGTTCCATGTACTGGACAAAGGGAAGATTATTTGTTCTTGGTTGATTCTTGTGGTAGAAGTACTGAAACTCTATTGTTTAGGCCAGCATATAGCATTATCGTTAGTATTTCTTGTTTCCTTTCAGGACAACGAAGGAGTGGAGGGTGTGTCTGTGGGAGCTATTCTTTCTGACTACCAGAGAGTTCGAGTTGAAGATGTGTAAGAAAATATTATATCTTTATTAACATAGACATTCTGGAAGGTGTTTTATTTGTTTGCTTTCCAGCAAATTCTGGAGCAGAGGAAGTTGCTTTATTTATCAGGTTCTGTGATACCCAATTCATTCAATTTGTTAATATAAGTATCTTTTTCTCTTATGTGATTCATATTATTGGTGTTATATGTATTCTGTATATTAGTAAAAAATCCAGTAGAAAGTATATCAGAGTTCTGGATTGCTTTCCAGGTTTGATCTGTGTCTATTGAAAATACTCCAAGTTTTGATGTCAAAATAGATGAGTTAGGTTCAGGTCTTTGATTTCAACTAAACTCACTCAATTCCGGAGACAGTGGTCAAGTATCTGTATTTTCAACAAAGTTTTACAACAGGAGCATCCTGTGTCTTATTATCAGGAATTAAGTGGAAGACAATCCTTATGTACCAATCTTCCGTTACTTCCTTAAAATCTAAAATCTGTGATCATTAATCAGAAACTTTCAGTTGTCATTTAATTTGCCAACTTGAATGGATTGTGATACTTCAAAGAGTCTAAATGGAAAAATAAAAACGGGTTATGTAGTGGAATTGTGTGTTATTCGGGCTAAGATTTGATTTGGGTATGGAAAAGAAGTTTTCACTGTGTACAAATTGTGGGAAGAAAAAAACAACTTGTATTAAATATGAATTATAATTTCACGAGTCCATTATTTGTTGATGATACTAGCAAATATGTGGGATACTTTATGAACTGTAGCAATGCTGAAGTTGTTGCAGCACCAGCTCTACTCACATCAGCAAGTTACTCAGCATAGTATTTTCTTTACACTTTGCATAAGTAAATTGCAGTCAGGAATAGCTCCTTTCTTCTTCTTTTCCACAATACATAATGTGCATACTGATATCAAGGAATAATAGGACATTTTAATGATCGTTTTACTAGATATTTTAGAAAAAATGGCTTCTGTTGATTGTGGGTTTCAGATCTTTTACCACTGCTGAAAGATTGACACATCTCTACAATATTTCAAACATATCTTATTAATATTGATCTGAAGATTTACCCCTTGTAACAAAGTTTTTTTTTTTCTTTCACATAAACTATCCCAGTTTAGATTCAGCTAATCTGTTAGCTAAATGAACTCCTTCACATTGTGAGTTGCTAAATATTTCTATTAATTTCAGAACCGAGTGCTCTCCTAAAGTGTATGAAAGCAATAACAAAACCAATCAGATTACATGGGTGCTAAATATTAATTTAGGTGTCAACGTTAGACATCCATTTAAGTTTGGAATCTTGACGCTAACGCTAGTGAAATAGTCTATATATTTGACAAACAATGGTAAGTGACAAAAATTTGGAGTTATTTGAGCTAGTCCCGTATTTAAATGTTTTTAAATTTTCCAGATTTTAGGTGTTGTATGTTATATCACATACTGTGATACTTGACAATTTGCAGAAGTGTTAACCATCAATAGTGCAAATTAGTGACTCTCTACAATGATAATCAAATGCTGTGTATCAAATGCTGTCTAAGTATGATATATATAAAACCAAATAATTAAATTTACATTATCAAGTTGTTTGTATCTCAAGCTATATGTATTTCCTTGAGTGACTCTTTTCCTTGGTTATTGATCCAAATCAGAGGTTTGTTGAGTGTAACAAATACAGCATATTGTATTGGTGATATATGCCACAGTTATCACTGTGTTAACTCTTGCTTTACCAGTGTTCATAAAAAGGCATCATTTTGTGAGATGTTAATGGGTTTGCATCCCTAAAGTTTTAGAAACGCGTTTTCTCTTGATTTTACTTGTGTTCCCATGCAAATACATTTACATCAATGTGTTATGTCTTACAGAGGTGAGCTATAGTGAGAATGAGACTGTCATCTCGTTTTTCTGTTTTTGAAGATTGACTGTACTATTAAATCAGGTCATTTAATTTTCGTTAATTTTATACTTAATTATGCTTACCTTTCATTTAATGCTTTTGTTTGTTTTAAAGATGCAGAAGGCTTAATCTTCAGCCTTTAGCTTACCTTTGGCGTCGGAAGCAGGAAATATTGCTTAAAGAAATGATATCATCTAACATTCAAGCCATAATCATAAAAGTGGCAGCTTTTGGTATGTATTTGGATTCTGGGCAGTATTGTCTACTAAAACCTCAATAAACAAGAGAGAAAAACAGCAAATTTGTTCTACGTTTTTGGATAAGAAATACTTATATGAGCATGAATACATTTTTTTAGAAAATGATATGTCTGAATAAGTCATGCTAATAAAAATAACAACTAATAGTTAATTAATTTACCTGTTTGCAATTCATTCTTCTCTCAGTTGACAAATTTGGAAAGTAATTCTATATAGCATAAATTTTATATTCCTTTTGCAGGTTTTGTGTTCTTGTTTAGTTTTGAACTGAAGTAAAGATGCATGCATAATTCAGTTGTTCACAGTATTGTCATATATAGATGATTCAAGCTGGTGGCTAGGCAATATTATAAAACAACCATGAAAATTTTAATAGAAATATAACAAATTACCATAAACCAAGATGTAATTATATGAGGCCAAAACATTTTGTGTAACAACAGTTTCTGTGATTATAATGCATATATCAAACAACAAGTTTGTCCTTTTCTTCTAAAGAAATGGTTCTTACAGTGTTGTTTCTTAGTATACCAAAGTGAAGTTTTAAAGCATGTCATTCAGTAAGACTTTCTATATTCGCCACAAAAAATATGGCTATGAAGCCACATGGTGCAATATATTAATTTCAGGCTTCTATGCAGTATTGTATTTAAGAGTATCAGGTGAGGTTTTATGGACAAAATGTGACCAAAGGACCTTTTCTTTTCTGATCTGACTCAAGATCTGTGGTCCATTGGACTGAAGAACGGCTAGTGTAATTCAAGAGCATCAGTGGCTAAAGCAGTATGTTTAAAAAACAGTGTGTATAACCTTGCCTTAGAAGTCTGATGGCTGGTTTGTTTGGGCAACTTTCACATTAAATTTCTAATATTTGTCCATCTTCTATAAATGAATGATTTATAGCAAAGTTATTCCTACTGAAATATTAACCGAGAATTGAATTATAACCCCTTTAGACTTCAGGTGAATTCCATGACTTTTCAAAAAAAAAATTAATTTTTTGATTTTTTTTTTGTTGTACACTCCTCTTTAGGTGTTATTGTTTTAAACCACTTCTTAGATTATCACTCCAGTCTTGCAGCACTGTTCTCATAAGATCTGTTATTATGATTCGATGCTTATTGCAACTAGAAATGTTAGAAATACCATGTTCCCTCATTCCCAAAGGGTAACAAGCAATGTAATTTAATAACATTTTTCTGAATTTGTGGAAGGCCGATTACAAATACATCAGAGTTAAATGCTGTGTTTTCCACTATATTACGCTTAGTTTTTAAATTTCAAAAAGTATTTTCTAAGGAAATAAAATTGTTAGCCAAGTAAAGTTTTTTAGATTTTTTGTTTTATTTTTTGTGAAGTAGAATGCTTGCGTTCCTTAAGCTGATGAATTAAAAATGAATGACAACAAGAATATGACACGTTTTTTCTGATCAAAACTATTTTTCACCAAGTTTAGGTGATTTTCACTTAATTTTGTGTAATTAAAGAGATCCAATTAGGAAAAACAAACAATGACCCCAAAATGGAACAAGTAAATACTGTTTATAATTTATTTGAAATATTAAAGAAAATACATGATACAAATAATAGATAAAACTGCTTCACATGTAGACATCATTGCCTTATCCCTGAAGCAAGATTAGCTTTTCTTTTGTATTCCACAGCCTTAAAAAGAAAAAAACTTAAAATAGACTTGTTAGTTCACAGAGAGTCCTTTGTTGGCTATTCGTTTGAGGAGCAAATGCCATAAATACTTGTAGATAGCAATTAGATAGAAAATGACTGTGAGATTTTTCTTCGTTTTTATTTTTTTGGCTACAGGTAAAAGAAAGATGTTATCAGAGTCAATTTCTCACCTGCCTCAGGCAAACGTAATTAGATGTAAGCAAATTTAATGGAGCTTGTGTGCTCTGGGGCCATTCTGTAATGCTTTAATAATTGCATGCCTTATTAAAGTGGATTTAAGGTATGAAGGCTGTTTAACATATCAAGTGGCATAGAAGCCAAGATAGTTTAACTTTTTGCCTCTTAGATTAATAATCAAAGCTAAACTGCAATGAAAATATTGAAAATAACAGATTTAATAGTCAGAAGGGTAATGCATTAGATAGTACGTTGTACAGATGTTAATGCAAGAAGCAAATCTGTAACTTGAGCTTGACATTCATCAGTACTGGCGTACTTGTACACCTGCCTTGTCCTGTTTTCCATCAACTCAGTGCCAGTATTGGCAAGGTAAAGCCTGTTGTTTTATGTAGAAAACATGTAATTATGCAAGTAAGTGAACGTTAGTTTAGTACATTTCCTTAAATCCACCATTACAAATTCATGCCATAAACTTTGCTAGTGGCAAGAGTTTTCTGTCTCAAAGTAGTGTGCTTTTCCAGATGGGATAGCAATTGCGTTCACTTGCGTGCACAAAGAAGTATTATCAGCAAGCCTTCTTCGCGTGCCTTCTGCTGATCTGTAAGTAGATCAGATAGCTTTCCTTTAGAGTATATTTCAGGGAATATAATCAATGACAGAAGAACATTCCACAATCTAGCAGCAAACCTAAGGAACTGAAAAAATATATTCTTGTGCATATTGTCTTCAGTGCCACATTTTTGTTGCTGAAGGTTCCCGTGTGATGCATGAGACATCAAATATTTCTCTTTTCAGTGGAAGTCCTAGAAAGTTAGAGTGAGGTTAATAGCTTTATGAAAGTAATAACTAAAATAGCTAAAATAAAACCATTTATAGTCATTAGAATATGGACTCCTGAAGTCCCAATAATACTCGTTGCCTGAGTGAGACAGGGTAGCATAGCAGAACCATAAGCTGTGGTTTCCATATCCTTGTTCTGTGGACACTCTATAGATTAAAACAATAATTAGCTTGCAGGATCTGCATATAACAGATTCAACTTCTAGTACTTTATGTACTGCTTTTAACTGTACTAGATCCTGGAACTTCCACTGCAGGAAAAGTCCTAAAACTCAATTAGAAGTGAAAGGAGGAGAAGGAAGGTTACATTTGGAAGGAATTTTAGGGTTCCTCACAGTGAAGTCCTCACTACAAATTAAGAATAGAGTTTTACTTGTTTTTACTTATGTAATTAACTCTGCCTAAATCTTGTAGAGACAAGAATTGACACTCAAGTGCCATTATACAATTTAAAACATAACAAAATTCAATTCTGTTAATACAGCTGAAGTTATTTTCTGTCATGCAGTTAGAGCAATTTGTTCTCAACAATTCTAGTTTTCCTTGATGTTTTAACGGGAATGTTCACCTTCAATAAGTTTTTAATGAGAATAAGTGCACACTGTTTATCTGCGAAACTGGGAAAAAAAAATATCTTCTTCAATGTTGCAATCAAAATCAGAACGGAAGTCCAAATATCTATCTTTTTTGAGATTAATATGTATCAGTTACTTTACACATTGCAGTTTCTCCCAGTTTGGTTATAGTATAGTAATGGTTAATTATTGAATTAAATATCTGAGATAACATTGTAACTATGAGATGAAATCATAGAAATATTAAGTTGAAAAAGAAAACCTCTCTCATGGATAATTTAAGTTTCCAACTTCAAGCACTACTTCAGACTACAGTAGAAAAGTGATGCCATAAGGCTGGTTCATCTGTTGAGCCACAATGAAAGCTGAAGCTTTTGTGAGGGGCGGTTAGCTTGGGGCACTCAGCCTGCATTTCATATGTAGCTCCTATGCCATGGCTAGAGTCTGTATGTAGTAGGTTCAGCAGCTACAAATGCTTCTAATCATGGGTAGAGTTGAAATAAAATGGCTGTGGAAGCCTGACTTTTGACATGGGATGAGCCCTTCTTGATTACCCAGTCTGTTTCCTTCCAACAGTGGTGTAATGAGTCCTGATGGAGCTGTTGCCATCTTCTATCTGTCAACAAATCCTAAAGTTCCCTCTCTATAATGAGCTGTCTGAAGTACATGTGTTTAACTGGTCTCCTCTGCTGCACAAAGATCTTGATGTTTGCCTCACAAGGTCAAGAACATTGGTATACTCCTACACATTGAATCCTTTGAGAAACTGATAGTTTAGGGATGCATATGGCTGTTGGATTGTTTGGGGTTTTTTATATCAACTTTGCATTGAAAAAGATAGCACGTCAATTCTCAGATAAGTACCTGTAGTACTTGTTTATTATTTAAACCCAATCATCTGCATTATTTTTATTATATTTGCGTGTCACTAGAGTACAGAAGTAAAATCCTGACTCCCTGAGATTGCTAACTAGGCTGCTATTAACTTTAATGGAAGATTTATGTTTGAAGTAGTAAACTGAAAAAGAACTAGCTCTGCACAGTTTCTAGTTAAGCTCCTAAGGGTTTAATTTAGTGCTACAGATAAACTGATCTAGTAGGGAGTTGCTGCCAAAAGGTTGATTTTCTTTTCCCCTTCTGTCAGTCTGTTCCAGACCACGTTCTACTTGCTTCTGCCTCTGTGACTGTGTAGTTGCATAATGAATCACTGCAGCCGGGTGATTCTGGAGATGTACTGCTTTTTTTGTGTATGTGGAGAACTTACTGTGTGGAGGGCAAAAATATATCTTTCAGTAGAAAGCTTACCGCTAAATCCGGGTTGACTGTAATATCAGATCATATCCTGGTGTAAAATTGGTGTCTGTGTGCACTTTGTCTGAGCACGTCTTTTGTGCAAAGCAAAGGAACAGTATTCCTTGAAAGTGTGTCTAGTTTTTAGTACTGAGCAATTTTAACAAGAGGGAAAGTGGAAGGAATTTGTTATAGCATCATGGGAACATACTTCATTTCTGTGAAATTCTCAGGCAGCTCAGACATAACAGAAGGAACACTTTTGTTAAGAAATCAAAATAAGGTCCCAGTTGTTTTCTTCCATACTGTATTGTAAGGATTTGTTTATCTGTTACTAATTAACTAAATATTGACATTATTCTTAGCTAGTTCAGCTTAATTAAAGGTGATTTGTCCTGTTGTTTTCCTTGGGCAGAAAATCAGATCTGTAATCAGAGCTGTGACAATTTTCACAACCTTTTTGTCTTTGTATCATTTCTATTTTATTAATATGGAAAAGACTTCTGTTTATTGTAATTTGGAGTGGAACATGAAATAGCAAATAGCACTTCTTCAAATACTGCAATATTTTAATGATGGTCAAGTCTGTTAGCAATAATGTATTCCAAAAAGTAAGCTTAAACTTTTAAATATATTTAAATATATTTAATAAATAATAAATATATTAAATAAATAATGATATATTAATAAATATATTTTAAAAACATCCCTGGACAAGGTTTAATTATTATCTCGTATACATGTGTGCTAACTTCTAATGCATTTTTGTTACTGTTCTCTTCATATGTTTGGTAAATCAAATTTATACCTAGCGTGCACTTTTAGAAAGGTATTTGTATTACTCTATTCCCCCTTCCTTTGATCCTTTTTTCATAACTAGCACATGCTATTGTCAAACAAAGCTTCCAAAACCTAGTTGACCCTTTTAAAGTGTTTTTACTTAATACATTTGTCTGCAACTTTACTTAGCTACATCATTCATATTATTGACAATAAAAGGTGCTGCACCTGTTTGTTCACCAGACTTTGTATAAAAGGACTTGAGAACAATTAAGAAAATGACAGGAGCCATTTTAGCTCAGGTCCTTTTATTTTTTTTTTCCCTGAGGGAAAAGATCCACATGGGAAAAAAATGAACATGGAAAAATAGATAGATGCAAGATCAAAATCAATTAAAATGAGCTTGGAATTCAAGAACAATGTGATGCAAAAGCAATAAGTGATGAGGGGGGGAAAAAGAACAAGAAATTGATGACATTAAGTGAAGAAAACTTTTGGTTCAGAGCAAGCTTAGAAAAAGCTTTGAAAGCTTAGAAAAATAAGGGAAGAAAACAATCTTTACATTTGGAATGATAATGTTTTACCAGTGTAAGATGAGGTTTCAGAAAGAGCTTTTAATGCATGGGTAGAAAAGTGTTTGAAAATAGTGTGACAGAAGGAAGAGATTGTGACAGTTTGCATGAGCAGATCTAGAAACAGCTTAGAAATAAATGATTCCTTCTTTGCTGTCCTTTAAGCTTGTAGGTTGGAGACGTGGGTGACTGAGAACTATGTTGATATTTTCAATAGTAACAGGTAACAAAATTTAGAAGGAAGAGTGGGAAATAGTATGTGCCTGAAAACACAGAGAAGTAATTGGGAGNCAAGTGCCATTATACAATTTAAAACATAACAAAATTCAATTCTGTTAATACAGCTGAAGTTATTTTCTGTCATGCAGTTAGAGCAATTTGTTCTCAACAATTCTAGTTTTCCTTGATGTTTTAACGGGAATGTTCACCTTCAATAAGTTTTTAATGAGAATAAGTGCACACTGTTTATCTGCGAAACTGGGAAAAAAAAATATCTTCTTCAATGTTGCAATCAAAATCAGAACGGAAGTCCAAATATCTATCTTTTTTGAGATTAATATGTATCAGTTACTTTACACATTGCAGTTTCTCCCAGTTTGGTTATAGTATAGTAATGGTTAATTATTGAATTAAATATCTGAGATAACATTGTAACTATGAGATGAAATCATAGAAATATTAAGTTGAAAAAGAAAACCTCTCTCATGGATAATTTAAGTTTCCAACTTCAAGCACTACTTCAGACTACAGTAGAAAAGTGATGCCATAAGGCTGGTTCATCTGTTGAGCCACAATGAAAGCTGAAGCTTTTGTGAGGGGCGGTTAGCTTGGGGCACTCAGCCTGCATTTCATATGTAGCTCCTATGCCATGGCTAGAGTCTGTATGTAGTAGGTTCAGCAGCTACAAATGCTTCTAATCATGGGTAGAGTTGAAATAAAATGGCTGTGGAAGCCTGACTTTTGACATGGGATGAGCCCTTCTTGATTACCCAGTCTGTTTCCTTCCAACAGTGGTGTAATGAGTCCTGATGGAGCTGTTGCCATCTTCTATCTGTCAACAAATCCTAAAGTTCCCTCTCTATAATGAGCTGTCTGAAGTACATGTGTTTAACTGGTCTCCTCTGCTGCACAAAGATCTTGATGTTTGCCTCACAAGGTCAAGAACATTGGTATACTCCTACACATTGAATCCTTTGAGAAACTGATAGTTTAGGGATGCATATGGCTGTTGGATTGTTTGGGGTTTTTTATATCAACTTTGCATTGAAAAAGATAGCACGTCAATTCTCAGATAAGTACCTGTAGTACTTGTTTATTATTTAAACCCAATCATCTGCATTATTTTTATTATATTTGCGTGTCACTAGAGTACAGAAGTAAAATCCTGACTCCCTGAGATTACTAACTAGGCTGCTATTAACTTTAATGGAAGATTTATGTTTGAAGTAGTAAACTGAAAAAGAACTAGCTCTGCACAGTTTCTAGTTAAGCTCCTAAGGGTTTAATTTAGTGCTACAGATAAACTGATCTAGTAGGGAGTTGCTGCCAAAAGGTTGATTTTCTTTTCCCCTTCTATCAGTCTGTTCCAGACCACGTTCTACTTGCTTCTGCCTCTGTGACTGCGTAGTTGCATAATGAATCACTGCAGCCGGGTGATTCTGGAGATGTACTGCTTTTTTTGTGTATGTGGAGAGCTTACTGTGTGGAGGGCAAAAATATATCTTTCAGTAGAAAGCTTACCGCTAAATCCGGGTTGACTGTAATATCAGATCATATCCTGGTGTAAAATTGGTGTCTGTGTGCACTTTGTCTGAGCACGTCTTTTGTGCAAAGCAAAGGAACAGTATTCCTTGAAAGTGTGTCTAGTTTTTAGTACTGAGCAATTTTAACAAGAGGGAAAGTGGAAGGAATTTGTTATAGCATCATGGGAACATACTTCATTTCTGTGAAATTCTCAGGCAGCTCAGACATAACAGAAGGAACACTTTTGTTAAGAAATCAAAATAAGGTCCCAGTTGTTTTCTTCCATACTGTATTGTAAGGATTTGTTTATCTGTTACTAATTAACTAAATATTGACATTATTCTTAGCTAGTTCAGCTTAATTAAAGGTGATTTGTCCTGTTGTTTTCCTTGGGCAGAAAATCAGATCTGTAATCAGAGCTGTGACAATTTTCACAACCTTTTTGTCTTTGTATCATTTCTATTTTATTAATATGGAAAAGACTTCTGTTTATTGTAATTTGGAGTGGAACATGAAATAGCAAATAGCACTTCTTCAAATACTGCAATATTTTAATGATGGTCAAGTCTGTTAGCAATAATGTATTCCAAAAAGTAAGCTTAAACTTTTAAATATATTTAAATATATTTAATAAATAATAAATATATTAAATAAATAATGATATATTAATAAATATATTTTAAAAACATCCCTGGACAAGGTTTAATTATTATCTCGTATACATGTGTGCTAACTTCTAATGCATTTTTGTTACTGTTCTCTTCATATGTTTGGTAAATCAAATTTATACCTAGCGTGCACTTTTAGAAAGGTATTTGTATTACTCTATTCCCCCTTCCTTTGATCCTTTTTTCATAACTAGCACATGCTATTGTCAAACAAAGCTTCCAAAACCTAGTTGACCCTTTTAAAGTGTTTTTACTTAATACATTTGTCTGCAACTTTACTTAGCTACATCATTCATATTATTGACAATAAGAGGTGCTGCACCTGTTTGTTCACCAGACTTTGTATAAAAGGACTTGAGAACAATTAAGAAAATGACAGGAGCCATTTTAGCTCAGGTCCTTTTATTTTTTTTTTCCCTGAGGGAAAAGATCCACATGGGAAAAAAATGAACATGGAAAAATAGATAGATGCAAGATCAAAATCAATTAAAATGAGCTTGGAATTCAAGAACAATGTGATGCAAAAGCAATAAGTGATGAGGGGGGGAAAAAGAACAAGAAATTGATGACATTAAGTGAAGAAAACTTTTGGTTCAGAGCAAGCTTAGAAAAAGCTTTGAAAGCTTAGAAAAATAAGGGAAGAAAACAATCTTTGCATTTGGAATGATAATGTTTTACCAGTGTAAGATGAGGTTTCAGAAAAAGCTTTTAATGCATGGGTAGAAAAGTGTTTGAAAATAGTGTGACAGAAGGAAGAGATTGTGACAGTTTGCATGAGCAGATCTAGAAACAGCTTAGAAATAAATGATTCCTTCTTTGCTGTCCTTTAAGCTTGTAGGTTGGAGACGTGGGTGACTGAGAACTATGTTGATATTTTCAATAGTAACAGGTAACAAAATTTAGAAGGAAGAGTGGGAAATAGTATGTGCCTGAAAACACAGAGAAGTAATTGGGAGTTGACTTCAATGGAGTGCAGTGCCTTCTTAAGGAGATGTCAGAGACAGACAGCTTAAGTGTGGAAAAATCACTTCGCAATTTGAGGAGAACAGATCATCTAAAGAAAAAGTGAAAAAGCAGAAATGGATTAAGAATGAGCTGTTAGACATTTAAAGTGAAAGAGGAAAGGAAGTAAGGGTTCTAATGAAGGAGGCAACAATACAGAGCTTTGGAATAGAATGAGTTGAGGAAAGAATGTTAAAAACAAAAATTGGCTTAACGGGAAGAAAAATGAGAGGGGGATGTGGTGTTTTCTTGAAAATAAGATATTACTGCTCTTAATTGTTTGGTAAGATTTGAGTTCTGAATACGCAATTACTGTGCAGACTTTGATGCTGAAACAGAGCTTAAACTCAAACCCTTAAAGGCGTGTGTGTAGTCAGCGCCATCAATGCTTTGTTTTGCAGGCCCCTACTAGCTCTTGTCTAACCTGACCCTTTATTTTTGCTCTGGCTTTTGCCCTTCTGCCGGTGTTCTACTGATTTGCTCTGCCAAAAGTCCTTGTTGATCTATCTGGGAGCTGTGACTTTTCAAAGACTTCATAACTTGCCTGCATGGGATGAATTTAATGACAGTGACACAAACTTTAGCACTTGTTCATGCCGCAGAATCAATTTTTAATCCCTTCCTTCAAAGCTTCATAGCACTACAACTGTTCAAAGCACAAACATGTCAGAATCTTTTAACAGGGACAAAACAGCACTTCTTTTTATCCAAACTATGGTGCTGGAGTGGCTCAACTCTTTTAATGAAATAGATTAATAAACAAAAAATGTTATGGATACCACCTCTAAAATAACTTTACTCAATACACTTCAGTATGCCAAGGTTTGAAAACTCTGAAAACAGATTTATATCAGGAAAGTCAAACATTAAAGCTGTATGAACCCAAATTGTAATGTCTCTGAAGTCCATTGAAATTCCTGAGAGGAAGTTGACTGGCATGGTATTTTCAGTGAGCTTGAACCATTTGCTGTATAGTGTCTTTTTTTGAAAGATCTGAGAAGAAAAATGGATTTGAAAACAACAGTTGAAGAATGTTTTTAAACACTTCTTCCACAATGTCTTTTTAAACTGTGGACATTTTAGACTTTAAAAAAGTATCCATGAAAATATTGCACTGTTATTTGATGAAATGTTACAAAACATCTTGAAAGAATTACTGAGATTTCTCTTACTGAAATGGTAGAGCTAAGTTGCTTTAAATACTGAATGTAACTAGAATACAAATAACTTCAAGAAATGACTAGAGATTACCGATAAAATGAATATTGCTGGTATGAAGGGGTTTTAGAGCCTTTTTACTTCTTGGAATTCTAAAATTTGACTACATCGGACTAACCTAGTTTAGAAAACATTTGGTGAACTTCTGAGGAAGATGATTAGCTGTGATCCTAACTAAATTGTACTGTGAACATATGCTAGAACCAATCTTTGGGGTTAAGTTGTAACTTTACCTCTAACCTTAAAGAGTAGTTATGTCTCCAGATTCTATTTCTATATTATTGCTATACTGAGCAAATTATCCCAACAAAACAACAACAACAAAAAAGGCACCTAATCAAATGGCATGATTTTTGCTTTTTTATATATATATTAAAAAAAAAAGTAAAGTATATTCACTTTAAGTTTTATAGAGGTGGGAATAATAAGTAAAACTTTTTGCACTTTTCCTTCCCTCATTTTTATATGAAGATTAATCTGCTTTTACATTTCCTTTTTGATGCTTTAGAAATGGAAACTCAAGACTTACAGTTGTTATGCAGTTCTTCATGTACAAAAGTTATGAAGTTAAGAATCGATTGTGAACATGTTGATTTATGCTACCAGATAGAAAGTTCATTTCCTTCCCAAGTTCTTTATGGAAATGAATGCTGAAGATTACACCAGGAATAACTTACCTCCAGGAAATGTGTTTACAATGCATTAATATCTCTCAGGCAGGTGCAGCTCTGCAGTGTGTGGAGTATCTGACATTCCTGCAGCACAAATTTGCTTACCAACTAGTAATTTTTTAGTGTGTGAGCTTTTCCTGTGCTATTAGAAACATACTCTGATTCTTTATCTTTTATGAAGCACAATTGAGTACTTGTCTTTAAAAGTCAATTATGGCTATTTAAAGGGAAAAGAAGTTAAAGGATTTTTACCTTCAACAATTGCTTTACAGTCTGTTCCAAATATTAATGTTAGACATTGGTTCAGTGTAACTCTCAGAAGTTTTATGTACCACAATTTCTTAGAACTAATACTTATTTGAATCATTATTTACTGAACATTTTTAATAAGTAGAGATGGAATTAACATACTTTCTTAAAAATCAAGAATATTTTAGAATTCTGAGCATGTATAAAAGACACTTTCTTAGTAAGATGAGGCTTTAGGGTGTATATTTTGTTAGCAAAGTGTTATACTGTGAAAATTGTACTTGATTTGTTTTTTAATGGTTGTGAAAAATACAAGTAATATCAGGTAGTTACCCTTCACTGTGCTAATATTCATGTACGAAGTGAACCATTTAAATCATGGTTCTCTTTTGTAAATTAACGCTAACACACTTAACATCAATGAAATCCCTTTTAGTAATGTTCTTTGATACGTTTTTTTTTTTTTTTCCTTTTTACTACAGAACTAAGTCTTGAATTTCTTCACCAGTCTGTACATTGCTGCAGTTCTCTACAGCATTTGTCTTGTGACTGTGTGCAAGAGTTCTGCAACCATTGTTGATAGGTGCAAGAAGGAGTTCTGTTCCTGTCAGTGGATTTGTCAGGAATTACAGATGTACAAGACGTTACTTTGAAGTGGTTATGAAATTTGTTATCATGTACTGATTTTGTAGTAAGACAAAAGTTGAGGTGAGAGCACAAGTTGTTTTACTAGGTACTGTTAAAAATAGCAAATCTTTCAAGGTGTTTCTGTCATCATGTACTGATCTATCTCAAAGAAATAAAGCCCCACTTGCTTTCTTGACAGGACATAATAAATTGACTGATGTAATTCAGTTGGGGAGTTAAAAATGCATTGAGAATAATGGAGCATAACATTCTAGGGTTAACATTTATTCATAGATGATGCAATTAAATAAAACAGGCATTAACTTCAAGGTCAGTCAGTAAAGTAATAGAAGTGAATATTTTAATTGAATTGTAATTGCTTCCCATTGATACATGCAAGTTAAGTAAAATAGATGTTAGTGCTGCAAATTACAATTCTTTTCCTAATTAATTTATTCATTTTACTTACAGTCATCACAGGCCCTGGACCTTGTTGTTGGTTTATCCATCCATCCAGCTTCTTCACAGCTAGTTTCATGGAGGAGAAATTTGGGGAAATTATACTAGGAATTTACAGTGCATTGCTCTTCTTCATAGCCTGTCATTTTAAGAATCTGATCAATCTACTCCTTTATTTAAATAAAAACATACCAAATAGAAATATAGATTTACAAGGGCTGCTCTGGAAGTAATGCCTCCTATTTTATTACGTTGGCCCACAGCATCAGAGGCGGATGTTGATGGTATGGCAGTAGAGGTTGAACCTTCCCACCAATATTCCATTACATTTTGTTGCCATACAACAGATAGCAGCAGAGGGGTGCTCTGGCAAAATGGCATCTGACCTGAAAGCACGTATGAAGCAAGCATGTATGAAGCAAAAGTGTGGAATTGAATTCCTCCATGTGGAAAAAACGGCACCTATTGACATTCGTCAATGCTTGCTGAATGTTTATGGAGACCAAACAGTGAATGTGAGCACAGGGAGGCAGTGGGTGGTGTGTTTCAGCAGTGATGACAGTGACAGTGTGTCACATCTGCTGTTGCAGATTTTTGTGTGGCATGCAGACTCTTGTTCATTCCTGTCAAAAATGCATAGCTAACTGTTGTCTGTGTTGAAAACTAGTGTTTTGTAGCTGTGAATTTACTCTACCAGACAGTGTTATTGTGCTCTTTGTATCTGTTGTAGTTTCCATAGAAATAAATAGGAGACGTTACTTTCAGATCAACCTACATATATTAACTGTTTTGTAAATATAGTTTGTAAGTATGGGAAGATACTTTTATACTGATAGTAGCAGTAGACCTATGGCTTTGTTAATACATGCATACTATTATTTTCAATTTGAATGTGGATTACTGATTCTATAAATTACAGGTTACATTGGTTCTTGATGTCTTTAGCAGATGATCTCTATTTTCTCACAATGCAAACTTAGTGGAAACTAAAGCAAATTATGTTTTTTCAAAAGAAAGACGTGCCATCCAAAAAAACCAGAATTCTACTAATAGAAAGGTTACATTGCACTTTGACAGATTTTTCACATAGGTTGGTCTGATACTGAGGAATTTACTCATAGTGTGTACACAGGCAATTTATTTGTATTTTGTATGGTATTTGTATAATAGTTTTTTTAGTTATTTTGTATTAATTGGGAGCAAAACAGTGGAGGATGTTCTTAAAATGAAAGAAGTTGTGAGGAAAAATACAGTTAGTGTCTCTGGATTTTACAACTTCCTTTCTGACTTGTTTGTAATTTGAGCCCTTGGTTTAAATATAAAGACAAATAGTTTTGTTAAGGAGAGAGATTGAATATCTCAAAGAAGTAATGATATTCATGGAGAATATTAATCTAGTTTTGTGAAATGAGTACTATAATATGGTACTCATACCCGTCCCATTGAAATCAAGGACATAATGCTAAGTTGATGTTCACTGGAAGGCATCACTGGGGTAATTGGAATTTTTCACTTTAGGCCAGGTAAGCTTTCACTGCAGCATATACCACAAATGCTTCTGTTCTAAATTTAATGAAGTGGTCATGATAGCTACACTTCATGTGCTTCATGATCATTTTAAATTAAGGAGTATAATCTACCTTTAGTTTCTAAATCAACCTTCATAGATATGAATTGGCACTGTCCACAGTGGAAAAAAGGATCTCCAGCTAAGTCATTGTAAGTTCAAAAATAGTAGGCAAGCAAAATTATACCTATGAAAGGATGATGATATAAGAAGCCAGCAGCTGGCTGATGTACATTTATTTTTCAAAGTGACCATAAACTGTCGGTTTTGTAAATAATTAAAAAGTGTCCATCCCAAAACCTAGATTGATAAGATCTCTTACTTCTGTACGATATTCCTGCATTTTCTTGTTATAGTTTTATGTGTTGTGTATTTATAGTTCTTTATAAGCTTACAGAAAAGAGTGGAGAGATGGAGTATTTATGCAGTTTGTGCCAACATAGATGAGATCATCAGAATAATGAGACAAACCAATACCCAATATGGGGTTAATTAGTGCTTATAGTCATATCCGATAATACATGTAGGTACATACATGTAAGTAGAGTGCATTTCAAGAATAAAAGTAGTTTTTAATGAATGTTTCCATTATTCGCTGTTTTGCTCCATTATCCATTATATGACTGATTAACAAACATAACCTGCTAGAAAAATGCACTATTGGCCTGATGGTGCAGTATGGAAAGTAATGGGATTTTGGAATGTATTATTTAAATTTTTTTTTTTTTTTTGCTTTTCAGAGCCAAGTAAGTGCATTGAAATTAAGATATTTTGAATTGATTTTCACAAGCATAAATGAGTATTATCTTATATGTAGCAATACACATTTTCATTCTGTTAATAAAGAGCAATAAACCACTACCAAGAGAAGAACAGAGATGGAAAAAAGCTGCTCTCTTTCGTCTTTGTTATTAAGCAGTTTGTAACGTTTCCTCAGATAGTAAAAGAATTTCTAATGCACTTCAATGACATATTTAAAAACGTTTTGAAATCTCATTCACTCTAACTTTTTAGTTTCACAGAAATTTGAATATACAAAGAGCACCATTGTAAAAAATTAAAAAACTGTTTGAACTCAACAAAGACTTTATATAATAGTAAACCATACACTTATGTAACAGCTTTCATCATCAGTGAGCTGAAGTGCTTTGCAAGGAACACACTTTAGAAATTGCTTGTAAATGGATTCATTCTGGTAGCAGCTCTTTGCCATTATTGTATAAAGCAGTACAGTAGGAAGAAGAAATAGGCAAGTATTATGATGAGTACTAGAAAATGTGATCACTGAAAATTTTCCAGTGTACTTTCACTTTTAGAAGTCATCATTCTGTTTTATCTTTCTTTGAATGTTAAGATCTTTTGAACACTTAGTCTCAAATCTAAGTAGGATATTAATTTGGTTACTCATTAAGTATGTCGCCTCCTGAAACCCTTTCTGGGTATTTTTTATCCCAGTACTGATTACTGCCCGTTAATTCTTGAAGTGACCATGTAGTAGCTATGAGCTAGCAAAACTCTGAGAAAGGATTGCAGGGAGGCAAGTTATTGGAATTATCAAATGCTAATAAGGCTTGCTTAAAAAAAAGAAATCAAAACGTAGACATCTTACAGAATATTTTGTGATACATCAGAAAGTAAAACATTTAGGATATTCTGTAAGTCTGAACTCTCTTTATCTCAATCTTTTCTAATTCTTACCTTTTTTCTGTGAGACACACACAAGAGCTTTTATTATAGAAAAGTTCGTGTCCCTTCCAATAATTTTATATAATTTTATGTATCCCTTGTAGGAAATACAAAAAAAAACTTGTATTTTAATTTATCATGCATATGGAAAGGTAATTACTGAGCTGGGAAGTTAATTTCTGTGTAGGTTATCTATTACTGTGGACCCACATTTACTTTACTGGTTATTGAAATTTCTGAAGAAGGAAAACAATAGCTTATCTAGTCGACATGCAGTGCAAAAGTAATGGGCCTTATTCTTCACAAACGTGGGAAATGAGTTGCCCAGAGAGAGAATTCTGATGAGGTATGTTTTCTGTAGGATAGAACTTATTTTAGATATAGTGGGACTAATTTCTATGGGAGGTATGCTACATTTAAAAGAAAAAAAAGGTCATAACTGCTTCATAAAACTTATTTTAATACTTTTTTCCTCTTCTTTTTCAGGTTTAGATCCAGATAAGCATCTAGGAAAAACACTGGACCAAATGGAGCCATATCTTTTGGAGGTATTACTGAAACAATACTCAAATAGGCAAAGTTTCAAATTTAAAGTGATATTGCAGAAAGTCAGAAAAATTAACTTAATCAAAAATGCTTAATTATTCTGAGAAATTGGATACAAACCCAAGGTTTATTGTTGTACAGAGAACATTAACCTCTGTTACATGCTTTCACTATGAAAAACATTTCTTCTGGAGGTAGTTCATAAATTATGCCAGTGTCTTTAAAACAGAGAAATTTCAAAATTAAGATAAAATTAACTCGTGTAAATATGATAAAATGAAATTATTGCATGCAAGGAATGGATGTAAGGACTTGTACAGCAAGGAATGGATGTGAAAAAATGTGATAAATTTCTCCATAGATAACACCATCTGAAGGTTGTGTACCATTTTTTACATAGTCTGAGTCTGTACAGTAGGTCCTTCAAAAAAATTTGAGAGACTTGTTCCTGGGCATATACTTAATTCCATGCATAGGGCTATATAGTCCTCAAAGCATGGAAAAACAGTTATGGCTCAGCATGTCTTAAGTAGTGTTTCTAGAACAATTAAAGTTATGGTAAACTGTTGCAGAGAAGAAAGGAAAATAAATAAGAATTTGTTCGAAACTTTAAAAATTGATGCCCAGAGATAGTGAAGTTAAACAGGAGTTATATCTATATAGAAGTTTAATTTAATTTTGTTAGCCATTTACATGGCTTGAGAGATGAGGATAAATAATTGGTACTTGGCAAAGCTGAAGATGAAGAATGAATGTCCACAAGACTCAAATGATCTTATGTGAAGAAATGACTGTTAGTCTGTGTTTAGCTTGAAGTTTGTTGTTTCTGTTCTAGAGCTGGAGAATGTTTGTGGCTCAGAAATATTTGTGCTTCCTCCTGAAGTAAATGATGTAAAAACAAAACAAAAGCTTATATCATAAGATCACAGTAAAAATTTAAGAGCATCAGAGAGTGAAGAGATGTTTTCTTCCTCTTCGAAAAAGGAAAGAGGAGAGAAGTAGGGAAGTAAGTGTCTTCCAAAATACTTATGAAAACACTGAATAAAAAGCAGTGGCCAAGATGCACAGCAACAGTACACAGAAATAAGTTTTTATAGGATCAGAATATCCCGAGTTAGAAGGAACCCATAAGGATAATAGAGTCCAATTCCTGGCTCCACATAGGACCACCATATTAGCCTACCATATTAACATATTTCATGGGGTAATAAAGGCAGACTTAAAATAGTAAATAATTGCTAGATCTAGGGGTATCTGTAAGTTCTAAGAATAGTTGGAAGAGAGAATAAGTTCATCCTTCCTGAAAAATACAGGTTGGATTTCTATAGGAAAAAGGAGGAAGAGGGAGTGGAATCACTACTTCAAGCATCAGTGAGCTTTGAGATTAGGTAATTCTAATTGAATGCTGGGATAAATTTGAGTTGGAAGCTGTATTGACGTGTCTGTTTGGCTCAGCTAATAAGTCATTAGGAACCAGAGTCAGCAAACTTCAGTTCACTATTTGTGAACATGGTTAGACTGTTTCCAGCAGCCTGCCTGTGGAGCTGGCATTGTGTGGTGTGAAGATGCCAGCCTGCAGTCCCCTGGCACTCCATAGCTGTGTCACGGTCGTGCTGTGAAACCGGGTGCTGTGCACTGGGAGAGTGATGTTACTGCGCCAAAGCATTTTTACTGATCTATGAAGTCACATGCACCGTAGAAGCAGTGATTGACTGATAGATTCCCAGAAAGGTTGTTCAGAAGATCTTTTGAGTCAGATATAAATAATGCATACTTCAAATGTTTAAGTACACTTCCTCCAGTTTGTTTTTGCAGATCACTTAAACAGTGTTTCTGTTTCTCAGGGCTGGTTCTTTAGAATCTTAGTAAGTGACCACCAAGGAAGGATAAAACTTTGTCATCATTAAACAATGAACAATTTACTGCAGAGCAGATTTAACAGAAGTGTCATCTTTACTGTAATTTCAGCTCTATACTGGTCGGTCATGTTTGGCTGAATGAATATTTATGTGGATCTAGTTAAATAAAATGGAAGGAGGAATGTACAGCTCCTCCATTCACAGAATGCTTATGTTATCAAAATTCAGGTTGCAGCTTCAGTGTGGCTGCAGATGGGTAGCTTATCCTTGTTGGATCAGAAGTCTTTACTTTCCTTGAATGTGTAGCAACAATGTGTATTGTAATTTTAATTGTGTTAATATATTGCCACCTAAATTTGCAGTCTTCTGATTGTATTGAGTGGAAAAACAGTGGGGTGGGAAAAGTTTTGAATTTCACAATTTTTTTTCTTACACCACATAGAGGAGGTTGAGTTCATGAGTACAATGATGATCTTCCAACCATACTTTTATCATGGATGAAAAGAATCATGGATTTATTGGTTGAAGACAGTGGCAAAGAAAGTTCTTGAATTATTTCTTCCTAAATTATAGGTCTTTAATTATTGATGAATGCTTACTACATAATTGCTAAATTACTAAATTGTTCTCACGTATGACTGTTTCTTATATACTAGGAGCCCTGTCTTATTACACTAAAGAATTTGATGGCAACCTGCCAAGTCTAAGGGGCTGCTCAAACTGTCCTTGGAATTTATGAATAGAATGTGAAGTGTATATTATGGTAATATTCGTCTGTACTTCTGCCCCTAGTAATAGACAGTTAGAAATTTTTTAGTCATTTCTGTGCTTGCCTTAGAAGTTGATGAGTAATTCTGGATGTAAAGAGCATTTCTGTAATTACAGAGACTTTACTAGCTATTACAGCTTCTGTCTACGGAAAAGTCTTCACTTGAACAGGAAGCACGGAAATTCATATATGCTATCTCATACTCAACTTCAGTGAGAACGTCAGCTTTACTCCTTGTGTTTTGTTCCCAAGGTCCAAAAGAAACTCTTCTTTTGGTAATGTTTGGGCTCTTTTATGCACCCTGCATCTGATTGTCCATTTGAGTTAAGATGAATTTTAAATAGTCTAGAAGTTATCTTCATCATATATTTCTTAGGGATTTTGGATTGGGGTTGCATTTTCAGTTGTTTAATTTTTAAATTTCTTGCTCATTAGAGGGCAGACCAAGCAATCACAAAGTCCTGATTAGTCTAGGTTGTATTGCTATGAATATAACATCCAGCTTGCAAAACAAAATATATTACTCTTTGAAAAATGTTAATATTCTAAATGATAAAAAGGCATTGATAAAGACATTATCAACACCAACAGAACAATGCCTTTAAAATACTGCTCACTTATTTGTGAAATGCACATTAAATATCTGTTCTATCAGTAAGAGTTGATGAACATCCTAAGTTCCTGTTGACATTAGTAGGAACTGAAAATCCTTAAGCACCCTGCATAATTGATGTCAAGCATGATCTTAAAGCCAGTGACATTGAAAAAATGAATTTCCCACCACAAATACAGTAAAGAGTCTTGCATCTTTTGAGTATTTGGTGTTAATTGCTAATGATTTCTACAGGCACTCATGTTTACAAGCGGAGCTACCAATTTTAAAACCCATGTATCTTCATTGTGGAAAAGGTTACTGTTAGAAAGATGTGTTCCAGGTTTCTTTCATTTTATATTATAGTTTAGGGTGTTTTTTTTTTTTTTGTTGGCAGAAGCTACAACAAGAAGAAAAGATTTTGACTAACTGTTTTGTAGGTTGTCCGTTCTTATTGCATCAGCATTAATTATTCTTGATGTATTTGTCCTATAGTAATCTTTTTGTCATTGACAGATGAAGTTCTCTCTCATGTCAGGATTTTAATTTTTTAGTGAGCACTTGATTAAAGGTTTTCTCCTGTTCCTTTTCTTTAAATGAAAATGTGAAAGAGAAAATAGAAAAATGTTCCTGATAATACGTTGAAAAAAAATGATTTAATGTATCTTACAAAGGAGACTTATACTTACAGACGATCACATAGAACATTACCAAGGTATTGTTTTTGCAGATCATATGCTCTTTCCTTCAAATAAACATTGAAGAGAACTCTGCCCTTTTGTTTAACTAACCAAATTTTAAATAAAGGTGGTACAATCTGCTGATCAGGAACAGAATTTCTCCTGCAAAGGAAAGGAGGGTGCCTCCCTGTTCAGGGCATGGTGCAGGTGCTTGATTACTACCTATTGGTACAGTACATTCATGTAGAATTACAACGGACTTTGCGGCAGTTTTTCTCCTTACGCAAATTAATTTTGGTTCATGTTTCACAGCCACTGATTTATAAAGCACAGAATATTTAAGCTAGTCACGTCTCTTGTTTTAAATATTGAATTATGTAATTATGTGTTTTAGTGGGCTATCCAGAGCTTCAGGAATATTTAGATATGTATATATCAACTTAAAGTATGTTTAGTATAATTTGGGAAGGAAACAACGCTTTGTTACCTCTTCATTTTTTGCTTTGGTTAGCTTTTTGCTTTGAACTTTGCTTTGAAGCTTGTAACTAAGAAAACTTGTTAGTTCTATTTGTTAGAATTTTTGAGAATAATGGGTATTTACAAAAATACAGAAACGATTGTTAAATCTGCTGCCAAAAATTATATTTGTTGTATACCACTATGTAAACTGCTACCTCTTGTACTGATTTACAGTACAAATTTCTCACAGAAGTGAGATATCTGCACTAAAGATAGAACCAGATTTGTGTCTGAACAAACTTTTCTGTCTCCTGTGGAAGAATGGCTTCATTTGTTTATCTGAATGTTGCAGTGCCAGTTATACTTAAAATATAATACAATGGTAATTCGTAGATCATTGTGATACACCGTTTAAAAAAAAATCAAGAACCTTCTATGTGATATTTGAGTTTTTCGTACTTTTAATGAGTGGCCTTTTAGAAAGGTCACACTGAAGTTTTCAGCAAAATATATTTAATCAAGTGCTTTAATGTAATACCTTTGTATTTAAATTTCCCTTTTGTGTTAGGCGTCTGAGAAATATGGTGTCCACATTTGCGGAGAAGGTGGAGAATATGAAACATTCACTCTGGACTGCCCTCTCTTTAAGAAGAAAATAGTTGTGTAAGGAACAGTTTCTTCCATTTCCTTATATTAAAGCAAAGGGAACACTTTCACATTTAGCTTGAGGCAACTTTTGTTGGCAGAGTTAAAACGTCCTCTAAGTTAACAAACACTCACTTTGTTTAGCACTGGCAAAGTCCTCTGAAAACCTAAATCAATACCTGACAAGACGAGGCCTTCATAGAGGACTATAAACTTTTTAGACATTTGCACTTTCGTTTACTTGCTGATTATGGCCTGCAGTAAAACTGGTACCTACACACTGACACTTTTATCCTTTCATGAAGTGTGAATTGCCTGTAATATTTATCTTTCATTACAGCTACATTTGATAAACTGCCACATCAGTAGCCTGTGGGTTCCATTAACTGTGTGTGTGTCCAAGTGAGTGTGTGTAAGTTCAGCAGCTTAGAATGATAACAAAAAACATTTTTCTTCCATTATTAGAGATTATTTTAAATACAAACATTGGATGAATCCCTCTAATTTGTACTGAGTAGCTTACTCCTTTGACATAAATTGCTAAAGCCTGTATAGTGGGATATAGAGATAATGTTTGAGTCTTGATGTTTCTTATTAGTTGGTTAAATAGCTAAGTCTGCTCGCTTTGAGCAAGATGTTTTATCTGCTTTCTCTTAGCCAAGTAAACAGATTAGTAATCATGTAGTGGTGATGATCATCTTAGGGAAGGTCAGAATTGTGGTGCATATAGACCTTCACCATGCAAGCTTTAACCATGTCTATTTGTTTCATTTTTTTTCTATTGTACTGGGATCTGCTTGTGTATGGAGTAGCAAACCAGGAGCTGTTCAACTCTGTTCCATTACATGGCATTAGGGAGAGGAAGAGCAATAGATAAAGTGTGAAAGGATTTAAAAGCTACTCTAGAAGAAGTCTGCTGAACTATTGGTTGCCTGCAAGATATATCCTCTGTAGTCAACTGAAAAACGAGATTGAGTCTAGGGATGTCTCCATGCAGCAAAGCTATGGAATTTTTTAGTGAGAGGAAGATTCAGAAAGTAAAAATGTGAAATCCATAAACTGGATTTATGTACATAGATGGAGTTGTGGATCTATGGGCCAGGAAGCAAGACATTAAGGAAGATTGTCTAAGGAGAAACAGGTGGTAGGTGGAAGCAGTACTTTTTGTGAGCTAACCTGCTGACTGATAGGAATTGGAAAGTTAAGCAGTAAGTTAGAATAAGATGCATGTGATGCTTGAGTATATCTATGACAAACTGAGAACTAGGACAAAACTGCACAATATGCTCAGGTAGAAGCAGTTCAGTCTCTTTCTAGAGAAATATTGAGAAATCATTGCAAGTGCAAGATTCATTTTTACATATAAGGTCTGATATGATATCTATTGAAGTGACAAAACCTTATCAATTCCAGTAGGTGTCAGAAGCAGAATTTTGTGAAACTGTCATAGTGTTAGAGTAATAATACCCATTACCAGACAGTTGTGGTCTGTTGAGCATTCGTGTTGCAACACTTGCAGCAAAAAGTATACTTCAGAAGATAGGTAGGTTTTAACTGATAAGTGCAAAACTTTCTATAAAATTATTTCATCTAAATGTGCTTAGCTTATTGTTTACCTTCTTAACTGTATTTTTTGGGTTATTATATTACAGATTAAATCAGAGTGTTCCATTGGAACCGAATGTACCATTCTCCAGTGTTCCTTTGGAAAGCTTTTTGTTTATGTGAAATGAATTGCTTTTTGTATATGTGAAATGAATTGTTAGCTTACATAGCACATCATGTAGAAAAAGTCAATTCTCATGAGA
This sequence comes from Penelope pileata, assembly GCA_013396635.1. Taxonomy (NCBI): domain Eukaryota; kingdom Metazoa; phylum Chordata; class Aves; order Galliformes; family Cracidae; genus Penelope; species Penelope pileata. The sequence continues at coordinate 14,545 of WBMW01005516.1, read as the reverse complement.
AACTTCTGATTGGTATAGTGTGGGGAGAGACTGTTGCTTATCCTGCCATCAGATCCTACAAGAACTATATGTAAATAGAATTTGAGAACATTTTTAGGAAAGCACATTGTACCCTTGATTTGGGATCTGCCAAGTATCAGTTTAGTAGGAATATCTTAATCTAAATGTATTTCTGTCTACGAGTGGTTTAATAAGCCATTCAGACACCTAGGAATATCTAAAACAAATGTGGTCTGACTGAATTGTCCTTATTTCTGTTGGAAACACTCCAGTAATAAAAGCTTAAAATAAATGCACAAAGATACAGGAAAAGGCAAGTGGCAAGTATATAAATCAGCGGTTATTAATAGTAAATTTATACACGGTAGGCTTGAAAAAAGTTTTAAACTGTTAATTACTCAAGCTAATTCTAAATATATATTTCTGTAGTGGAAACTGAATAGCTACATTGACATCTTGTCTCTCAGGCTTAATTAGCCCTGCTTCACTCTCCTACTTTGTCATAAAAGCATATCTTTTAAAGGCTGTTCCTGTGAAAATCTATTACGTTATGAGATTTTACAATAAGAATATTTATAGTTTCTTCCTTAAATAGATTATTTATTATAAAGTCATTTATGAGTTATTTTTAGAACTTTATTTTGTCATCTTTTAGTCTTGTTTTTTGTATTCACTGTGTGAATCTAAACAGGCTATATAATTGTGTTGCTGGTTAAGCTGGTAGTTTCCAAACGTTTAAAAAGCCATGGTTGTGATTATACATCCTGATACTTTTTTTTTTTTTTTTGAAGCTTAAATGGAATTGTAAGAACTGTAAGCTAGAGGTTAAAACCTGTACAGATTTTTTCAAGGTTCTTAAACTCTTTGGAAACATTTTGCTAGATAAAGTTTCTGCGGAAGTCATTGGAGATTATTCTTTCCTATTATAAAAGCTATGGTGTGTTAACCTTGGATAGCTGGCAGATGCCCACTAAGCCACCCTCTCACTTCACAGGGGAAGAAAATAAGATGTAAAAGATCACAGGGGCAGGGAGAGATGGCTTACTCATTGCTATCATGAGCAAAACAGACTTGATTTGGGGAAAATTAATAGAGTGCTTCTGTGTGCAGCTGAATTAAAATCAGTAGGTTGCAGATGCAACCAGGAACCTGCTCCTGCGTGAGTCCTCCACAGACCACAGCTTTTTTCAGGCCACATCCAACTGCTCCACTGTAGGCTCCTCTCCATGGGCTGAATGTAAAGATTTGCTCTGCATGGTGCCTAGGGGCTCCAGGGGGTGGTATGGCCTACTCCCCCTGCAACTCAGGAGAGATCCAAGGTGAACTTCTGCTGTGTGTCTGGAGTACCTCCTGCCCTCTTTTCTGCACTGACCTTGATGGCTGCAGGGCTGTTTGTCCTCCTTTTTTTTCCGCTCTCACACAGCTGCTGTGCAGCATTTTTTATCCTTTAAGTTACCACAGAGGTGCCACCAGCACTGCTGATGGGCTCAGCTTTGGCCACTGGTAGGCCCCTTTTGGAGCTAGCTGCAACTGGCTGTTATACATGAGGACAAGTCCATTGCCTACTCTTAGAAGCCACCCCTGCAGCCCTCTGCTACCAAAACCTTGCCAAACCTGATATAAGAGGAGAAAACCTAGTATGCTTATAATTTATAACACTACTTCTGGGTAGCGTTTTCACTGGTTACTGCTTTTGTCACATGAAGCTTGTAACTAAATATGTTTCCATGTTGTCATCTTTGAAAAAGGAAATCTACTGTATCAGGAAAAGAAATAACCTTGATGTCTTACTTACTATGGATAAGTGGGAGTCTTTTTAATGTAAGAGTATATGATTAGTTTTGCTTTAAATATTAAACTGAAGTCTCACAATTCCATTCAATCTTCATTGAAAAATATGCATCACAAACCAAGCATGGTAAATTGAGTGAAATATTATAAAATAAACAAGATTTAGCAGTGAAAGAAAGAACTTACAGTCAAAACACTCAACCAAGAGTCAGATGGCCTTTTTTTTTTTTTTTTTTGGTTTGACAAGAATGTCTGTTGTAATCCAGTTGTCAGTATTCTTGTGCTCAGTATTTAAGGGGTACGAAGCATTTCCTGTCTGGCATTACACCCATATTAATAGTGCAATTGACTAAATTTCTGTTAGAAATAGAAGACTGAAAAGAATTACTTTAAGATTAAAGAACTATCTTTAAGGAAACTTAAAAGAATAAGTGATATTTTAATCTTAAAAACTTTTATAATAGTTCTCTTAAGAATGAAGTTGTAGACTTGATTTTTGAAAAATTACTTTAAAAGCTTATTAAAAGGGAAGTATAGTTTCTTATGCTAAAGGTGTTTATCACTGTTGTAAAATATAGTGATGGTTATCTTAAGGAGTTTTCTAAATTCTAAGCCACATCTTAAAAAGCAGATATTTCTGTTAATTTTACACTTTCATTAAATCCAGTGGAATCTGGCCAACTTCAACCGCTTCCAATTTGCATGGTTTTTGCATGCGTTGTTACTAGAAATCTTGTTTGGAAACCCCAAACCTAGCCCATCTCTTTGAATTCTGCGAAGTATCAAGGGCACTGTGGTTTCAAGAAAATTGTCTGCATATCCTTAGTCTTTCTTATTACAAGAAACTTGAAAATTGTTATACATTTGAGTTTCTCACCTTCTGATGTTTGTTTCCTTGAGCTACCTTTTACTTTAGTAGAACCATGCAGATGGATGTAACAGATAATGCTTCTTATGAATCAAAGTGTGACAGATTGTGTCTGTAAAAATGAAAACTACAATTAACTAATTTGAATCAGCACGCAGTAAGTTTATCGTTGTTACCAACACATTTGGCATTAAAAAGTTGTGTCTAGTAGTCTTCAGTATCAGATGCAAGATGGTCAAATCAGTCAGTTTCTCAGCATGAAATACTGCATGGTGTTAATACCTCAAGAGCTAGTCCCTGGAGCATTAATCAAGAAAAACAGACTTTAAATAAATAAGTTTGCTTTACTTATTAGTCTCTGGAACAAAAAACAGAATGCCAATTATGATTACATAGGCTACACCTAGCTAAATCTCTGTGTATTCATCTGAAAGTATAAATTATTCCTGTTGGAAATTAAAGATGGCATAATGTTTAACGGTATGATTTCGTAGGGCAATTTTTTCTTAATTGTTGAAAAAAAACCTAGTAGATACTCTAGTTATTTTGCAGTCTTTTGTACAGTGACTAAACATTGTAATTATGTAAAATTATACATTAATATATGATGCTAACAATTTTATATTTCAGAGATTCAGCAAAAGTGGTTATGCATTCAGCTGATGCATTTGCACCTGTGGCCTACCTTCATTTTTTGAAATTACACCTGGAGAATAAGGCAAGTAAATTGCAAATGTCATCTCCCTTTCAAGTTATATGCATACTTTTTTTGTGTTACTGTGTCACAGTTTGGAGTTTGATTTTCTGTGTGAAAGATACATTTAATAATGACTAATTTAATAATGACATTTAATAAAAAAACATGTAGAGAAGATATCCTAATCAATGAGCTTAGAAGAATTGTTAGTAGTTCACAGGGATTCCCTCTTTAGTTTCTGATACTGTGGAAGCAGGAGAACAGGAATAGAAACTAGTGTTTTAAATATTGCTAACTTTTATGTGAACTAAGAAAATCAAGTGAGAAATTACTTTTCCTATTTTTTGTCGTATATACTCTTCAGTTTTTATACATATCTACACTTTTCTATCTTTCTCTTCGTTATTTTGCAGGTAAAATAACTTTTTCTTCCTCCTTAACATCTGTAAGTAGTTCAGCTGTGTTGAAGATGATCTTCCTGCCACTGTTGCAGTTGTTTTTTTATAGGTTTTCCTATTTCTTTCTACACTTTGATCACTGAACCACTACCAGGTGCAGAGATTATTATAAAATGTTGTTACACTTTTTTCCCTCTTTTTAATTTTCTTTCCAAACAGATAAAACATCTGTACTTTTTTTTCCCATGATGACCTCATTGCCATAAAAAAAAAAAAAAAAGTACATTATATTTCATCCTGTTAATTTCTATTTTTTTTCAAATATATAACATTAAATATATAAGTGAGAAAGTCAGCCAAATAGGCTGAATAAGAGAAAATTTGGGGAGACATGGTGGGGGAGTAGTGATAATATATAATATTTCTTTGCGGTTACTGACTTTATTGCTTGTAGTAAGTTTGATGCTAAAATATGCCATACATCACTAAAATGTGACATGCTAGGGAAAATGAAAAACACAAAGCTTTACATAAATCAGGCAAAAGTCGTATTAAAATGCATAACATTTTAAATAAGAATCAAGATTTTACTTTTATCTGTTCAGAAGCTCTTTTCCTCTTCTTATGTAGATGGTAGATTTGGTTAAAGCCTCACAGTTTCAAGCACTATTGTAGTAAATCATACTTCAAACTCCTTGTAGACTAAACTGTCACACTCCCAAAGAGGTAAGGTTTACAGAGGCATGCCCTGGATTTTGGTATGCAGACTAATGTCTTGTAGAGTTAAAAGGAAAAAATAGTCTGTTTTGTCATGGCTGTCTCATGAAGACACTAGAATCTTTTGGCTATAGGTTAATTTTATGTCATGATAAAATAAACTAGGTTTTCAAGAAGCTATGAATATGGAGAGCCAGTCAGTCTTTCAGAGTGTAACGTGTTACTAAGTTAGCACAGTTTAACTTGATAATGATAGAGAGGCCATTAAGTTTGATATGCCTGTAGCACTGTACTTTGTCTCATTCTTTTGTGCTTACAAGCCCTACCAAAAATGTCAAGTATCAGTTAGTAGTTCAGCAGTTGAAAGCCAATCCTACAATAACAAATCACTGCAAGGGGAAAAAAACTCTGCTTTAGAACAACTAATTTTACTTTCAGACTTTCAAGGGATTACTGAAAATTGGGCAAAATTTCTCCACTATGAACAATGTATAAAAGTAGCCACTTATGTAAACTATGTGAACTCTTTAAAACATTAACGCATTGCACAGTGATGCTTAATTCTAATAAATATTATAACACCAGTTTTGTTATCATTTCAGCCGATATATATATATATTTAACTTTTATTCTGTATTCAATTTATCTTAGTTATGTTCCACAGGTATTAATTTTACATTCTTTGAATTGACCTTATAATCATTATGCAGTTATAGCTTATATACCTTAGTCTCTGCTGTCTTTCCTCCTCTATAATGCATTTCTGTGTTTAACTACAAAGCTTGGGTAGAAATTTGTTTTAGATCATTTTTGGCAATAAAATGAGCCCTTGTGCCTGGGGGAAAATAAAATTTTACTCACTGTCCTGATTTAATACATTACTATGCAACTTCAAGATGTATTTTTGCATAATAATTGAAACAGTTCTCTTTTATGCTTCCTTTTTTTCATTACTAGTGATACCAAACTGGCTGAAGAGATAATTAAATGTATGATCTCATTATTAGAATGTTATTAGAAGTTTGGTAAAAACAGCTGAAGAAAACTTTTTTCGTCCATATTCTACAAAAACATTAAGAATAAATAATGCTAATGAAACACTCATTTAAAAGTCACGATTGCCTCATTTACTTCATTGTAAAATAAACAGGGTTACCACTGTGATATACATAACAGATACCTAGCTTCATTGCTATTTTACTTTTCCAATAAGACTGCAACTTTGCACATTTAAATTGTAAGATTTTTTTGCTGAGGGAAGCAACTTCTGAAGCATTTTCCAGTATCTTTAAAAAATGTATCAGATGTTGTATGCAATATAAACACAACTTTAATGTTTTCAATTAGGGCATAGTGTAACTGTTTAATGGTGCAATTTTTTTTAATTTGACAGTGAATTGAACTTTCAAAACATATTTTCCCCATATTATACTGTTCTGATAGTCTGTTGAGCAATATTGACTTTAGAATGATCAGAAATGGAAATCAAAGCTGCTGGAGCTTCTTCTGATGTGATAATTCTTTCTCAACCTAAGAATTTAGCTTTAGGAATTAGACTTTGTAAATATTGTTAAGGAGCACAGGAGAGAATTTAAATGTTTTGTTGGTTGCATTTTTTTTTTTTTTAATATTTTGGCATCATTGAATGATATTTCTCCCAGGTAACCTATAATTTCCCTTCTGCATAATAAATAAAAAAAAATGGGTTACTCCAGTTTGCTTGTAACAAATAACTTTATAGACTTCGTAATAAATAATAAATAACTTTATAGACTTTGTAATAAATAATTGTAGAAATCTTTGTATTGTACGTGGATTTATTTCAAACAATAAGATGATAAATCAAGGATTTTCTTTCCTACTCCATCTGATTGCAAATTGAATCCAGTTCTCTGAAAAGAGACTTTTGTCTCTTTTCATAATGAAAAGACTTAATTTTCAAGTCCTTCATAGTACTTTCTTTCCTATGTGTTTATATATCATACTTGAAATTCTGCAAGGAGATATATCCCTCATATTTATTTCAAGGAGTTATGTTATCAAGGTAAACAGCAAAGAATAGATTATCACAGTCCTCATATGTCTTACGTCTCATGAGCTCTCTGCCACACTATATTCTCATTGCTGCTCAGTGGGAAACCATCAGTTTTGGAATTTTGTTGTGATAGGTTTTTATACCAGTTTCTATGGTGGTGAATGTAAGCTTTTTAGGAAGGCAATCTGTTGTTTTCATAAAAGACCACTACATGGAATTTCAGCTGTATCAGTCAAAGTCCTAGCTGCAAGGCTTTTTCAACAGGAGAATTTGGATCTTGGAACACTTGTGCATTTTGCTTAACTTCATTCTGAACGCGCTTACATCAATGACATGAGTTATGTGAATATAGTTAAGCATATGCATGCATGCAGGCTCTGATCCAAAATTAGGTTGGTATCACAATGTACGGTGGATGAGGGAGAAACACTATAACAAATGGGAAAATATATTGCTTCTGTGAAGCAACATGAAAATGTTATGTGGTAAAATAGGTTCTGTAAGATTTAATTAAAATGTCATTATAGCAAGCTTGTGTTTTTGTTTTTAAAATGATGAGAATATTATTCAGGAAAAGTTAGTCTATTTGTGGCAGTCTAACTGTTTTACGTTCTTAGATTAGAAGTTTTACATTCTTAGAGTATTTTTTATCGACAGGAGTGGAAGACCAACATTTGTATGAGATTTGAGCATAGCTACTAAGCAGTGTCTGGCAGCTATTTCTGCATAATAAATAAGCCTGTTCTTTTTGTGCCAGGTTCTACACCTAATGCTTCTGCTGAAGCCTACACCTGTGCTACCGTTGAATATGATTGATTACCTATGTTTCTGGAGCACTGTGGGAGTCAGCCTTGAATGAATCATTGTGATATATGGTAGCTGTTGAAATCAACAGTAGCTTATAATTTTTATAATCTTTGGTATAAGAAACCTAATAGAATTTCTAGTACTTGGTAACTTCCAAAAACTGACCAGCTGTTCGTGTATGTGTGTAAACACAAAATTTTATTTATATCTGTGAAGCAATATTGATATAACTTATGAAATATTGAAAAAATCTAGGAAAAAGGGATGCAACTGTGGATTATATGAAAATTTCATGTGGCATGCAGTTGGGTTATTTATAACATTAACCAATTGCACAGGAGTTCTGTAGGTTACACCAAACCAGTTGTGATAAAGTCTGTGAGTCTTACTTACATTTCTGTGACTTTTTTTATGAAGCACACTTACAGAAGAGATGTTTAGAAATACAGTTGAAAGGCCAGTCTTCACAGATGACATGAAAATCGAAGAGGTGCTTTTGCATTCTGTTGAATTTATGACATGATGCAATCTTACCAATGATGGAATGGAGAAAAGTTATAGGTATCAAAAAACATTTGTACAAGATATCTGTCAATCTAGACTTCTCAGAAAATATTTATGTTAAGTTAACAAAATCGAGGAACAAAGCATTTGACGTATTGGCAAGCTGGAACTTCTGCCTTTCCAGTCAGCATATTTTTAGCCCAATGTTTTTTTTAAATGCTTTCTTAACCATTTAACTTCAATATTCTAATATTGAAGTTAAAACCCAGGTGCTTTTTTGAACAAGAAACAAAAATAACAAGCGAACAAAAGCACAGCATTGTCATAGTGTCATTCATGTCACTGTGTCTGTGCATACTTATTCAGAGGTTAAGACCGCAAGATGCAAACTTGGTATATTGCATAACAAACTCTGTATATTGCATTGGTACTCTTAGTACTCCTTGAATGTCCATGCTCCAGTGCTAATTGTTTCATGATGGACTTCACAATTTAGCCAGCAGAGACAACTTAATAGAACCACCATTTGCAAGAGGGAAATGGTAGCACTTTTAGCACTTGATGCCGCTATGTAGCCTGTATATTTCTATAAAGGGTCATCTTGTGGAACTTTTATTTTCTTGATCATGGTTGTTGTAGCATAATCAAACTTGAGATCTATTTCAATTACAGATTTATGTTCCTGCTTCTTTATTCTGTAAGTCATACCTGAAGTGCTGGGGGTGATCAGGTAGCCCTCTGGGTAATGACTAAACATATCAACTGACAGCAGATAGTCAAAGATGTAATTCAATGAGTGGGAAGTGGTATAGATGCTATTGGATGCTTGTATATTGTAATGTTGGAATGCACATAGTGTTTATGATAAATTACAGTTTTCATCTTTGCGCTACTATGTTATATCTAGTTGATTTCCCTTAACCTCTCGTGTACAATTGATTCACATAATGTAGATTACCCTGACTTTTCAGGCCTTTCTAGGAGGAATGAATAAAATTAGGTCCAATCGAAGAACATCAGCCCCTCTTAGAGCATAGTTTTAGTGTTTACAGTTTTTATAAAACTCCCCTTGAGCCCTGTTAGAGGCAGCAGAACTGAGTTTCATCTCATAGCTAATGACCTTTTCTGTAATTTAGCCTTTCCTGAGCATTTCCAAATACCTTACTTAACTGGATCCTTTTTCTCTTGAGTGAAGTCAAGCAACAACATGTAAATATTGAGCTCTCATCACAGACTTCTGATACATACTATGAGTTCGTCTTTTTGTTTTAACACTTATTTTTGCTTAATATCAGGAGAAAACTTTTAAAGTTGAAACAAGATATGTTTTACTTTCCAAAGGAAAGAAAAAAATACAACAAAATGTAATTAACTTTTTTCTGAAAACTTCTATACTCAAAAATGATTAGTAACTTTTAATAGATCCCATTACTTGGCAGCTTGATAAGGTGCAATTGTTAAAATATAGAGAATCCAGAAGGTCACAGTTCAGATGATCTTATTTCATACAATTTATACACTTACATGTGCTTGACTATATAATATTAATGTTCTTTTTCATAGAAATTTGTATAGAAGTTTCATAAACAGTAGATTAATTTGTGGGCTTAAACAATATTTAGCAGTTTCTAATCCTTATTCAAGGATTTCTGAAGGCTTCATGTTTTGTCACCTTTTTGTCTTGCTTTATTTGTCTTTATATTCATTTTGTGAATTTATTTCAGAAGCATGCAATAAAATATGTAGTTCAGACACTATATGAAATTTAAGATCTTTGAGCAGAAAAATATTGATAGAATCTGGAGTTGCAGCATGCAGTGATGTTTGGTTAAGGTTTATGGACAAATTCTGTCATAATTCACACTGTTTCTAGTTGAAGACAAGCATTTGCCAAGCTAGTGATCCCAAAGTCAACTTTGCAGATTAGTCTGCCTTGGAAAATCAGATGAAAAATAGTAGTGGTTCTGATTGTTGATCTGAAAATAAAGTAGATACATGCACTGTAATTTCGTGAATTCTTGGAAACGTAGTGAACACAGAATTTTGGAAGATTGATCAGTATGTATACTGCCTGTGCTTTTTGCATTAAAAAGCACATCAGGTAGTTCTCCTAGGCCCAATAAAGCATTTAGGAAAAAGAGTAGATACAATAAATTGTTTTCACTCCTTATGAAGTAATTACCTCAGTGGACAAATCTTGCAAAAATGCTCTTTATCTCAAAATTCTGATCATTCTAAAGTGTGTTGAGTTTGTTAGAATGGATAATCTTTTCATGAAGTGAATGGAACAAGGCTTACAGTGGCTGAATTTTCTCAAGATTTAACAAGGTTTTTTCAACTCTTGTAGTCTTCTGTTATGTTTCAAGTGCTTAGTGACAGTGCTAATTATCAAGTTGCTGCTTTTGTTTTTGTTCCTTTTTTCATTTAGTTATTGTATTTTTTGAAAACATAGCTGTCCTGCACATTCGTGGAATAGTGTTTCTTCATTATAACATTGTTCCATCTCTTATCACAAGTCTCATCTGTACTCATATCCACTGTTATTGCTTACTTAACCTGCACCTTAATTCCATACGATGTATCAATGGGAACATATTGTATACTGCTAATCCCGCTATCTGAATAGCGGGGAAAAACTGTTGCTATTTGTTCTTCCATTAATTCTTCTAAGCACAGGTGCATGTGGAGCTGTAGTGGTTTTTTAATCAATAGTGTTTTTTTAAAGACTGAATGATGAAATTGATGATTTCATGCGTCTTGGCTTGCTATTTACTTGTTTATTTTATAATTTTTGTCTCAAGCAGGAGGAATCATCAGACATGTTTATGGTCAGTCGCTGCTCTTGTGAGGTAAGCTGCAATGATGGTGACATTTTACCTTCATCAGAACTGGACGAACCACAGAAAATCATTCCAATCATCTGGAAGTCTTTGAAACATAATTCTTTGGATTTCAGTGAGTCTTGCGTAACTTTTATTAGAAAATTAGTACTGAATATTTTATGCATTGCTGAGGAGTATGCTGTTAAATAACTATAAGAACGCTTATAGGAAAGAAAGTTTTTGACTGTTAATTGCCACTCTTAAAAATAAGAATCAAATCTGTAGTAATGAAGCACATGTTATTTTGCAGAAGGAACCTAACCCATTTTTCTTTTTTACACATTGTTTTCTATTTGTCTGGATGAAATTACTGTAGTATAATCAGTCATTAGAGTGAAGGGAATTTGTTATTTATGTCATACCAACACTTATATCCCAACTATATTTTAAATTGAAAGTAGAAAAAAAACTCTAAAATGATCTATATAATACCATAATTTGACTTGCTTACGTAGATTGACTTGTGTCTGTCTCATTAGTAAAAGCAGTCTCAGAGTTAGGTGCGTGGTCAAGTTTGGCACCCTAAGAAGTTACTGTCTCTTAGGTGAGTTGCAAAACACATCATATGCCTGATACTAGCATTGCCTCAAACATGAGAATGACTAACTCAAGATCAAGTAGAGTTCATAAACTGGTAATTCATTGAAGTACCACAGCATCACTGTTGCACTAAACCCAAAGATTAGTAAACTCTTCCTGAAAAGTAAGTTTTGTAGTATAATGGTGTAATGGTGTTTGGTGATGTTTAGGCATTTTAATAGTGGATAAATTCCTGGGGGATGGATATTTTTTTTTTAAACAAACAAAAAAAAAAAAACTCACACATCTAAACATTAATCATTTGCTGCTTATCAGAACTGTGTTACACATTTAACTTGCATTAAAATTTGGCAAGTAACTGAAAATCTGTTTCTCTGAATAGTTTTGTCTGAATGGTTTTGAGAATTATAACTTTTCAGTATCATTTCTTGTAACATGTCTGTATCAAAACAGTAGAAAAATTGTAAAAGGTTGGGAGAAAAAAGGGAAAGGAGGAGAAAGTACTGAAATTCTCAGCTAAATGCTACTTCTAAGCACACTTTGACGTTAGTGTTAGACAAGTACTGCTTGGTTTGACAAGTTCCATTTGGATGCTTGGATAGCAGCACACTTATAATAGTTGTTTTATACCTGTGTCTGTAGATAAGTTATAAAGACTTTTAACAATTTGTGTGGTTTTTTGTTATGTTTTCTGTAGAAGTTCTTATATAATTTGAAATGTGTTCTTGGTTAGTGTGACTTTATTCATCTTTGTAATCATATTGTTGTCGTTTATTTCCTACAGCCAAGACATTTGGAAGCTCAGGAAAATCCATGAGTGGTTACCAGTGGTTTTCAGGTATCACTGCCCACTTTCTTCCATCAAAAGTCAAAAATGCTCAAGAGGCAGCAAGGGAAGCATTTTCGTCTCTCCAAGGTGCTTTTTTCAGTTAATCCATTACTTGCTGCTAATAATACTTTTTTTAATGTGGAATGAAATAAGGAGTCTGTATTGCCATGTGGTTTTGTAACTTGAAATGTTGCAGTTGTCAGTTTGCCACATTATCTAGTGTTTGATTGGAATCGTTGTTGGCTTTAATACTTGAATGCACTGTAATTTGACTGGTTTTGAAGGCCCTCAAAAGGCGGTGCAGTGTTCATATCACTGTGATGCTATTTCATAGAATCATAGAATGGCCCGGCTTGGAAGGGACCCCAAGGATCATCAGGTTCCAACCCCCCTGCCACAGCCAGGGCTGCCAACCACTAGATCGTAGTACTAGATCAGGTTGCCCAGGGCCCCATCCAACCTGGCCTTGAACACCTCCAGGGACAGGACATCCACAGCCTCTCTGGGCAGCCTGTTCCAGCACCTCACCACTCTCTCAGTAGAGAACTTCCCCCTGATGTCTAATCTAAACCTTCCCTCCTTCAGCTTAAAACCATTCCCCTTTGTCCTATCACTGTCTACCCTTGTAAAAAGTTGGTTCCCCTCCTGTTTATAATCTCCCTTTAAATACTGGAAGGCTGCAATGAGGTCTCTCCCTTTTCTTCTCCAAACTGAACAAGCCCAGCTCCCTCAGCCTGTCCTCACAGGGGAGGTGCTCCAGCCCTCTGATCATCTCTGTGGCCCTCCTCTGGATCCTCTCAAAGAGTTTCACGTGTTTCCTGTACTGGGGTCCCCAGACCTGGACACAGTACTCCAGGTGGGGCTTCACAAGGGCAGAGTAGAGAGGGGCAATCACCTCCCTGTCCCTGCTGGCCACC
>WBMW01005515.1:55665-85353 GCA_013396635.1 Penelope pileata | reverse complement strand
CTGTTAGAAACTAGGACAACCACCAGAGTTACATTAGTGCTAAATGTTAGCATTTAGTTCCATAACTACTTTGAGGTCTTTGTACACGCTGAGAGAAGTCTCTTATGTAGTAATAAGTCTAACTATTTTTTTTATTTCATTACACTAATGTATCTTGCCAATATTACCAGCAAAGAACCTTTGCCTCTTTCTCTAACAGACGTACTTTTCTTTTAACCCCAGACTGGAAAGATGTTCCTGTCTATTGCCAGCTATGCCCATCTTACTCTTTATATTCCATTTTTAAAGGCCTAGATCAGAAAATTTTCTTAAAAATATATATATATATAAACATATAGTTCTGCTTCCTTCATTCTTTTATGCTTCTAAGTCATATTGAAACTAAACAAACAAACAAAAAAATAAATCTAACTGCAGTTTATCTCTCCTCAAGCTGCTTTCACCCTTCTATATAGGTATACAGGCACACATGCTCTCTCTCACACATATTTTCCAGATTCATTTCAGTTGGTCATCAGGAAGCAGAAGAGTGGAAAAGGATGGAAATATGAAACAGAAACAAATGACTGGAAAGGAGAGCACTGAAATGTTCACAAAAATTGTGGCAGGATACAAAAAGCAAGATACAATTACATACGTTCCTCTATGCTATAGGATGGTAGATATGGGAAACAGACATGGCAGAAAATCCAGAGAAGGAAGGCATAACTAGAGCTTCGATAGCAAATGAAACCCAAAAGCTATGAGTAAAATATTGAGTAATGTTAATATTGTTGATTTATTGTAGGACTAGACTAAATAGCTGATGCTGATGATGCCCCGTCTCAGCATGACTACTTTGGACTGCAGTTAGGCTGGATTCCTAGCCTGAACACCCAAAAATGCTGTTCTCTCATGTTTGTTTTCTGGACTGTGGGTTCCATAATTTGCTAAGCCATACTATTCTTTCATTTAACACCTTTACATGTTCGTACTCATGTTGCATTTTATGCATGTGTGATAGTGCACTCCTTGCGCCCCTACCCAGCCTGGTCAATATGCCCAAGGCCTAGCGCATACAGTGAGATACAAAAGATCTTGTCCTTGGGACTGAGGGTCAAAGAAAAAATTTGCAGCAGCTGCAGAACCTTTAAATGCAGAAAGGCATAGCTAAAGCCTTCCGCAATAGATAGTTTTATACACTTTCATAGAATATTTCTACAAAAAGAGTATACCTCAGGAGCCTCTAAATGTATAGAAGACAGTGGCTAAACTATGCTTGTAATCCCACAACAACTATCCATTCATGCTTTACCAGTTAGAGAGGGTACCTTATAAATGTTCTCCCTGATAGAGCTCATGAGAAATGTTGATGAGACTGTCTGGATATGGGAAACATACGAATCTCTTCTCTGTGCTTTACTGGTGTGCAGATGGTATTGACACCCTCCAGATTTCCCTGTTGTGACTACTCAAGGATATTCATGATTACATAAACTGTGATTTGGGAAGCTTCCCAGAAAGGAAGTGTAACAGCTTAGTTCAGCATCCCCAGGCACAAAGGAGATGCTTGGCAAGATATTCACAGGACTTACATAGTGATTTTTGATACTGGGGATACAACACCCCATGTAAGGGAACTGTTAGGTCATGGCTTGAATGGATGATTGAGCAGCTGGTGAAGGGGTGTGGTTGGCCCAGGGAGCACAGGCAGACTGTTTACACCTGTGCTCCCCTGTGACCAGAAGGGGTGAATCTGGGGTGGGGTTGCCTCAGTCTTAGATAAGGGCCAGCCAGACAAAACTAAGATCAGAAAACAAAGAAGGAAGCAGTAGGATGAGAGAGGGCAACGCAGTGCAAGAAAGGAGCTGAAGGGAGAAGGAAATGATGTGGAGCAGAGCTCCCAGCTCCAGATGAGAGAAATGGTGTAACTGTTAGAGTTTGGACTTTTTCTGTTACGCACCAGCACCACTAGATGTACTCAGGTAATGAAAGCCCAAACATTATTTGCGTTTTTGTTTGTCTGAGTGCAAAATGGCTTCAACACAACCAATCAAACCCAAACTTCCTCCACATTTTCTTAATTATGTGTGCCAGATGTATCCTGCAGAGTCTCTGTGAAAATTAAGACTAGAACAACAATGACAAGTTTGCCTCAGGAGCTGTATGTTCAGATGTTTGCATAATCTTCAAATAGTCTGGACACCTAGAATAGCACTCCTTTGTGTTTTTGCTGCAACAAATACTAAAAAGTTGAGCAGAAGATTAAATGTGACAACAGGAATGTGGCTTCATGTCAGTTTTTGTACTTTTTATAGCAAAGATTAATGAACTGTGTCATTTTCTTGGAGTCCTAACTGGCGCTACGTTTGATCTTCTGAGACACCAAAAGAGGAGACCAGGGACAGCTAGTCCCCTGAAAAAAGGACAACTGGAGTATAGGACTGATATCCCAGGGAAAGAATACTAAGAATACTAAGAAAAGGGGAAGACTGGGTAGATGAGAAACAAGTCATATGGGTCACTAAGCAGGCTGGGGTCAATAGCATATATAAAGGTATATGTATAATCTCTTGAATAATGACAAGTACTCCATAGTATGGGCTGCTGGCCTGATGTTTTCAAAACCTTCTGTTAGCACATGTACGTTAGTACATTCAAGAAAATTTTACCCAGTTATCAATCCAGACACTTTTGTCCCTGTTAGAGACATTTCTTTTTAGATCTTGCAGTCCAGTTTCATCTAAAAGGAACATTTTCAATTACATAATAACAACCTTTCTGAACAGCCCAGTAAATTGAGTTGAAAATGGATCCACTACAAAAACGCATATCCTAACTACTAATGTTGTGCTAACATCAAACACAACAATTGCCAGAAAATTTCCTTATCAGAAAAACATTTATATGAAATTAAAAGCAGATCCTCCAAAAAAAAAAAAAAAAGAACTAAAAAGTCAAATTACATTTGTAATACATGAAATCAAATAACTCATCTCCTAAAGTCTGCATGGAGAAATAAGTTACCAGATGGCAAGTTTACATTCTAATACAAAAATAATTTAGATTATCTAAAATTAATTTGACCTACACACTTCTGCAAACTGATGCAGGCTTATTCTCATTTTAGTTTTAAATTGGTTTATGAAAAGTCTGAACTGAAGTGCTAGATAAGGCATAAGCAATGTTTAAAAACTATCAAAAACATTGATTAATCTAAACTGCAAATCATACACCATTGCTGAACATGCTTTTCCAAAGTCTGATTTGGAGAAATGACTAATTCTCCATATCATTTAAAAAAAATGTATGTTGGTTTGAAAGGAAGCATTTTAAAAACACTTTATATAATAGTCATTTCTTTCAGTTATGCAGGCAATAGGTGTGTGCTAAAAGCAGATCAATTAAAACCAGTTTAAAACTGTCACAGAAAGTCTAAATGACATACTTAAAATGTAGACAAAGATGAGTAATAGTAATTACCCTGTAAGTATAAAACACAGTGAGAAATAATGGATTGCTTTTTGTCTTATGTTTTTTTATGTTTAATTTCTTTTTTTGTTGAGGCCAATTCACTACTGACATTGTAAAAACTGAAATTTGTGCATGACTTGGAGAGATCTTTTATTTTTTTTCTATATGAAAAATAAATCATTGCTTATTTGTAAGCAGTATTTCATTTTTTTCAGTATTTTTTATACGCTAGTATTCAAAAATTATTCTCTTTTTCCTGTAACTTTTTTTTCTATTTATCTAGAAATTACGCCATGGAAATGGACAGAAACTCTGAAAGGCCAATTGTAATAGTGGTGGTAAAAAGATGAGAAATTAAATTCCAAGGTAGTTTCATAAAATCAATATCAAATGTAAATATTCAAAGGAGGTGTATCAAATATATTGAATGATATCAAATAAAAGAAAGTACAATTTCACATTACGCTAACCACAGATTAGTGGTTAGCATAACAGAAAACAGAAATCCAGTATTTTTTTTTTAAATGGCAGTGAATTTGAAATCCAATAAGGCCTATTGTCAGAAACATCTTATACAAGTTTATCCTTAAAACTAAAAACCTGCCATTCATGTTTTATATTTTCATTTAAAGAAAGTAAAAGTTAAAATTCATTTCATATTCTGAAACCAAGTATAATTTAGGAAAGATTAATACCATTCTTTCATCTAAAGATATCAAACCTGGGATATCAAGATGTCCAAACAGTTTACAAAGTGTAGTAGCTCCATCCTATAAGTGTAACTGTATACCCACAAGTTCACAGAACATTCAGAAAAGCCAGTGGTCGCCTCCTTATTTATTCTGCAATATTGTCATAAAATACATTATTTTATTGCTATCACCTAATAACAGGGATCTCAAGTCAGGTACATGTTTGGAATTAATCCTATGGTGATCAAAAAGACTAACCTGGAAGAGTAGATATCCCTGTAATCCCAGTAAAAAAAATAGTTCAATGCCAAAGTGGAATTCTTAAACAACTTGATTTCTGATTTGGTTGTCTCTCCTACAAAAAGCAAAACAAATCATTGGAAGCAGCTCATGAAACAAATCCACTAATAAATAAAGAGTTCAAACATTTTCATTTAAAATGTTAGGTAGGAAAAAGATGCTTAAGTTTTTGGGAAAAAGTCTTTTTTTGTTGTTACTATTTTAAAATATATTTTATGGGGAAAATTTTGCTATATATATTCAAAACAAATTTTGGCAAGATCAGGAAAGGCATTCATATGGAAAATAATATATATTATATATACAATAAGCCAATAATATTTCAATAGCTTCAGATTTCTTGAATTTGAAACTTTTGTTGTATTTGATCTTGTGAGGATTTTTTCACTTCTAAATTTTATTTGATTTTTTTTATTAGCTTCATAATCTAGAAACTAAATTCTCCATGACTTGAACTGCACAAGAAAGGTATAGTGAAGTTCCATGATCATTTTCTCTTAATGACTTAATGCTGCAATTAAGAAATAAAAGTATTCTTCTTATATTCAACTATCAACTGGAAAATTCATCCTGAGATTTAACTTACATTTTTTCTTCACCATCCATGAGGATGATCAGAGGGCTGGAGTACCTCTTTTATAAGAAGAGTTTGAGAGAGCTGGGCCTATTTAGCTTGGAGGAGAGAAGGCTCCAAGGAGATCCCATTGCAGCCTGCTAGTACTTGGAGGGAGCTTATAAACAAGAGGAGGACTAACTTTTTACGCAATCTAATAGTAATGGGACACAGGGAATGGCTTTAAACTAAAAGAGGGGAAATTTAGGTTAGATGTTAGGAAGAAATTTTTTCTCAGAGGGTGGTGAGGCACTGGAACAGGTTGCTAAAAAAGTCGTGGATGCCCCATCCCAGGAGGTATTCAAGGTAAAGTTTGATTGGGCCCTGGGCAGCAGGGTAGCAACTCTGTCCACAGCAAGGGGTTGAAACTAGATGATCTTTATGGTCCCTTCCAACCTAAGCCATTCTGTTGTTCTATGATCCTTCTACTCTGTTATTAAAGACTCAGTTAGAACACTTTTCAAAATATGCTCTTTTTAACACCAAAAGAACATGGTTTTCCACATACTATGGGCAGTTCTCAACCCTCGTTGATGTGTAAGATTAATTCCAGAAGCTCAGTAAGTTTTCCAATTTATGAGTTGACTATGAGATTACAGATGGAGTAAATAGGATTAAAAGCATAGCACAGTCATTGCAGGGAGAGAAAAGGATCCTGCAACATGAAGCAGGAACCTGACAGTTCTATTTTGTAACACTACATTCTTGAATGGACCAGTAATTTAAGAAAAATGTTTTGAACTCCTCAGTCTTACTTTTAACACAGTGATGTAAAACAATCATCTGAAGGATGCAAAAGAAGTGAGATGCATTTCTCTGATTTCTGTAGCAAATATTATCATTCCTGTCACGGAAGGAAAAAGTTTGTTCCATTCACTTTCTTTCTTAGAAAGCACTTGCAAGCCTTAGCAAATAGTTCTGGAGCAACTGGAGTTCAGAATGAATTGTTCTGCAACTTCTGTGAGTATTTTTTAGAGATTATCAAACTGTAATTTATTTCAGAAGAAGACAGACTTGTCATGTCTCATAGCACCCTGTGAGCTGGAAAGCATCCTTCTATAAAACTTCAGGTTTATGAGTGTCTTAGTTGCTAACTGAAACTTTCTTACTGTCTGGTACAAAGCTATGTTTTGGTTCTAGAAGAAAAACAAAGCTGATAACACCCATCAGCTTTGAACAGAGCCATGAACATTTTTCAGTTCTCTCAGCTCCTTGGGTCTCTCTGCCAGTGAAGGAGCTGGGGGCAGGGGGGGAGGGGCACAGGGAGCTGGGAGGGGACAAGAACAGGGCAGCTGATCCAAACTGACCAAAGGGATGTTCCATACCATATGACATCATGTAATATAAGGAAGGGAAGTTTGCTGGAGAGGGGCCATTTGCTCAAGCATTGGTCACGGGTGGTGAGTAATTCCTTTGTACATCACTTGCTTTGTATATAATTATCATTACTGTTATTTTATTCTATTTTCCTTTTCTGTTAGTAAATAGTTTTTATCTCAACCCCCGAGTTCTACCTTTTTTTCTCAATTCTCTCCCCCATCCCAGCTGGGGGGGGGGGGGGAGCAAAAGGCTGTGTGGTGTTTTCAGGCCTGCCAGCTCAAACCACAACAATGAGGGATGTGTAAGAAGTAAGAATGTACCATTCTGTTCCTTCTAAACAAAAGAAATGGAAAAGATCAATTGCATTTAATTAAGTAGAGATACTAATCTTTGACGTCTGAAAGTGACAAGTGTCTAGGGAGACTGAAAGATAAATAAAAGAGCAAGCACACAGCGGTATTTGCATAGATATTCTGTCCTCTCCCAGAAATTTGTGGCTCAGAGACAACATGAGCCACAAACAGCATCTAGTGTTCCTCAGGGATCAGTACTGGGACTGGGACTGTTTAACATCTTTGTCGGTGACATGGACAGTGGGATTGAGTGCACCCTCAGCAAGTCTGCAGATGATGCCAAGCTGTGTGGTGCAGTTGACATGCCAGAGGGAAGGGATGCCATCCAGAGGGACCTGGACAGGCTTGAGAGGTGGGCCTATGCCAACATCATGAAGTTTGACAAAGCCAAATGCAAGGTCCTGCACCTGGGC
This sequence comes from Penelope pileata, assembly GCA_013396635.1. NCBI lineage: Eukaryota > Metazoa > Chordata > Aves > Galliformes > Cracidae > Penelope > Penelope pileata. Next base: position 78,209 of record WBMW01005515.1, on the reverse strand, counting down.
TGGGGCAATCCCAAGAACAAATACAGGCTGGTTAGACAGTGGCTTGAGAGTAGCCCTGAGAAGGATTTGGGGGACTCTGTTGATGAGAAACTCAACAAGAGCCAGCAGTGTGTGCTTGAAGCCCAGAAAGCCAACCAGATCCTGAGCTGCATCAAAAGAAAGATGGCCAGCAGGTTGAGGGAGGTGATTCTTCTCCCCTACTCTTGTGAGACCACACCTGGAATACTGCGTCCAGTTCTGGGGCCCCCAACACAAGAAGGATGTGGAGCTGTTGGAGTGGGTTCAGAGGAGGACCACGAAGATTATCAGAGGTCTGGAGAACCTACCCTATGAGGACAGGCTGAGACAGTTGGGACTGTTCGGCCTGGAGAAAAGAAGGCTGTGGGGGGACCTGATAGCAGTCTTCCAGTACCTGAAGGGGGCCTACAGGAAAGCTGGGGAGGGGCTTTTTACAAGGATAGATAATGACAGGACAAGGGGTAATGGTTATAAACTGGAAGAGGGTAGATTTAGACTAGATATAAGGAAGAAATTCTTCCCTGTGAGGGTGGTGAGACACTGGAACAGGTTGCCCAGAGAAGTTGTGGATGTCCCCTCCCTGGAAGTGTTCAAGGCCAGGCTGGATGGGGCTTTGAGCAACCTGGTCTAGTGAGAGGTGTCCTTGCCCATAGCAAGGGGGTTGGACCAAGATGATCTCTAAGGTCCCTTCCAACCTGAACCATTCTATGATTCTATGATCTCTCCCTTAACTATTCCACAACAGATTTCTTTCCCATACATTTGTTTGTGTGCTTTCTTAGTTTCTCTGAATTTTCAACACTTAGCATCCAGGGGCAGGGACTTCCCCAACATCCTAATACAGCCTGTGGAAAAAGTCCCCCCTTCTGTTTGTTTGGTGCCTGCCTGTGGGAATAGAAAATGTCATCGTGACCCCAGGCTCAAACGCTGGGGATGTTATCGCTTTAGTTTCGTGGGAAGAGCAAGCACAAGGCCAGTCACAAGATGTTTTACTGCTTAGCGAAAGAACAATATTTATCCTAACTATTGTTTAGCAAGCTTGCACCTGGCATGAGAGGGGGGACTAAGGAATCGAGATAACAGGGTGTGTGAGAAGTCCCACGATTGCATCAGCCACGGACAACTGTATTTAAACGCATGCTGTAATCAATAATACGTAATATGTTTCACTATATTATTTTTTCAAACCAAATATTCTGTAGTGTGTTAATTTCTTTAATGATTTACTCCTTATTGAAGAAATACAAGAAAAGTCTCCAATGACTTAATTATTTTCAGCACAAGTTCTGTATTCAATACACTCTCCCGAACATTTTATTGTCTTAGATGCAGCTCTGGTGGGAAGATCTGCAAGATTTGATGTACAATATTCTTCTTCTCTACAATATTCTTCTCCTCCTGTGTCTTGAGACCAGCAAATTGGAAATGATTGCTAAAATCAAGCAATGTAATTAGGCAGCATAACATCTGATATACTCCCTTTGTCAGCTCACCAGAAAGTTACAGTAAATGATACATTACACCATGAGAAAACTCTTTCCAACAAGCCTGTTAATGATGATGAATAAAGAACTTGTGCAAAACCAAGCAATTAATTCTTTGGAAGTTTTCCACTGAAGTTACTGTTAAGATATCAAGAAATGAATATACATTCATAAACAAATCCTTTAAGAATATTCCATTTTTGGTTAGAGCATTTTCTTGAAAACTCATTCACAGTTAACATCTTTCAAATCATTTATTATTCAATAAATTACTGTTATTACTTTAATAAAGGAACAACCATCAATCATTCATAGTGGTGAGAATCAGTTACAGATTTTTTAAATTACTCCAAGATATTCCATTTTCTTTTCAGAGTATAGATATTGATTTATTTATCTATGAAGCCACAATTATTTTTTTCTACTACATGGGACAGAGTAGATTGCAATATTCTGTCATTAATAATGCATTGAAAATAAAGAGGAATGGTAAGCAAAAATTTCTGCTGCATGTTGTAAAAAATGTGAAATGTCAAAAGGTTATGTAAAAAGTTCTCCCAGTAAACACTGTTTCAAGTTACAATCTTGTAAAGCAGCTTCTCAGTGTGCAGGTAGCTAACTAGACCAACGTCTCAGTAAAACAGAGGATAGCGTTTTTGTTTTACATAAGTCTTCCAATTTATTCAATTTGCTGTATAGACCGGCTAGAAGCACTAAAAAGAGTGTAAGATAGTATGACATTTTTTTAATTTTGTAAAAACAAAGCAATTCAGATCCTACTTTATTATCAGACAGGTGGAAAATCTTTTGGACATTTTTTCTTTTTCTTTTGTGCACTCGAACACATATATAAAAATTTTATAAATACTAGAGAAATAGTGTGATTGTTGATTTTTGCAATAGGACAAAAATGGATCATTGATTTAGTGGAAAGTGATATTAAACTAAAATAATTTTTTTTTAATGTACCATGCTTCATAAATAAACTGCAAGGTGGAAGGTGATTCTACCTAATGCAATATAAAGCTAGGTCAAGTGGAAACCGTGTGAGGAGAGAATGGTATCACTAGCGTACCACTGACTAACTATGGTTTTAGTTTTTCTTTTGTCAGACATCTTTTAAATAAATAGAAAACCCAGGTATCCCATGATTGACTGGAAAGTCAAGAATAGAAAGGACAGAATGGGAAAATCAGTTCTGTCATATCTCAGCAGGAGTTGTAGCAGAAACTACAGTGGAAATACTTAGAAGAGTGCATTGGTCATGGAAACCTCATTAGAGATTGATAGAGTAGAATCTGAGCATTAACTCCTTGTTTTTCACAATATCAGTAGTTCTGTAGCAAAAACACTTTAAAAGTCTTTTAGAACACAGAACCACAATTTTTTTAAGGTTAGAAGGGACCTCTGTAGGTCATCTAGTCTAGCTCCTCTGTAGGACCACCTAGAGAATGTTGTCCAAGGCCTTATATAGACGGCTTTTGAATATCTCCAAGGAGGGAGACTCCACAACCTCTCTAGGTGACCTATTCCAGTGCTCAGTTACACTCATAGAAAAAACAAACAAACGAGTTTCCTGATTTTCAAGTTGAACTTCCCGTGTTTTGGTTTGTACCTTTTATCTCTTGAATTTCCATTAGGCACTTCTGGAAAGAGCCTGGCTCTGACCTACTTGCACACTTCCCTCAAGTTATACATATATGTAGGTTGCTCTGAAAGTAATGCCTCCTATTTATTTCCATAGAAATGACAACAGATATGAAAAGCACAAGAACACTGTTTGATAGAGCAAATTCTCAGGGGGATCTGAACAGGCTGAATTTCTGGGCTGAGACCAATGGGATGAAGTTGAACAAGACCAAGTGCCAGGTCCTGCACTTTGGTCACAACAACAACACACAATGCTACAGGCTTGAGGCAGAGTGTCTGGAAGACTGTGCTGAGGAAAAGGACCTGAGGCTGTTAGTTGACAGTGAACTGAACATGAGCCAGCAGTGTGTCCAGATGGCCAAGAAGGCTAAATGCATCCTGGCCTGCATCAGAAATAGTGTTGTCGACAGGAGTAGGGAGGTGATCATCCCCCTGTACTCAGCTCTGTTGACACCAAGCCTCGAGTACTGTGTTCAGTTTTTGGCCCCTCACTACAAGAAAGACACTGAGGCCCTGAAGCATGACCAAAGAAGGGCAACGAAGTTGGTGAAGTGTCTGGAGCACAAGTCTTATGAAGAGTAGCTGAGGGAACTGGGATTGTTTAGACTGGAGGAGAGGAGGCTGAGGGGAGACCTTATCACTCTCTACAACTACCTGAAAGGAGGTTGTAGCGAGGTGGGAGCAGGCCTTTTCTCCCAGCTAACTAGTAATAGGACAAGAGAGAACAGCCTTAAGTTGCACCAGGAGAGGTTCAGGTTTGATATTAGGAAAAATTTATTTTCAGAATGCATGATATGGCATAGGAACAGGATGCCCAGGGAAGTGGTGGAGTCACTGTCCCTGGAGGTTTTCAAGAAAAGAGTAAATATGGCACTGAGAGACATAGTTTATTGGGCAAGGTGGTGATGAGTTAACAGTTGGACTAGATGATCTTAGTGGTCTTTTCCAACCTTAATGATTCTATGATTCTCCATTCCTATAATTTCCTAAATGAAGGCAGTGATACTTCTCTTTCTGCTGAGACTACATCTTACCTTTGAAGCTCAAATTTACCATTTACAATTGTAGCTTTATTTTTCATAGTCTTGTATTAACATTATGATTTTGTTGACATAAATACTAAAACTAATTAATGAAGTAATTCTATTGCAATTTTGAATTAATTTTGTTTCATTGTAATTTCTTTTAGTATTATCTAGTGACTCAGATTCTGCTCTTGGGCTGTATGGTAAAGCATTGGTCACTAAAAGAAATTGTGAAAAACACAGCTTAGATGAAAAACCTTATCTGTCAGTTATTATTTTTTCTAAATATTAATTTATCATATGGCTAGAGTGGGAGACAGAAAAATAATAGCTAGAGAGTATTCATAACACATGTTCTCAACATAATGTCTGTTGCCGATGACACCAAGCTGAGGGGTGCACTTGATACAGTAGAAGGAAGGGATGCCATCCAGAAGGACCTTGATAAACTCAAAAGGTGGGCCCATGTGAACCTAATGAGGTTAAACACAGCAAAGTGCAAGGTCTTGCACTTGGGTTGGAGTAATCACAGGTGTGTATACAGAGTGGGAAAAGAGATCCTTGAGAGTAGCCCAGCTGAGAAAGACCTGGGGGTCCTGGTGGATGAAAAACTTAACATGAGCCAGCAGTGTGCTCTTGCAGCTCGGAAGGCCAACAGAATCCTGGGCTCCATCAGGAGAGGGGTGCCTGGAGCACCTCCCCTATCAGGACAGACTGAGGGAGCTGGGCTTGTTCAGCCTGGGGAAGAGAAGGCTGTGGGAGGACCTCATTGCAGCCTTCCAGTATTTAAAAGAAGATTATAAACAGGAGGGGAACCAACTTTTCACAAGGTTAGATGGTGATAGGACAAGGGGGAATGGTTTTAAGCTGAAGGAGGGAAGGTTTAGATTAGACATCAGAGGAAAGTTCTTTACTGAGAGAGTGGTGAGGTGCTGGCACAGGCTGCCCAGGAGGTTGTGGATGCCCCAACCTTGGAGGTGTCCAAGGTCAGGTTGGATGGGGCCCTGGGCAACCTGGTCTAATACCAGATATGGAGGTTGGTGGCCCTGCCTGTGGGAGGGGGGGTTGGACCCTCATGATCCTTGGGGTCCCTTCCAACCCAGCCCATTCTATGATTCTATGATTCCAATGCACATTTAGTTATCCAAATAATTAATAAAAACATTATTGACTCTCTTTGTGCTTAGTAAGAGAGAAATCTTCCTGACTTATCTCATTCCAAGAACGATTCATGCAAAATTAAATCCCTAATACATGGAACTCATAAATAATATGAAACGATTTTTAAGCAGAGTTTTAGTGTAATGATTAAATTTTTCTTTATATAGTGTCAGTTAATTTGCATATAAGAGTAATGGGTTAAAGAGAGTCAAAGCAAAACAGATAAATCTTCTGGTTCTGTACTATATAGCCACAAGAACAAAATCTGAACATCTGCAGAATGTGCTGTGAAATAAATATACCATGTTGTGGCAGGGGGGGACTTAAAGCTCTGGAAATAGGGGAGGAAGTATTTAAATCTGGAGTTAAGGACTATTTTTCTCTGACACTAAACTCAGTAAATCAGGATTTTTAGTACTAGGAGATTGAGGGAGGTTGTGTACAGGATAATGGAAGATCTTTCCATGCTCTATTCAAGAGAGAAATCCAGAAATCTGTGGCTGCTTTGGGAAATTGAAGTTGTGTAAAATCAGGAGTTGAAAAGTAATTACATAAAAGTACCTAAAACTCATCATGTATATATACAAGGCTTTATGTTTTAAACATAATTTTAATATCAGGAAATTGTTTTCATAGTGTATTAGCAGAATTATTTCAGATGTTTTCTTTTGCAGAATGGTGGCTGATAACACACAGGTTAAGTGACAGATGTATTCTCCCAAGATAGGTTCCACAGCTGAGAAAAAAAATACAGTCTGAAAATCTTCAGCTTCAGTGGGAATAGATTTAAAGTGTCTATTTTTCAATTTTTTACTGTATCTCTGGGATAATTGGTCATCTTGGGCTGTTGTGATGAGTTCTGTATTTGGATCTCTAGAAAGAAACATGCAGACAATTGTTTTTATATATCAGAAATAATCTAGAGGAGTTGATTCATTTTGGCAAGGATGATCTGCTGGGGATTGCAACAGAAATTTAATCTACGAGGAAGAAATAAGTGACATGATGTATATTCTAGGCCACATGCCCCAACATCTATTATTTTGTATAAAACAAAGGAAAAGTTCTAATGTGAATGTTACACATCCTCAGTCAGTATTAAAACTCTAAAAAGTGCTGTTTTTCTTCTTCTACATTACTTTCTGTCTCCCATGCCAATACACTGATTTCCAAAATATTCCAAATACTTTATTCTTGATATTCAGTTTTTAGAACACAAGGTTAAAGGTCATGACTTCAGCTGATTTTTACTTCACTTATTTTTTTATTCCATGAAATTCTGTCCTGGCAATTTTTAAACTAAAGCAGAGCTGATTTTATGGGTATCCTATAAGTGGCACTACTTTTAACATAGTTCAGAGGCCTTTTGATTTTAAACCAACCTGTTCATTGATCTGCTTATGCCCATTATGAGTTGCGTACATATGGCTACAGAATATATGTTTTAATTTTGTATGCAGCAATGTGGAAATTATACTAAATAATTAACATAATAGACATCTAATTTATTTTTTCTTTTAAGAATATGAATGTCATTCCTAGGGTTCTATTATTAAAACGAAGTACTGAATAATTGTTAAAACAAAAAATATATTGATTTGATGTACTAATAATACGCCTTTACTTTGAAATGATTGTGGCCAGGCAACAGTCATGAATGGCAGGATATGGCTCAGCAAAATATTTTTCTGCTAAACTAGTATGAAGGGAAAAATACACGTTTCACTGTCAGAGGAATTCAGAAGTCTATCTGTATCTTGGTCAAGTACGTTTTTGAGATCTGTACTTGACAGAGGAAGCTAGAAAAGATTCATTCTTTGACGCACTTTCAGATTGCCTATAATTTATTATGCTTCCTTTTACTTCACTGGCAGTGACATTTTTGGTAATACAACTACATCAGTAACTGATTCCAGAGCACAGCAATTGTGGGAATTTTAATGGTGAACAGTATGCAGAATATAAATATATCCTGATTTCATCTGAGGCAGTGTTAATAGCACACCAATGTTTTGGTTGTTGATGAGTGATGGGTGTGTGTCCAGCCCAGGCTGGGCTATTTGATGGGGGAGGGCCACTGGCATTACGGTGCAGCAGCAGGGCATGGAGTGGGGAGCAGAGCCAGGACAGCTGGTCTGGATTAGGCTTACCACATGACATTATGCAGAAGGCTATAAAGCTGTGGGTAGCTGTACAGAAGGCAGGCTGCTTCTTGGAGGTTGGCTGGTGAGCGGTGAGAAGCTGCGTTGTTAGATGGGCATCAGTCAATGAGTGGCAAGCAGTTGCATTGTGGAGATATATATATTGCTATCTTCACTGTTTGTTGTTGCTTCTATTTTCCTTTTCTGTCTTAGTAAATAGGTTTTTATCTCAATCCATGAGTTTTATTTTGCTTCTGAGTCTCTACTCCATCCTACTGTAGGCAGAGGGAGTGAGCAAGAGGCTGTGTGGTGCTTAGCTGCCTGCTGGCATAAACCACAACAAAATGGAAAAGTGAAAAATAGATCAGGCTGACTGCTAGAAAGAGTGGAAAGCAAAATGATAGGTAAAGAACATGAGCATCATTCAGCCATTCAGGAATCAGGGAGTCAACTGATATGTTCCATTCCAATGGAATTAAAATATGTTTTCTCTCTTCGAAAGAAGGAGAAAGGGGTCACATCTGCTCTAAATAGATGTGAATATTTAAGTGTTGTTTGGAAATCTTTCAGTTTCCTCTGTTTTAATGACATAACTTCACGGAAATCACAGCTTTTCCTTACTTCTATTTGTTTCTATGTCAAAATAACATAGGGCTAGTAAAATGAGATCAACTGCACTTTCAATGAAATCTCACTAAAATTTGTTAAATTTTTTAACTAAAATAGTTCTTAATAGGTTGTTAAAAGATAGAAGGAAGAAATTAAAATAAAGATATTACAGTAAGTACAGTTTAAGTTGTAAGGTATTGTCCCACTCCAATTATCGGAGTGTGGGGAGATTCTTTAACATACCCGGATTGAGATTAAGACAAAAACGAGGTCAAATGTTGTCCAACCAGTTTAATAGCGTGATCTTCTCAGAGAGGCACCTTGAAACTCCAGGAGGTACAATGACAACAACCACTGGAAGGACAACACTCTCACTGTCGGATATCCTGCGGACTACGCCAATTAGATGTCCCACTCCAATTATCGGAATGAGGGGAGATACTTTAATACACTTGGAGTGAGATTAAGACACAAAGGAAGTCAAATGTTGTCCGACCAGTTTAATAGAAATTCTGGTCAGTGAGGGAGACGGGGATGGGGAAGCAGGCGATAGTAAAAGATAGGAAGTAAGAGTGAGGGTTACATATAAAAAAGCAGGGACAGTCACCACCATGGATCACACGCCATTGTATCAGTCCAGGAATATCTTCAGGCCCGTGTGGGGGCGAGGGAGCAAGCTGGGGAAGCAGCAGCAAGCAGGCATCAGGCCATCAGGTCTCAGGCAGCAGGTGAAGCAGGAGCAGGCTTCAGGCAGCAGGCACCAGGAGACATCAGCAGGCATCATCAAGCATCAGGCCATCAGGTAGTAGGGCAGCAGGACCTCATGTCTCAAGCAGTGAGAGGTACCAGCACCAGGCAGGTATCAGTCAGATATCAGTCAGACAGGAGCTGATAGGCAGCTAGCATTCCCACATTGGAGGGGTCTTCGTATCCTCCTTTTCTGCCAGCATGGCATTCCTGAGCACCCAGGTATGTCATGTACCGCGCGAGCGCACGACTGGGCATGAACAGGCTTGCACGTCTCCATTCGGTGGTTGCCCCCCTCAAAGCGCCAGTCTGAAAGGCTGCTAGATGACCGTTTAGCGGCTTGTTTATCTCTCCTTTCCCCTGGTCTGTAAGCCTCCAGGCAGCAGGCAGGTGGGCAAACTTTGAGAAAAAAGAATTCTCACAGCAAGCTTTTAGACAAAAGGTTCAGAAACAGTCCCTTACAGATACGTTTACTATAATGTATCTAAACTGCAGTTACTTCAAGGCACCCACTCACTTTAAACTGTTTACTCTGATAATATTTACATATATATGCATATGTATATATATATGTTTACACAATTGCATTTTGTATACAAGTACATGTATCACCAATATACATTTAAATTTGATACATGTATATATACACATATATACATCATTTTCAGAGCTGCTGAATTGCAGGTGTTGGAAGGGACCTCAAGAGATCATTGAATCCAACCCAGTTTATTTGCATTTAACTTAAAATTGGAAATTGTTTCACGATATATATAGGTGTTACAGAGGTGCGTATATATACATATATTGACAAGACTGAGAGGTGGGCCCATGAAAACCTACTAAAGATCAACAAGGCCAAGAGGAAAGTCCTGCACCTGGGCCAGGGCAATCTCAAACATGAATATAAGCTGAGTGATGAGTGAATGGAGAATAGGTCTACTATGAAGGACTTGGGAGTACTGGTGGATGAAAAAGTCAATATGAGATAGCAGAGTGTGCTTGCAGCCCAGAAAGCCAACCATATCCTCAGATGCATCCAAAGAAGTGTGACCAGTAGGTAGACAGAGGTAATTCTCAGAGGGAATGAGAGGATGGAGGGAAATGGGATTGTTTAGCTTACTCTTTGGAAGATCACTCTCTGCCCTAAATAATCAGGTGATGTTAATTTATGTAGAAGAACAAATACATATTAAAGACCTAAAACTGTAAAACTTCCTTCCATGACATTAAAAAAAGAAAAAAAAAAACAAAACACAACCACTGAAACAATCTCTTCCCAGTACTCATGTACCGTTCTAGTGGGCTGTAATGGGGATTTATAGAAATCTATAATGCAGTGGCTTGATTACAGAAGCTTTTAAGTCTTAAATTTTCTTTCCTCTTGAGTGATTTTATTTGAACATACATTCACTGAATTCAATCTGAACTTATTTTTGAAGGTGTAAGAATCTAAAATAAACTTTACTTTTGCAGGCTTCTAAGCTTGTACAACTTTAAAGATTTTTCTTTTTTTTAATGATTACTTCATGTAAAACATTGCATTTATTGTGTTAAACTATTAAATTATATTCAGTAGTAAAAACAGTTGCATTTGAAATATTAAAAAATGTCCTCCTTTCATGTGGAGAGAAAGTAAGAAAGATAGTACTCTAATTGTAAGCTAATGGATTGTAAATTTTTTATTATCTAGATCTGAGTTGATAAAAGCCTAATCATCAGAAATTTCTGGTTTTGTATTATTGTAACAATAAAGATAGGCAAACTATTTGCTGTGCATTCTAAAAGATGGTTTAAGAATGAAATTTCATGTGTGCAAGTCTTAAACATATGATAATGCCATTTGAAAACAAGATTGCTTCAACAGGCTTGATATCAGCATTATTCTTGCTATATCTCCTCTGTGTGGTACCCCTAGGACTGCAGGGGGACACTGTGCTCCACCATGGGCATCTCCACAAGCTGCAGAGGAACTTCTGCTCAGAGCCTGGAGCGTTTCCTGCCCTCCTTGTACAGTGACCTGAGTGTCTGCAGGGCTGTTTCTCTCACATTTTCTCATTTTTCTCTCCAAGCTGCTTTTGAGCAGCATTTTTTTCCTTTCTTAAATCTACTCTCTCAGAACAGCATCACTCATTGGCTCTGCTTTGGACAGTGATGCATCCCTTTTGGACCCAACTGGAGCTGGCTCTCATCTGACGTACGGCACCTGCTGGACTTACAGAGGCCACCCCGCAGCTTTCCCACTGCAAAATCCTTGCCACAAAGCCCAATACAAGAGTATATTTGCTTTACTACATTTCAATCAATTAATAGTCAACATTCTCTCCATTTTACTTTTGCCCAAGTGAGACTGAGTGTAAGTATTTCCAATGAATATTACAATTGCATTTTAGAACGTGCATGATGCCTTGAGAAGTAGCCCTCCTCTCTTCTCAGATTTATCCGTGAGTAAAAATGAATTAATTTGCATGGACAACTCATTTTCTCTGTTACAGCTTTTCTTAATTTAAAACTTGAAACTTTCACGCAAGACTGGATGGAGAGAAAGGTCAAGGGAATTCTGAGAAATTTTGAATTCTATCAACATTTTGGCTAATTCTGAACTATTCTGGCAATTCCCATATACAAGAATTTCAGTAAACAAATCAACAATAATAGCTGGAGTTGTTCAGATATTATACCAGCTTGATATGGTTGGCAAGTGTAGAATTGCAAAAATGTAGCCAATGCAAGATTTGTACAAAATATATCTACATATAAAGTTTCCACTTCTGACTGTTCCTATTGCTTTATATTTAAATGCAGATCTGTGTTTTTTCTTCTACATGGTTGTTCTGCTGATTTCTTCTCCTGTTACAGTCATCACTATTTAGTTAATATCTGCAATAAAAGTATCTACACACATTAGATTAAGTACTCTGAAAGATCGAATTTCAAAAAAAATACTTTTTTCTTTCACATTTAAGAATGTTTCTGTTACTGTCTATACTTACTTTCAAATATTCCATGTTAATTGTCTTTTCAACCCATCAGCCCAAGATGTGACATTCTAGTGTTCAAAACTGTAGTAGTCTAGAGTTCTTCAGGACAAGTAACTCCAGGGATCAAAAAGGGAAAAATGAATCCTGAAGATCTAGACTGGTCTAGATTTTTTTTTAAAAAAAAAGAGTACTAGGAAATAATTTTGAAATACTGTGACATTTGGCCTGTTGAAATATCAACTGAAAAGAAAGTGAATGGAATATTCGATGACTTTTTCCACAAACAAAAGTTGTAAAGAAAGCTACTATTGACAGGCAACCATTTCACAAATTAATACTGTTCTTTGTAAGCTGAGTGCTATATATATTTTTCTCTGCTCATTGTGTACAATTTCTGCCACTAAATAACTGAGCTTAATTTTTCAATGTCAAACCATTTTGCTGGTGCATGCATTCCTTGCTAGCTTTCAAAGAAGACCATTTGTTTTACAGAAATTGTTAGCAATATTTTATTAAATGGAAAATTTATTTTTCTTCTTGTCAAATAAAAATATAATTATAATAAAGGTGGATATTGCTCTGTTTATTCAACAACTCTTAAATGGGAAATTATCTTTTTAACAATATTTCCCTTTCTCACATATTTTTAGGAAATATTTTGGCTATACTCCCAGGCTTCTGGCTATTGATCCTCACTATAAGAAATCTGTGCCTCTCTGCTAATTTTTAAGTATTTATATGGAAAAGTTCACATTTAATCATGGTTCTGATGTGATGAAGTCTCTACAAAGCTAATCTTAGGTACTTACGAATAAGCAATAATGTGCAAAGACAAAAGATTCCATTCCCTAAACAATCAAATCTAGAGATGAACTGCAAAGCACAGAGAAATAAATACCTTAAAGTGACTTACATAAAATCATAGAATCATTTGACTTGGAAAGGACCTTTAAAGGTCATTTAGTCCAACTCCCTCCCCTGTTGGAACATCTACAGCTAGATCAGATTGCTCAGAGCCCTGTCCAGCTCGACCTTGAATGTCTCCAGGGATGGGAGTTCTACCACATCTCTGGGCAACCTGTTCCAGTGCTTCTCCAGCCTTATCATAAAAAAAACCTTTTTCTTATACCCAATATAAGTCTCCCTTCTTTTAGTTTGAAGCCATTTCTCCTTGTCCTATCACAACAGACCCTGCTAAAGAGTCTGTCCCCTTCTTTCTAATAACTTCCCTTTAGATGCTGAAAGGCCACTATCAGGTCTCCCTAAAGTCTTCTGTTCTCCAAGCTGAACAGCCCCAGTTGTCTCAGGTGATGTCTCACCAGCACAGAGTGGAGGGGAAGGATCACCTCCCTTGACCTGCTGGCCACATTTCCTTTGATGAAGCCCAGGATACAGTTGGCTTTATGGGCTGCAAGAGCACTTTGCTAGCTCGTGTCCAGCTTGCCATCCACCATTACCTTCAAGTTCTTTTGTCAGGGCTGTGCTTAATCCAGCTTCTATTGATAGTGGGGTTGCTGCGACTCAGGTGAACAACTTCGCACTTGGCTTTGTTGAACATCATGAGGTTCTCCTAGGCCCACTTCTTGAGCTTGTCTAGGTCTCTCTGGATAGCATCCCATCCCTCAGGCATGTTGACTGCACCACATAGCTTTGTGTCATCTGCAAACTTGATGAGGATGCACTCAATCCAACTGTTGATGTCATTGATGAAGATATTAAAGAACATCTGTCTCTGTACTGACCCCTGAGGGACACTACTCATCACTGATCTCTATCCAGACATTGAGCCATCGATGACCGCTCTCTGGGTACGATCTCACAACCTTGTCCATTAAGTATTTCACCTATCAGGTCCATATCTTTCCAATTTGGAGAGAAAGATGTTGTGAGGGACCCTGTCAAAGACCTTACTGAAGTCCAAATAGATTATATCAGAGGCTCTTCCCTTGTTCATTGATGCAGTTATGCCATCATAGAAGACCATCATGTTGGTCAGGCAGGACTTGCCCTTGGTGAAGCCATACTAGTTGTCACATATCACCTACCTCTCTTCTATGTGCCTTAGCATAACTTCTGGGAGAATCTGTTCTGTGATCTTCACTGACACAGAGGTGAGACTGACAGGCAGGTGTAAGAGACTGTTTCTGAACTCTTTGCCTCAATGTTTGCTGTAAGGCACTTGGTACTAAGGTGTTAAAGACTCTCTTTGTCTCAAAATTTACACGAAGGCCTACAGACATTTCCTGAAGACGTGTGGATTACCTCTGCCTACCTGTAGTTACCAAGGGCAATGAAAGATAAGACCAGAAAGAGAGCTACTTCTGTCAGGGTCAAGGTGCAGTCAAGCTGCCCTTTGGGAGGCTATCGAAGGGGGTGACCACTGAAAAGGTGATACCCTTGCGCACTAGTGAGCGGGGATGCCACATCTGCGGCTTACCTAGGGGCCCAGGAATGCCACGCTGGCAGAAGAAAGATTATAAAAGACCCCTTTTATACTCTTTTGTATAAAAGACAAAGAGGTTGGGGGTTGTTGGTGTTGAGTGGAGTTGAGAGCTAAGTTGTTGAGTTGTTGAGAGTTTTGTTTGTTCGCCTTTTTCTTAGTCTTCTTCCTTCTGTTCTCTCATTCTCCAAGTGGACCTGAAGAATTCCTCAGACCAATGCAGGATCCATGGTGGTGACTATCTCCCTTGCTTTCTAAAAAGAATCCTTGCTTTTATTTCCTATCTTTTTTCACTATTGCCCGTCTTCCCTTCACCATCTCCTAATCAACTAGGATTTGTAATAAACTGGTGGGACAACATTTGACCTCATTTATGTCTTAATGTCTCTCCAGGTATATCAAAGAATCACCTCGCCTCTGATAATTGGAACAAGATAGTCAGTAGTTCCCTGGATCGTCCTTTCTACCCTTCTTAAAAATGAGTGTGACATCGCCTTTTTTCCAGCCACCAGTGACTTCACCTGACCACCATGACTTTTCAAATATAATTGAGAGTGTCTTGATGAGTACACTAGCCAATTCCCTCAGGACCCCGGGATGTATCTCGTTGGGACCCATAGACTTATGGATGCTCAGGTTCCTCAAGTGGTCTCAAACCTGATCTGGGAGGGACATTGCTTCCCCAGTCCCCACCTTCTGACACATCTGCTCAAGGGGTGTGTGAAGAGCAGCTGCCAGTGAAGATTGAAGCAAAAATGTTGTTGAACACCTTGGCCTTCTTGTCAATTGTTACCGGTTTGCCTGTATTGCTCACTAAAGGGGAGCACACCTCCTTGGACTTCCCTTTTCTGGTTAATGTATCTGTAGAAGCCTTTCTTGTTCTTCTTTGCACCTCTTGCCAAGTCCAGTTTCACTTGGGCCTTGGCTTTCCTGAACTCATCCCTACACGGACTAGCAGCATCACTATACTCCTCCCAGGATACCTGCCCCTACTTCCACTGCCTGTGCAATTTCTTCTTGCTCTCTGGTTTGATCAGCAGGTCCCAATTCAGTCATATTCATCTCTTGCCCTCATTTCACGACTTCCTACACCTGGGAATGGAAAGCTCTTGTTCTCTGAGGAAAGCTTCCTTTGACATCTGCCAGCTCTGCTCCACTCACATGTCCATGAGGACAGTTTCCCAGGGGGTTTTGTTGACTAAATCCCTGAAGAGCTGGAAGTTGGTTTTCCTAAAATTTAGCATCCTGATTTTACTCTGTCTGTCTGATATCCCTCAGGAGGATGAACTCCACCATTATATGGTCACTACAGCCCAGGCAGCCTCCAATCCTGATGTCACCAATCAGTTCACTTGCATTGGTTAGAAACAGGTCCAGAATTGCATCCCCCCTGGTGGAGATTTTTATTACTTGGCTCAAGAAATTATCCTTGATGCATTCCAAGAGCCTCCTGGACTGACTTCAGGTTTGATATAACTCTCATTATATATTAAGCAAACCACCTAAGATATAAAAATCACCAAACTAGCATTATAAGAATTTTAAGATTTGGGATATGAGATTTGATTTCACCCACAGACTCGTTCAGATTTTCTATTTGTCCTGATACATATTTACCAGTTTCATCATTTCTCCTAATCGACAATAATTTCATTATAATGCTGTGACATTTTTTGACTTAGAAGAAGTGTCAAAAGTATTAAAATGGAATTTTATTAACACAAGGACTTCCAGCTTGGGGAATTGCATCTAAATCCAAATTGTATTCAGTAATTGTAGCAAATTCCCTCCAAGCTTTATATCTGAAGCAGGTGGAAGCATATTGCATCAAATCAACCTTTTCAAATTACAATAGTTTACGATGCTCACCTGCATTTTAATCAGATATAAAGGATTTATTCCTGAAATACATTGAGAAACACTATTTTCACCTTCTGAAATACATCACAGCATTTATAGCCAATCAATTAGAATACGCTGCATATTTTAACTTTGTATGTCTTTCTGTCTGGAGAATGCAATATTACATGGATATAGACGTTGGTGATTTTAACAGCTACATATAAGCCTACCAAAATAGAAACCAGAATGTGATTTCATATGCCAAATCCACTTTGTTAAGGATTTAACTCCTGAGCTCAACAAAAATATAAATTACCAGTTACATCAAACACATCATATAATATTACTTTATTTGAAAAACAGTGCAACATTAAACAAGCAAATACGTATAACAGATGATGGGCAGTCAGAGACTAGGAAATCTGCATGATTTGGAGGTACAGAGTAGAAAGATTTATATTGTCATATTTCTTCTAGTCACTAGAGAGGGCATGAATTGGAATTAATTTTGTCATACACAAAGACTGAATAGCAAAATTCAATATACCACCTGTAAAAGTATGCCTCACATTCCTAACAAATAAGTACAAGACTGTTATTGCCTTAATATTCCCATAGTGACTTTTTTATTACAGGAAAATTGTTATATCTTGTGAGTTATAATAATCTTTTTATTATTTTTTTTTTTTATTCAGACTAATGGTAAGTCAAGGGTAAGGGAAATTCGATGGCCGAGCGAAAACTATGCATCGTCAGATTGCCAACAATGACATTTAAGTCAGCTATTAGTGAAAATAAATTCAAGTAAAAATATTAATAATCTATTTGCAAATGATGCTGTCTGGAGAATGAGCTGCTACTATTGGGCATCAAAATTTTTGGAAAAGAAATAAAGCACAGAAACGTCTCTATGATAACAAAAGAAAAAGAATATTCAAAAACAAACAAAAAATCACTATATCTGTTTTTGTTTTCACACCTTCTATAAATACTAGAAATGGCAAAACTGATGCTAATGTCTATTATTATTCATGTTAAATAAGTGCTTGTTTCCTAACTAGTCCTTACCTTTTCTTCCCCTAAGAAATTATTCTTCAGTTTTTGACTTTCTGTGTTTATCTGGAGCACAATGCTACAATATATGCTCAGTTTGGAGAAGAGATGTCAAAACTGATGTGTTTCAAAACATGTAACAGTATATTCCAATTGTTAATTGACAACAATCTGGTTCCAAAAAAACCTTCAAATATGACCAAAAAAAGAAAAAACACACAAGAAAATGCTACAGCATCTTAGCATTAGGTTGTTTTTTCTAATTTCTTAATAGCTGTATAAAGTATACATGACATTTTTTCTCTACTTTCCTCCACTGTCAATTTATTGACACTAATATTAATGCACAATCAGTATGTTTTTTTTTTTATTCTAAGCTTTGCTTTTTCATTAAGATGATTTTTACTCAGCTTATGTTATTCAGACAGAAGTCTTTTGGGTCACAATCCTTCATTTTCCAAGGTAAGTATTAACCTGTTTTCCACAAAGTATAGTACATTTTGACAGAAAACTATATATATTTTCTTAATATTGATAACAATAATGGACTGAGTAAATATAAGACTTGTGTAATAATTAATTTATGCTACATTCAGTTATCTAGATTTTGTCCTTCATTGTCCAAAACTCTGTTCCTGTTTTCCTTTAGGCGTAATTGGACATCAAACCACCAATAGAAACAGATAAAATTCTTTTTAAGGTAACAGTTAATATCAATTAGCAAATTTTTTCACCCTGTGATTGCTCAAATTGGATGCATCCTATCTCTAGAGTTATTTATTTTAATGATTTGCATTTCTTATAGAATTGAAAGTTTTCTTACATAAACTTATGTAAGTGTAATGGAAGATCAGTGGTATGTCAGAAAAAACAACTCATGAAAGCATTTCTATAACTTTAAGGAAAAACAGAGATTTCAGCATCTGATTTTACTAGTGTTATGAATTGAAATTGAATTTTTTTGTGTCAATAAGGAAAATAATTAGCAGGAGCGATTTAATTAAATATGAAATGAGAGTAGTACTAGAATAGAAGTTTACTTTCTTGTTAAAGGAGTAAGCTAGATCTATGATAACTGTGTGCCAGTCAAAAAGGATATTAAAGCAAGTTTTCATTATTAATGGCATAGCAAAGTCAATCTAAAGACAAATAGCAGATGGAGGGTGTACATAATGTTGATACAGCATTTCAGGAAAATAATTTTATTTGAAAACAATGTGATAAAATCCTTCATAAATGACAGCTGACATAGTTTAGAAATTGTGCTCCTAAAACTTTTCATATTTTATGAGTCACTCAACATTTTTCACATAATCAAGGGAACAGTTTCTATCAAGAGGATTGGGAAATTCTGTATAACCATGAGAAATGTTTTCCAAGTGTTTTTAAACATACATAAACAGACATAGAATAGAGAAAAATCTTCTTAAAATAAATAATAATCTGTGACGTCTTACATAGCTATCCCTGAAAAACTCTTATCGTTCTCATCAGAAACAGAAGTAATGATTTTTAAATTATTCATGAATTTTCTTTCTCCTTCAGGCAATAACTGACCTGGAAATTCATAAATGATGAGAAATGAATTGCTGTGTGATAAAAGAAATGCTGATTTAGGTGGCATTCATTTAATTCCTCCTGATTTTTTTTAACTTCTCTTAAGTAAGAATTTTACTTAATACGTTTAGTGTGAAGGACTGGTTGCCTTGATATTCATTCTCTAATTCATCTAATGCAAAACTACTGCTTGAGGAATCATAGAATAACTATTGGTTTTACTGAGGTTCAATTTTAAAAAGATATCTAGTATCACTGAAATTACCAAGCCCTGATATAATAGCTTGCTCAGCCTTATAAGCGTAACTTACGACTTTTTACATTTCACTTGATTATTTGGATTAAGCCTGAACAGTCTTTGGTTTCTGCATTAGGAGACAAATGAATATTCCACAAAAGAGCTGCACTCATTTTATGAAATAATTTTCTGAGAGTTATACAGGGCACACCAATAATCATTGCCATCTACTGCATTTGAAAACTTGAATTCTTGTCTTTGGATCATTAAAACACATAAAGAAAAGACTTTCTGAAATACAGATCTTTCATATCATTTTAAATTGTTTAAACTCACAGCTTAGAAACTACCACTAACAAATTAAACAAATGAACAAGCTTTAAAACAGATTACAAAGGTATCACCTCCCTTTGCTGGTATCAGATGTTTCAATGCATAATATTAACAAAAATACTTGCTAAATACAGAAGTTCCCGTTTTCAAAAACTAGTTTGCTTTAATGTTTAAACTTTCACCTACCTTTTAATCTTGTTAAATCTAACAATTTCTGAAGAGTTGGAATACTATATCAAGGCCACACAATGAGGTTCAAGGTACAGCTTCTTCTCCAGAAGGTGTCTGCCAAGAAAAATGAAATCCATGTAAATCTTTCAAAATAGTTTATTTTCTCTCTCTTTTTATGCAGTGGTTCAAAATACAAGATCATTTTATTATGTACAAGATAGATAAGCCAGATCAGGTTGACATAATGTTTCTTAGTACCAACACAGGTTGATACACATACTGTGAACAAATATTTCTAGAGTAAAATTTCAAGAGAGTAAACAGAAATTCTAGAGGCAACACTGCAGAATCTGAATTCTTTAAATGTGGTGACTATCCTTGGAGAATTAATATGCATATCCGTCTGTTTCAGTGGAATAGTGACATTTTCAAACGCCTGTAAAGATTAAGGCTGTCAAGTCTCTGCTCATCTGGAGACAGCCACTATGTGATTGCCAGCCACCTGCTTGAAAAATATACAACTATATAGCACAATTATTAATACTGATGAAAAGATATTGCATTAAACGTATTCCAAATTTGAAAAGCCATGTGATAAATATTCATTTAGCAAATGCAAACAGATGTGATCTACGTGCTACTAGAAATTCTGCTCTATCAATTCAAATGCTTTCGGTGACGATGCAAAACCTCCCAAATGCTGAGAATTCAATATAGTATTGGGACTTAAGTACAATATATCTATGACATTCAATGATATTTGAGAAAATTATATGGAAAGGAGAACATTAAAAGGAGACATCAAACTGATCAATATTCAAATACAGAATATGAGTACGAATTTGCATGGTCAATTTGCAAATACAGATAAAACTCTTAACATGATCTTAAATGAGCCAAAATTAACGAATACAATTGCAACAAAATGGTAGAGAGAGTGATGTATTGATCGGTAAAGAAAACTCCTAACCTAATAAGACATTATCATCATATTGTGATTATGTTACTGTAAAAAGAATAAAAAGAAAAAAAAAGAGAAAAAAAGCATTATTGTTATCTAAAGAAAAAAAAAAGAATTAACTGAAGATTTGAATAAAAACAAACAAACAACATCAAAAAACATCTCTTTATATTATTCAATTCTCAATTGTCTTTCATACAGTCTCCTACCTTCCCAATATGTGAAGTGTCTCTTACCTAAGCTGACTCTTACAGATTAATGCATAGGTAATTATGTTAAAACTTAAATGTTTCTTGTATTTATTTCATATTTTTTCTTTCAGTGTATGAGTCCATGTTTTACAGAGGAGAGTTCAAATAAACAATTTTATTCAAAATGCTTGTAACCTCTGAAAATTCAAATTTAAGCTTTTAAGAATACACATTATCGTCATGTCTCTATTTCACCACGTGTATTCAAATACGGTAATCAAAATCATTCAAGATGAGCTCTCACTGTAATATAGTGCCTGTGGTATCCAAAGAAAGGACAATATTTATGGCAAAGGTATTTTCAAGACAAATAATGGTACTTTAAATTAAACTTATTGAGTCAAATACAAGAATCAAAATCAATCACCACAAAAATGAACATTTTCAAAACCAAAATAAGACAAAAATTTCATACCTTGTTTTCTTGTGGAAAGATTTATAACTAATTCTTGAATCACTAACAATATCTTATGGCCATTAAACCTAATTTCTGTTTAGAAAAAATGTAATGATTAAAATTCTTCATATTACCCTGATCTCATAATTTTCTTGTACCTTGGAATGCAATATATAAAAAATATAATATATATATACATATATAAAATATAAAAGTTAAGATTTAACATGTTTCAAAGTGATTGAAATATGCCTTAGAGAAGTATATGTGATTATCTAAATATACAGCTCAAATTAGTTTCCAGCATATCTAGTGCTTTGTTCTTAAACTATATTCATATTACTCTTCTATTTGGTTTTAAGAGATAGCTTGAGCTAGTAAGTCCATGGTAGGATCGCTAATGTAATACCTGTAAGTAAATGCCTATGTCATGAGCATTTTATTCGTCACCTGCACATAAGCCCTTACCAATTTAATTTTAGATGCTTGCCTTCCAAACTCAGTTATAGGCCAAATTTATCTTCTTTTGTGTTTCATGAAAATTCCTCAGACACGATATTTAGCATTGTATTTATAATTGATCCATAACTTCCTCACAGTTATAGCTCTGTCACATTTGGTTATTCAGTCTCCATTACATTTTAAACTCCTAAATACAGTTCTCTGCCCCTGAGAGAATACTTTCAGACTCCATACAAACATGAAAAAGTGGCAGAAATCCTTCTCTGAATACTTTTCAAAGTGTTTACAGCTACTCCTATCACACTGTACCCCAATTAATTTTTCAAATAGATATTTTTGATTCAAGGCACCAATCTGTCTGGTTTTCATATAAGTTATTTGAGCTGTATAAAACTATTTATATGGTTCACAAGACTAAGTTTACGTCGTCTTTGAATTCCTCAGAAGAAAGATGTTGAAGTTATAGTGCTTTTACGTACCTGAAAAACCTGCACACCCCAAGAATAACTTGACTTTCTTCCTTTTGTGATGGAGATAAAAGAGTTTAGAGAATGCCAGTGATCACACTCTGTGCTGAACTTAATGCAGGCTGAGATAACTAAGTTCCTCTGTCAGTTCACTCTTCATGAACATTTAATACATTTTGTGCGCTACATAGAGCTACAGTATTTATTTGCTTATGACCTCTTTATATCGTATTATCTGAACGTGCAAAGGGATGGTCTTGTAATTCAACTTAAAGTTTAGCGTTATCTTTATTTTAGTGCACTTTTACATCTTAAGCTCTCTAAATGATATACAATGTAAAATCTTTCCTAATGGGTGTCAAAGAGCAAGACTGATAAAGGTATTCATACATCGAAAGCTCTACTTCAGCCATCAGTATATTCATCTGAAATGACAATATTTTTTAATGGAGGCTCTCAGGAGCTCATAATGCTCATTAGAGAGGCACAGCTGAATGACAGCCATATAAAGAAAAAGGTCACCCCATTGTTAATAGATTGTCTATGTTACATCAGAGAT
>WBMW01005515.1:3013-55609 GCA_013396635.1 Penelope pileata | reverse complement strand
AATTGCCAGGTAGCAAAAGGGAATTTTTCTCTAGATACTTTGCTCTTGAATAGCTGTATTACATAATTTAACTGTATTGAAAGATCATTTAAGGAAAAAATACAAATCAAAACAGGAAATAAAAACTTCAAATGTGGAAAAAAATTTTTTTCAGATTATATTCAAATTTTTGAAATTTTTAAATTAAAAAAGAATATATGACAAATACAGATTGTACCTAACAGAAAATCAGAAGATTAACAGTGTTTTTTTTTTTTTAAGAAACAATGAAATAGTTTAATATAACGTAGAAAAAAGTGGTTACCTGAACTTAATGATATATAAAGTTCCTCCAGTTCGTTAGTACTCTGACATCTATTGAATAACATTTTGTAAGCACATCCTCAGCACTGCATTTTCATGATACAGAAATAAAACCTTTAAGTTTGTAAACAATTTTTCTTTCTTCCTTGAATTTCCTTGAAAGTGTCAGTTTTTAATGAAAATCCCTCATTCCTTAAGCATAATATTTCAAAAGCAACAAAGATCATAATTGTGTGTGTGTGTGTTTCCTTGTAAACTGCTATTTGTCTCTGTGAGTGATTATAAGTCCATCCATCACACTGACCAGCTAAATAGCTTCTGAATTCGGTCCTGTTGAATTTCATATCTTTCCCACTTTGATAGACTACATCCACTGTTTGTAACACCAGATAGGTGTAAGAAATGTCACTGTTACAGTTATTTTAAAATAGGTCAAGGATCACTTAACTTACAGACAAAAAGATTTAGTTAAACATATTATTTCCTAGCTATTTCCAGCAGTGTTTGTTTTCACCATTAATCTGTTGTTGCAATAGAAAATAGAAAACCTCTTGAATGACTTGAACTTCAGATATCCCAACAAATTCTTCAAGTCTTTCAGGTCTATTGAAATTAACCTTAAAAAATGATAGAAACTATCATTAGCTTTAGAAATCTGTTTTAAGACAGAGATAAGAAAAATTTTTAAATTCAGTTTTAAGNGAAAGAAAGAAAAAGAAAGAATCTAAGAAGTTTCAAAAAAGAGAAGAAATTTCAGGGAGACAGTTAAGTTTTGTTAGCACAACTGAGAGAATATAGTAAAGCCATTTGAGAAAATATTAATTGTAAGGCAGGATGTTCTATGGCCTCAGGGTAAAAATCTAGATCTTATATACTCAGCTACTGGAACTCTGGAAATGTCTTGGAAGTAGAGCATAAAGTTCAAAAGAGAATTTACAATACATTTCTTCACTGAAATAGAACAATTAAAATAACAAGATCCCTTCCTAACCAAACAATTGCTAAAGAAAGACATTCCTTCAGGCTGGCAATGTAGTATGAGTTTTCTGGCTCTAATTATTTGCATTTGATACAGTGAGCATTATTAAATGCAACTCAAACTTTACATGGATTAAGAACAGAATAGAGCCAAAGTTAACTGTTTAAGAATTAGGTAGACAGTCTTCTGTTCATGTACATTTCAAATTTTTGCTTTGATTCCAGTGTATGTGATATGTGTGTCCAAACAGAAAAACCTCTGTGTTACATTTTGCTTGTCTTTTAGTTGAAATTAAGCTAGTTTAAGTGAGTAAATTGTTGATGTTCTAGCCCTGTATACATGAGAATTTATCTCAAAAAGTGCCCTACACTTTACTACATTGCTACTATAAAACCTGAATATTTTTATGAATGACCCTAAGGTAATCATATACTTGGTTAATATATGTTATTAAAGTCTCCTCAATCTAACTGGTGATATCACAAATCATCATCATACAGTGATGCTTCCACAAAACCATGGAGCATCTTTAACGCTATGGATGTTAGATCACGTTACTCTGGCATCAGATCTCAGAAGATTAGAAGGTAGCAATCAATAAAACATCTCACAAATAAGATTGTTTTAGTCTGTCAAATAATGCTTTCTTTATGCTCTACGGTTGCCTATGGAGAGGAGCTTAAGACAGCCTCCTGAAAGAGTATTTTTAATAAGTTTCTATAGTTATTCATGGCATTATAGCTCTTTCATGATTATATATCTAATGCAGCACAGTCCAAAGTAAGGCACACCAGATCCCTATCAACAATTCAAAACTTTGGAGGAATATCTGGAACAACCAAATGAAAGTTAGAATAGCTTACTTTCACATGCTGCACCATGCACCAATACAACACATTTTACACTGAATTGTTTTGAACAATTATGAAGTCTTGGGAAGCAGCTTTGGCTTAGAAGTCTTAAGTTTTTTGATCTCTGTTTCATTGTCTCTCTGAGATATAACTCTTTTTTTTTCACAGTACTAAAGTATTGTTTTATTAAAATCATTACTATATGAGAGAGTTAGCTACATAAAGAAAAGGAAAAAAGTTGTGCTTAATTTAAGAATTTAGCATCAATAGCAATCACTAAGCACTGATTTAGGGGAAAAAAAATAAAAAAATCTCTAGAGTAATACTTAGGCTACCAAAACTATAAATACAGAGTGTGCTGGTTTTTTGACTCTGCATTGAGTAACTTGAAGAAATCTGTTCATGTAAGGGTCTTCATATGAGGAATTTTAAATTTCTTGACTTGACAAGATGCTTGTCATCCAGCAAGAAAACAGGATTCTTTAAGCATAAATATTATCATATAATGATAGGTTCCTGAAATTTCATGCAGAAAAAATTCCGTCATCCTAGAAACTTGTTTTGTATTGTAACCAAACAAATAAATACAACTTTTAACAGTTACTTATGTAAACCTCAACTACAGATCACAAAAAATTTAGCAAAACAGTAACTAAGAGGGAAAACACAATGAACCCATTCCTTTCAGTAGGAATTATCTAGGCTGTGAGACATGAATAAAATCTGTCATCATAAAAATAGTGATGACAGAGCAGAACTAGATTTAGTGACATTTTTGAGGGAAATAAAAAAATTAACCATCAATAAGGATGCAAAGTTGTTAAAGGACAGAGTTTGCATCTTGAGTCCTAAGTAAGCTGCGACGATTATTACAATACTAACAAAATATTTATCACATTAAAAATTTGTTTGCTTATTTCTTCATGCCCTAGATGACATGACAGGAAGGAATTATTATTTATTAGAAACCAAAACAAATGCTGAAAGTGTTTGGAAGAACTCTGAATTTCATGCTCTGAATAATACTGCAAGTCCTCCTGTTTTGAAAGAGCAAGTGGATATATTAGGTAAGGGTCACTTCGTGCCTCTGAAATCCGTATAGATTGACTTAATTTTCAGTGGGCTTTGAAAAGTCAAGACCCAACCAGATTGCATTGCTCAGATTTTCATATTGCAATAAAAAACTCATTTAAAACTATTTAAGCTACCTGAAGGGTAAGTAAGAAAGAAAGAAAGAAAAAAAAGGTACTTTCTCAAGGTCACGTTAGTATGCATAGAGTTTTTTAAGGGACAAAAAATGTAGTTAAAATTTTGATTTAAGTGCAACTATATACATTTTAAAAATATGTACATACAAGAATATACATACAGAGAATGTACAGAGCTTTGTTCAAAAGGATCAGGAAAACAAGCAAAAAGTTGTGATTTTACCATATGGTATGCAAAAGCACCAGCAATTCTGCATAAGGTTTACTTATTCTGAAGAAAGCACTCAGAGGCAAGTTCAGATTCACCAGTTTAATAGTGAGATACATTAAAGGGGCACCTGTCTGGCAGTCGTCATTGATTCGGGTGTTGGTGACAGCGGGTCAGCAAGAGGTCCTTCAATTCTGATGCTGGTGACGGCAGGCTGGCAAGAAGTACATACCCCTCCTTAGTACTGTGGCTGCATATATAACAGCAGGACGCAAATAAAGCATCACCAGAAAGTGAGGATGTTTATTTACAGCTACAAAACATTTTCTCACAAAGAAGTTTTCATCTAGCTAAGTGCAGAAGTCCAGGCTGAGGTAGTTTACTCATGTTCCCAAGTAAATACAAGCCCTTTTTCATGGGCTAGTCCCCAGTTCAGGCCATGATCTGTATTTTTCCACATACTGTGTGCAACTTCTTTCAACCAAAAAGGTTTTAATGGAAGATTCTCTTTCCTTTGTTTAACATAATTTCAAAGATATGAAGATTCAAAGAGCTGAACTCAGTGAGATGCTTTCAGTTTATTTGATACCTCCTATGGATTCTTCTCTTTTGTGTGTTGACTTTTTAGATGTTCCATCTCCTTGGTATGGTAATTAAAGTCAGGCATGAACAAACTACGAATAAAGTGAGTCAAATCATGAATCTGAAGGAGTCTGAGACTGTTAGTGGACAGACAGCTGAACATGAGCCAGCAGTGTGCCCAGATGGCCAAGAAGGCCAACGGCATCCTGTCTTGTATCAGAATGAGAGTATTCAGAAAGACCAGGGAGGTGATCACCGCTGTGTACTCAGCTCTGGTGAGGCCACACTTTGAGTATTGTGTTCAATTTTGGGTCCCTCACTACAATTAAGAAATTGAGGCTCTGGAGTGCATCCAGAGAAGGACAACGAAACTGGTGAGGGGTCTGGAGAACAGATCTTACGAGGAGGAGCAGAGGGAACAGGGATTATTTGGTCTGGGGAAGATGAGGCTCAGGAGAGACCTTATTGCTCTCTACAAATACCTGAAAGGAGGTTGTAGCAAGGTGGCAGTAGGTCTCTTCTCCCAGGTAACTAGTGACAGGGCTAGAGGGAATGGCCGCAAGTTGCACCAGGAGAGGTTTAGGCTGGATGTTGGGAAAAAGCTCTTCTCTGAAAGAACAATTAGGCACTGGAATGGGCTGTCTAGAGAGGGGGTTGAGTCACTGTCCCTGGAGGTGTTTGGGAAATGTGTAGATGTGGTGCTAAGGGGCGTGGTTTAATGGGCAATCTTAGTGGTAGGTGTGCAGTTGGACTAGCTGATCCTGAACATGTTTTCCAACTTTAATGATTATTATGAACTTTTTTCCATGTTTATCCGTCTCCTTTATAAGAGGTTAGAAATTCAAAGTAGCAGTTCACAACAATATAAGAAAGATGTAGGATTGAGCACACTATTCTGCAGTTCATTTCCTCGACGAACTGCTTGGAGAGAAGGCTGGAGAGCACATTTTGCTGAGTATGACTACGGTCTATGCCATGTATAGGATCTACTATCAGGTACCAGGTATGTTAAAGACCTGGTTTAGACTGCTTCTGAGGTTAGACTGGTTCTGAGGAAAAGGGAAGGAGGAAGAAATAAATCAGTTTGTGAGTCCGGAGAAGGCCACTGTGTTTTAAGGGCACTTTCCTTCTATGTTTTTTCAACATCCTCTGCAGAGAAAATGGCTTAAGCAACCAGTGCCACAAGCACCTAACAGTTCTTTAACAGATTAGAACCCAGACTATGGGTTCATAGTCCTTCATTTTGTATACGAAGGGCTCACTAAATACTGTGTGCAGATAAAGGTTGTATCACAGATTTGTAAATCCTGTCCCCTTAAAATAAAGAGTAAAATTTGTTTCAGAAATGCCATAAATCTAGTCTTAAACCTCTTGATCTGTCTTAAATCTCTTGAATATTATTCTCAATGTGTGAAGTTACTGAAATTGCACTCTACAGGTGTGGGAATGGTCTAGAAAAAACGCATTTCTGTCCCTGGGAGGAAGATCTAGTACAACTATTTTCTCACACTCTATAGTCTGTGGTGAAGAAAAAAAAAGAAGTGAGATGTAATATCTACATTGTATATGTGTTTCTGAGTGATTTGGGAACAGATCTGTGGTCAGTCACTGCCTAGATTGACAGATTCTTCAATGCATGTATATTCAGTAATTGACTACAGTCATGATAGTGACATATGTGAGGGAAGTAAACAGGGTTATTTCCTTTCCTGTACCCTCAGTAAGCCTTCACTGGGTGTAGATTATGAAACCTGAATAACATTAAAATCATATCTATTTTCAAAATTAACACTGTGTTACTCTGAAAAAATAATTAAATATAAAAAAGAGCGGCCTTTTTTGTATTACTTGCTTTACGTCTCTTCCATGGCATTCAAAAGCTTGTGAAAGAAGCTGAATACTTCTTTGGACTCCTACTGCTCATAAAGGTACTGAACAACTTACAAAAATCAAACACTGCTCTTGTTCACAGAGTCAACAGGAATTACAGAGATGAATTGTCAAGGCATTAAAAGTAAACAAAACACACAAGTAGTCAAAATACATAAAAAACCTGAAATATTTTGGAGCTATTGCCACAAAATTTGCCCATCTGCTCCTCAATCATCAGACCAGAAAATTAAAAAAGGCAAGCTCTGATACAAACTATAACCAAGAACACAATCTTAATTAAACTATGCTTTTGAGCTGTAAACTTCAATACATGCTCCAAGTTTTCTGCATTTTAGAATTCTGTATGCAGTTGTGTATTACAGCTCTGAAAAACAGATTTTTAAGATACCTTCACAGTAATGGTAAAGGCAAGAATTTCCCAAAAAGAAAGCACCAACAAGGTAGCACATCCTAAATATCTACATTTTCTGGTTAGAAAATAAGAGTCAGTAACCAATTTTTTTAGTAATCCCATGCAACGGGTATCTCTATAACAAGAGGGATATATTGGTTTGACCAAATGGCCTCCAGAGGTCCCTTCAAACCTTAACAATTCTGTAATTAGAACTGAAAAAGTAGAATATTTACAGGATTTTCATTAATTCCCTTTGACATTATTTCAAGTCATTTTTTTAATTGTTAATAATCTTTTTTTTGTCAGCTTTGCAACAAACAATTTTATGAGCGCTACTAAGACAAAACTCCAAACTATCAAACAATGCAGAACCAGACACACACAAATTGATGCTTCCATGAAATTGTGACCCTGTTCTTTAGTGGCTGATGACCTTGCAAGAGGATGAATTGTTAATGACGAGACATTGCTCTGAGACTTTCCTTTTAGCTGAAACAAAATTCCTGTAAGGCTTTATTCCCATAAAAGCTCAAATTCCAGCAAAGCCTTCAGATTCAGATGCACTTGGAATAAAAAGACTATTTTAAAACCAGCATGATCTTCTAGTACATATAAGGAAACTCTCAAAATTATTCAATGTAGATTGCTAGCATATTGCTAAGGAGATAACAAAAAGCATTGGTCATTTAGGAGATTTTGAAAAGTTCAGTCTTTGCACAATATTATTAAGTGAATCAGCTTCTGATGTTTCTCTAGAAGTCGATTTAGGCACATTTTCTATAAGATCACTATTTTAGTTAAACATATGCTTCAGACTTACGCAGACAGGAAACTAAATCTCGATATTAGAGGACATGATGAGTGAGACGTGACAAAAGATTTATATTTTAGGCAAAGAATTATCTGAAATATCTTAATACTAAATATTAAATTGGTAGATAACATGAAGTCTAGACAGGTAATCAGTATTAAAAAAAGATTTTACACTTCCTGATCTACTTGTATTTTACAAAACCTGAAACTTTTGTGAAGGAATACATGCAAACATTAACTTACCTTTATAAAATTTTATACATAGCATAAAAGTCATCACAAATCGTATTTCAAGTAGTTTAAATCTGTTAGAAATATTTGAAGCTGAATCATATAAAATTCCCTTTACTTTTGACCTAAGAAAGCTTATGACATACTACATAGAAAAAATATGGATAACCTTAATATGCTTTTACAGAACAAGTAACAATTACAGCTCTTTCCACAAAGGCAGATTATGTGAGAGTTTTCTTCTAAACCTTTGTGTTTAGAGAAAGATGTCATAATGAAAAAGGTTTAAATAACATGAGGCTGGTTCTGCTTCAACTATATTGAGAAAGAACACTTCCTCTCTGCAAAGAATCTTCTGTTTTTCTCAGTCCTCCGACTGTCAGATTAGATGTCTATTGCATTTCCAGACATCTTGACTGGTGAATTTAGCATTCTGGTTTTTGTAATCTTAATCTTGATAGAAATTGATCATCACTTGAAGAGACACCTACTTTTCTCTTCAGCTTACAGTGGATGTGTTCCTCAATTAACAAGGACAGACAGTTGCTGAGGAGGCTAACATCCAATCAGACAAAGAAACCGTGGTTATAGGGAGACAGAGAAAGCGGGAGGGAGGGAGGATAGAAGAAGAAAGGAGGTTGTGGGGGATGCTATCTATGATATTCCTACTGATGGTAATCATTACCATTAGGGACTCTAGATTTCAGAATTCTATGCCCCCACCCTCAATATCAAACAATCTTTGGTTTATGCCCTTCAGAAGGAAACGTTTTATTATTTTTCATATGCAACTTATTTATACAGAAAAATAAAGAGCAGACTGGCTTAGCTAGAACTGAGACACGAAAACTGGTGCTGCTGATAAATAGAATTGACTATTTACTTGTCCGGGATGAATTCTTAAGAAAATGAGACAAGTCTTATCTGCATTTAAATTCTAACATCTCTTATTGGATTACAGGATTAATACTGCTCCTGGTGTCCTTCTAAACAGAAGATGTTTCTACTTTGTTCTAATAGATTATATGAAGAGCATGGCATGAACCTTTCTGACTCTATGGAGACACTCAGAATTGAAAACAAACTAACAAAAACATTAATATAGCTCTGACAAATATGAATTTTCTGCAGTATAACACCTTTCACATAATCCTGAAACATTTCATTAAAAGTATATAGGATATTTGACCCTTTATATCTTTATGAGAATGGATTAGAAAATGGTTACATATGACAGCAATTTCCGGAAAGAGGACATCAAACGCTCCAAAAACTGAACACTCAAATTTCTTACATGAATTACAGTAGATATGGTTAAAACTACTTTAAGGGTACATATAGTAGATTTAGTTTAAAGCATAACGGTAATCTGTTAGGATTTATGTAAATAATGTATGCATTTTATACGAGTAGTCATAATGCCAGCCAATTTTTCACCAACTAAATAAATAAATAAATAAATAAATAAATAAATAAATAAATAAGTCCATAGCTATTTTTAGTGAAGACAAAAAGAGGTACAACGTTACTAAAAATCTTAGTTCAATTTCACATGGAGTGGGAACCATGTCACTAAAATGACAAGCCTACTGGTCTAGTTTCCAACAACTACTCCTTTCCCTCCTCCTCATTAAATGATAGTTTATTCTTTGTAAACTACTCTTCAGTTCAAGTTAAGCCTGTCAGGTAGCAAAGAAAAGAAAAATAACATCTGCAAAAATTGTCTGTTAGGTTTTTTTTTTTTTTGGATTAAAATTATATATATTGCATTCGCATTCTGTATGAACTAAGGGTAATGAAACACAAAAGTAAACTATTTCATTGTCTCTTCTGGTAACATTCCTCACACATTTCTCACCTTTCCTTAAAATGAAATATAAATACCCTTTAAAGAATATCAAGCATATTGTCCCATTGTTGGGAATTGAATTGAATACTAAGGAACTTTAAAGGAAATAGTACTAAATAACAATATTTGAAATTAAATCATTCAAGTATAACATGTAACAATACAGTTATATTCAGAGTGTGCTACTATTTCGTTATCAACCAACTGTAAAATTAAGATCATATTTGTTCTCTTTTCATTTTAGAAATACTGTATTCTCCCTTTCAGTCTTCTCCCACTATACGTCAAAAGTAGATATAATCTAATAATCATTAGCATCAATATGGAAATACAGTTACACCTGTCCTTTTTATTAAGTGTGATTCTAATCACAAGACAACTGTAAAAACATCAATTTTAAAATTATCTTTAATTCACTCATCTAATTTCTTTTTCCAAAGGTATTGTCATTACTAAAACAATTTGGAATTAGACCTTCACAGATTTGTAGTACGTAATGAATAATCAAAAGCAATGTTTAATGATCAATGATGTTTTCAAGAAAAAAAAACAGTCTATGCATAATTTATATGTTAGAGGAGTTTTTTTCATTTGTTTTCTTTTTTTTTTTGAGAAACACATTTTTTGTCAGACTGCAAATGCCTTTTAAAGTTGTACTTTAACAACCTTTCTGCTATTTTTTTTTCTTCACATTGAACTGAAATACACAGAGTACAGGAAGACAATTTTTTTCAAAACAAGCATCAGACTAGCAATGGCTGTGCATTTCATACTAGCTTTATTTAAATACTATTAATATAGTCAAATATCTATGACCCTGGCTAAACAGTTTTAAAATTATGAACTACAGGGCAAATTACACCCTTTGGTGTAATTACACCCTTTGGGAGACTTTGCCTTGTAGTTCATAATTTTTTTACTATTTAGTAGTTGCTCGAGGGAACCGGGTAAATGGAACTGGATATTTAAGAAATGAAGGCATATGAACAGTAGGTCTGTGTTCTGAATGAGATGCCAGTTGTTTCTTCTACTCTTAAAGACTTATCAAATACTAAACTTCAGCAAAACTAAAATCAGAGCTTTTACTGTGTTGTTCTTAATCAATTAATAGAGGGGATTTAGTGGTCACTCTCAGTCCTAGATGGAGAGAGATTACAAGAACACATTCCAGGAAAACACTAGCTTCTGAATAATTTATTCTGGATTTTCACTGGTAGTATCCAAGTTTTTGGATGGAGTTTGTTCTGGTATAAATTAAAATAATTCTATAATTATTTTTATTGAAAAGGTTAGACATCATTCAGATCACTTTCCCTTAAGGATAACATCTGAGAGACTTCAAAATGGAAATATTTTTGACTTTTCAAACTGCATCTGTGTCCAAATTGTAACACAAGTGTGTAAACTGTAACATGGATGTGGAAATTAATATAAATATACATAAATACATATATACGCACATATATAATATAAAATATTATTTATCAGAAATTATAAATTAGATATTTTTTAAAAATTAATTCTGTTTATCAAATATTTTACCTTATGTTACAGACTTGCCCACATAAGATTAAAAATAAAACAAACAAACAACCAAATGATAAAAGAGATCGTTATATGGTTAAAAAGCTGAAAACTTTCAAGCAATCCACATACTTAATGAATGAAATTTCAGGATTCTTTGGAGTGGTAGCCTGACTCTTGGTCTGCTGCAAAAACACGTTCTTCTGTTTACTTTTCCCTTGTCAGTATAAGAAATATATGGAATGTAAAAAAAAAAAAAAAAAAAAAAAAAGAATCAACTTCAGAAATTATTGCTGTATTTGTCTTAGATTCCTATCAGGAAGATTGTGTGTGTTTTACCTCTTGCAAGAAGACTAAAATGTTGTATTATTAATTATTATCTCTGTTTTTTTAGAGTAGATGACAAAGTTATATTTGCAGTTTAAGAAAAGTTAGTGATCTTAATAACAGCAGTGGGTTACATAGTGATTTGTCATTGGATTTAATTAAACAAGGCACATTTAAGCTTATAAATAAGCGCTTTACTATGGCAAAGATATATTCTTGCAGTATTTTCCCACTGAAAGAGAATCCATAACTAAGATTCATAGCATCTATTTTATTAAAAGAACAGTTAATCTAAGGCATTTATACAGGTAAGATGCAGCCCGAATATCTTTCATACATTTTCATTCTGTTTTTATTGAAGAATATTAGACAAAAACAACAAATCATTTGAATTCTTTTGTCTCATAAGAAATTTGAAAGTAATACATCTCTCTACAAAAGCTAGAGATGAAAGAGTAATCTTATTTAAAAGACACATTAATAATAGAAAACACCAACTTCTCAACATCAACTCTGTTGTACATAAAAGATACATTTTTTTTTTTCAAAGTGAGATAACTCAGACTAGGCAAAAGATTTCCATAAGATAAAAACAAAACATTTCCATGTATTGTGTTCATTTCAGGCATTACTGAGGACAATATCTGGTTAAATAAGTCTCCTGGTAGCCAAAAGTTGCAGTATATAATAAAGTGATTCTTGGCAATAAAACCGTTACTAGAATTAGTGCCTAGCTTTTTGTACATTCAAAGAAAGAAAGATTGTGTAACTGCGTAACTGTATTGTGTAATGAAAATATAAGTGAACTGCATGGAAAAAAGGAAGCATTTGTCCATTGTCACTCTGATTGGGAGAAACTGTTTACTGAGCTATACACTAAAGAATCCCCATTTGCTACTTAAAATCTTAAATAGATCTCACTCAAAATACTAAACCTCACAATTATGTTGTCTTTCCTTCCACATTTGATAAGAGTATTAAAGCTCAGACACTCAGAAGTGAATCAACTGGTGTCTCCACTGGTCAAGTGCTCCCCACCACTCTGGCTATGAAAATGCCATGAAGGAGGAGACCCATCTCACAAAGATATCCACTACAGATGCGGTTACTTTCCATTTGCCAGTTTACTTGGTGGAACCAAAACAATAGAAACTTTCCTTAGAATCTTAATATTAAAAGAATATTTTTATTTCCAAATCGTAGACATTATTGCATTGTTCAGCTTTCCAATGTTCGCTGCTGCAGTAAGATTGAAATTCTGATAAGTAAATATTTTCTGAATGACATATATCTGTTTTCAGTGTAAGTCCTAAATTTATACATCTGCTATTATTCAGTTCTGTCTTGTGACTTCTTTGACTTGGTAGCTGAGCATTTCTAACTGTATTTGTTGATTAGCTAAATGCTTAAAAGTAATTCTAAACTACATTGTTTATATTCTGTTTTTTTTCATTACATAAATAAAAGATACAAACTTCACATTAAAAATAGATTAATGACATGCAAAGATACTCCCTAAAGTTATCCATTCTCCACTCACTTTTCTTCATTGTTTCCAAGGTGAAAATTAAGACTGAAAGTTTATAAAGCAAGGTTTACTTTGAAAGCTGAATACTTTTTGCATACAGAAATTAAAAAAAAATCACTATTTCATTTATGAGAGAATTTAAATAGTACTGCATGAAATTGAGAAAAGCCAATTCAGTTAACTTGCCAATTAGGAAGCTTTGATTTCATAAAGGCTAGTTTGTTTCATTAAAAATAAATAAATCTGGATTAAATGCTGCAAGGAATCCAAAAATTCTTGGGAAAATCTCTATAATCTATATGTATATATGTAACAATGTCATTTCACTTCTTCATCCTTAAAGAAAATGTAATTTTTAGACAGAGTGATGCCTGTCTGAGAAGTAACAGACAAGATGCAAGGAGAATAAAAATTCACCAAAATAAAATGTTATGGACCAAAAGTTAAAACAGAAGAGTGAGAAAAGCCTTGCTTAAAACAAATATACTTAAGACATGTGTTATATGGTGCAAATAACCTAAATTGCACTAGAATTATTTGTGTCATGTTTTTTAAAATAAGTGACTTAAAAAGAAAATGCAAATACAAGGCTAAACCACTGGATCTAATTGTTCAGCAGCTTGACAGTTTGCTGTCCTGAGTAAAGGAGCCCAAAAGAAGAGACCAATAAGTCTCAATAACATGCTTGTGTTATATAAAGAAAGAGAAGAGCGTGTAGAAGACTTAGCCAGGCAAATGTGAGTTAAATTTTCAGAAAAGTTTAATTTTGCTAAGATTTATAGTCGTTAAAGATCTTTTCATAAAACACATGTATTTGTAAGCACGTCACTATTAGAGCATCTCCCCATAAAATAGATTATACTCCAGCCTCGTGCTTCTTGAGGTGTTCACAGTTGCAATACTATTTATTGTACTCTTAGAACAATCTTTCCTGGAGATAATGATTTTTGCATGTCTTCACTAAAATCTTCCCATCTAATCTTTCTCTTCATTTTCTTCCTCATGTTGAGCTCAGTTATATATTAATCTTTTCCTTATTCACCTTTGAATTTTGTGTCAGTATCTACTGAATTGTTATAACATTCAGGATGTTGGGTCATTGTGAAAAGGAGAACAGATGGCCTATATGTATCTGATGATTCAACACATTTATGATCATAGAATGGCCTAGGTTGGAAGGGACCCCAGGGATCACCAAGTTCCAACTAGATCTAGTACTAGATCAGGTTGCCCAGGACCCCATCCAACCTGGCCTAGAACACCTCCAGGGATGGGGCATCCACAACATCTCCAGGCAGCCTGTGCCAGCACCTCACCACTCTCTCAGTGAAGAACTTCCCCTCAAGTCAGGAGTTGAACCAATATTATCATTTTACAACATACTTTGTATCCAGCTAGGAAGGATCTTTACATCTACAGTTTTTTGGGGGTATTTTAGTAGATTATTTTTGATATAAAGTTCTCTGCTTTACTGATCACTCAAGACGTGCAAACTTTTCAAGAAATAAATTATTTAATAATTGGATTGAGTGTCAAAATTATACTTGTGTGTGTGTGTTATTAGATTCATTACAACAGCTTAACCTAAGGTTGGTCTATTTAGCACACTAGTCTGGATTTTTTTTTTTTTAATTTATTTTTCTGATATTTCTTTACTGGTATTCTTATTCATACCAGTTTCTATGTATTGAATAAAACAAGGCTTTGATCAGAGGTTTGCTGAAGATGACTGTTCAGTTTCATGGAAACTTTCAAAAATTTGGAACATATTCTACAACTAAGGGAAAACAAAATCTTTTGAAGTATCTTTATGAAAACACAATGGTCAGTCTTTTTCTTTCTGAGACAAAAGCAGTAGGAAAGAATATAAAAAATGAGTAAAATATTGAATAAAAAAAAATTCTGTGAAGGACTATATAATCATTTTGAATCTTGAATTCCCTCAGTCTTTTGCTCACATGATTTCTGGGAAGTAAACAGAGAAGAATATTTCCCACAAAGCTGCATGATTAGAAGGTATAAGCTTCAGCTACAAATAACTGCAAATATGAAAAGCAAAAAGTATGTGTCAAAAGAACAACAAAAATAAATAAATCAAAGATTTAATATAGGCCTTCAGCTTATCAGTATGATCTGACTGTACTTAGACAGGAGCAACGAGTGCTCTACTGTCAGAAAAAAACATAATAAAACTGAGGTTATAAAGCAGTGATTGTGGATATGTAGAATAGCCACACACCAAGAATAGAATTAAGTCAAAATAGTAATTAAAGGAAAAATAAGAATTTGTCACATATAATAATGTCAAAAGACAAAGTGAAACTCAAAATTAGGAAATGTCAAAGTCAGGATTATACAAACAACTACAATTTCCCACCTTTCTATGTATGCTTGATGATTGCTTCCTTAATACTATAACTAGGTGCTTTCTTTCTCTATACCTTTCCCAGAACCTCTTTCCCAGCTGAAGTACAGCAAGGGTAATTTTAATGGTATGATATGTTTTGGTTTTATGTTCAATATTGAAAGTATGTTCATTATTACCACATATCATTCAGCACTCTCTCTCTGAAAGTAATATTGTACTGTGACTATTGTGACATAGAAGCATTACATATTTAATAAATGCTTATACAAGCTAATATTTTGTAACATTTTTAACATTACTCCACAAATGTTTATGCTCTTCAGAAATAGGGAGTGGTTTGCACTCTGAAATATTATTGTCTTGCTTCTCCTTGCGTTCTTCCCTCGCAGCCATGTGATCACCCTGTCTTATGCTGGGTATGAAATTGACCTGACTACAATTCAGTACAGTTTGCTAACCTGAACAAAAATACAAGGTGAGATATTATATACTATCCATGGCTCTTGTTGCAGAGGCATTTTATAAGTATACGAGAAGGCTGTTCAAGGGAAAAAACATCAGCTTTGAATCACCAATAATGGAAGTGATACTTAGCAAGGTTGAAATACAGACCTGGAAAATCCCTAGAAGCTGAATATTTTATTGCACAGGAATATTCCTCAACTTTCCTAATATTCTACCTGATATCAATCAACCACATACTGGTTTTGCCTGAAATAAAGGTTTTTCTTCATAGTATCACAGAATCATAGGTGTTGGAAGGGACTTCTGGAGGTCATCTAGTTCAACTCCCCTGCTAAATCAGATACTCTAGAGTAGATTACATAGGAAAGTATCCAGGCAAGTCTTGAGTATCTTCAGAGAAGGAGACTCCACATCCTCTCTGGGCAGCTTGGTCCAGTGCTCTGTCACTCTCAAAGTAAAGAAGTTTTTTCTCACATTTGTATGGAACTTCCTGTGTTCCAGTTTGTACCTTCTCCTGTCACCAGGCACCACTGAAAAGAGCCTGTCTCCATCCTCTTGACACCTGCCCTTTGGATACTTGTAAGCATTAATAAGATCTCCTCACAGTCTCCTCCAAGCTTAACAGTTGTAGTCTCTCAGCACTTCTTCAAAGAGAGATACTTCTGGATCCTAATCATCTTGTGGTCCTCCACTGGACTATCTCCAGTTGTTCCCTGTTTTTCTTTCACTGGGAAGCACAGAACTGGACACAGTACTCCAGATGTGGCCTCACGAAGACAGAGTAGAGGGGGAGGATCACCTCCCTTGACCTTCAGGCCACAGTATTTTTAACGCACCCTAGGTTACTACTGGCCTTCTTGGCCACCAGAGCACACTGCTGGCATAAGTCAAATTTATAGAGGCTTCATTTAATTCAATAAACCCTGATATGATCTCCCATGGAAAAGAAACTGGGCTCAGGAAAAGAAAAGAAAAAAAAACGTAATCTGAACCCAATCCAGCAAAATTAATATTCTTATTTGTTCACTTGATTTTTTACCCTGCAAATAACTAGAATATAGAAAATCTGGTATTTCATAGGACAGAAATCTGAACAAATATTGCAGAAGAGTTAATAATTTCATAGAATCATAGAATGGGCTGGGTTGGAAGGGACCCCAAGGATCATCACGTTCCAACTCTCCCGCCACAGGCAGGGCCACCAACCTCCAGATTTAGTACTACATCAGGTTACCCAGGACCCCATCCAACCCAGCCTTGAACACGTCCAGGGTCGGGGCATCCACAACCTCTCTGGGCAGCCTGTGCCAGCACCTCACCACTCTCTCAGTAAAGAACTTTCCTCTGATGTTCAATCTAAACTTTCCCTCCTTCAGCTTAAAATCATTCCCCCTTGTCCTATCACCGTCTAACCTTGTGAAAAGTTGGTTCCCCTCCTGTTTATAATCTCCTTTTAAATACTGGAAGGCCGCAGTGGGGTCCCCCCACAGCCTTCTCTTCTCCAGGCTGAACAAGCCCAGCTCCCTCAGTCTGTCCTGATAGGGGAGGTGCTCCAGCCCTCTGATCATCTTTGTGGCCCTCCTCTGAACCTTCTCCAACAGTTCCACGTCTTTCCTGTATTGGGGGCCCCAGACCTGGACGCAGTACTCCAGATGGGGCTTCACGAGGACCGAGTAGAGAGGGACAATCACCTCCCTGTCCCTGCTGGCCACCCCTCTCCTGATGGAGCCCTGGATAACATTGGCCTTCCGAGTTGCAAGAGCACACTGCTGGCTCATGTTAAGTTTTCATCCACCAGGACCCCCAGGTCTTTCTCAGCTGGGCTACTCTCAAGGATCTCTTTTCCCAGTCTGTATACATACCTGCGATTACTCCAACCCAAGTGCAAGACTTTGCACTTTGCTGTGTTAAACTGTGTTGAACTGTGTTCGCTGTGTTCAGTTCTTTCTTTCCAACATACAATGCCATGTGTTACATATGCCAATGAGGAAGTATCTTAAGGGTTAATTAGCTAAATTTGTGCGTAGATTGAAAGGTAAACCAAGACATGATTAAATGTAAGCTAGTGAATTAATTATTCTTTGTCTTCCTCAGAGCAAAAAGAACAACTTCTATTCCTTTTCTCTGAGTTTACAATGCTTCTTAGACATCAGACATGACTTAT
Organism: Penelope pileata; assembly: GCA_013396635.1. NCBI lineage: Eukaryota > Metazoa > Chordata > Aves > Galliformes > Cracidae > Penelope > Penelope pileata. Next base: position 37,922 of record WBMW01005515.1, on the reverse strand, counting down.
AAGGAAGAATGAGACAATAAACAATAGTGACGTAATGATAAAAAAGATGAGTAGTAATTAAGTAGTAATCTAAGGATGTGATTATTCTTATCTTCAAAAGTACTTCTATTTCTTAGTGTAGCTTTGTGGTTCTGGGAACAATTGAATGAATCTAACATTATTTGCTACTAAAAGGCTGCATATGTCCTCTACTTCATGTAATTTACAAATTAATTTTGAGAGACTTATCAGATCAAAGGTAAAGCAAATTAAATTAAATCAAAAATGACAATATTCATCACAGCCTCAGTTCCCAAGCCCACTTGGAAATTGGGATTTTTGATCCTGAAGGGATTGGGGGTGCAGGTAGTGTTCTCCTCTGTCCTCCCACTAGGCAGCTGGGACCTGGAAAGAAGGAGGAGAATGGCTCAGGTCAATGACTGGCTGAGGGAGTGGTGTTATGGTCAAGACTTTGGGTTTTATGATCTTGGGCAGGCCTTTGAGAAGCCAGGTATGTGGGCATCTGATGGAATGACACTGAGCAAGCGGGGCAAAAGTATTCCGGGGAGCAAGCTGTCTGGATTGATCTCTAGGGCTTTATACTAGATTTAACGGGGAATGGGAGGGGAGTTAGATGTGATGGCTAAGAGCTGGGGGATGTCGTCACTGTTGGAGATTGCAGGGAAAAACCTCTGAGTTGTCCCGTAGGATCTTGTGAGGGCTCCTCAGAAAAGGAATTGTTGCTGATACCCCGTCCAAAATCTTCTCGTGACCCTCTAGGGATACCCGCAACTGCTACTTCCCTAAAGTGCCCACCTGGAATTTAAACTGGCGAAGGAGATAAAGGAGAGTAAGAAGGGTTTTTTTTAAGTAAATCAACAGCAAAAGGAAGACTAGGGAAAATGTGGGTCCCTTGCAAAATGAGAGGGATGTCCTGACAACAGGGGATGCTGAGAAGGCAGAGATATTGAATGCCTTCTTTGCTTCGGTCTTCACTTCAAAGACTCCCCCTTTGGACTCCTCAACCCTGGGCATGAGAGAGAGAGTCTGGGAAACAGAGGGCTTGCCTCTGGTTGAGGAGGAGGTGGTCCGGGAGCATCTGGCTAGGATCAATGCGCAAAGATCCATGGGCCCGGATGGGATCCATCCACATGTGCTGAGGTGGCTGGCAGAGGTGATTGCCCAACCGCTCTCCATCATCTTTGACAGGTCTTGGAGAACAGGAGAAATGCCTGAAGACTGGAGGACAGCCAATGTCACTCTGGTCTTCAAAAAGGGCAAGAAGGAGGATCCAGGAAACTACAGGCCAGTCAGCCTCACCTTTGCCCCTGGAAAGGTGATGAAACAGCTTGTTCTGGATGCCATCTCCAAGCAACTGGAAAAGAAGAAGGTTATCAGGAGTAGTCAGCATGGATTCACCACAATCGAGTTTGACCAGCCTGGTAGCCTTCTATGATGATGTCACCAGCTGGGTAGATGAGGGGAGAGCAGTGGATGTCATTTACCTTGACTTCAGCAAGGCTTTTGACACCGCCTCCCATGATATCCTGATAATGAAGCTGAGGAAGTGCAGGATAGATGAGTGGACGGTGAGGCGGGTTGAGAACTGGCTGACTGGCAGAGCTCAGAGGGCAGTGATCAGTGGCGCAGAGTCCAGTTGGAGGCCTGTAACCAGTGGTGTTCCCCAGGGGTCAGTGCTGGGTCTAGTCTTGTTCAATATCTTCATCAACAACCTTGATGAGGGGATAGTGTCCACCCTCAGCAAGTTCGCTGATGATTCAAAGCTGGGAGGAGTGGCTGACATGCCAGAAGGCTGTGCTGCCATTCAGCGAGATCTGGACAGGCTGGAGAGTTGGGCAGGAAGAAATCACATGAGGTTTAACAAAACCAAGTGTAGAGTCTTGCACCTGGGGAGGAATAACTGCATGCATCAGTACAGGCTAGGGGATGACCCGCTGGAGAGGAGCTCTGCAGAGAAGGACCTGGGTGTCCTGGTGGACAACAGGTTGGCCGTGAACCAGCAGCGTGCCCTCGTGGCCAAGAAGGCCAACGGGACCCTGCGGTGCATTAAAAAGAGCATTGCCAGCAGGTCATGGGAGGTAATCCTCCCCCTCTACTCTGCCCTGGTCAGGCCACAGCTGGAATACTGTATCCAGTTCTGGACTCCCCAGTATGAAAAAGACAGGGACCTCCTGGAAACAGTCCGGTGGAGGGCCACAAAGATGATAACGGGCCTTGAGCATCTCCCCTATGAGGAAAGGCTGAGTGACCTGGGACTGTTCAGCCTTGAGAAAAGAAGGCTGAGAGGGGATCTTATTAATGTCTATAAATATCTTAAGTGTGGGAGGCAAATGGATGTGGCCAATCTTTTTTCAGTGGTCTGTGGGAACAGGACAGGGGGAAATGGCCTAAAATTGGAGCGTAGGAAGTTCCACACCAATATGCGGAAGAACTTCTTCACGGTGCAGGTGACGGAGCACTGGAACAGGCTGCCCAGGGAGGTTGTGGAGTCTCTTTCCCTGGAGATATTTAAGACCCGTCTGTATGCCTACCTGTGCGACCTGCTCTAGGGAACCTGCTTTGGCAGGGGGCTCGGACTCGATGATCTCTCGATGTCCCTACCAAACCCTACAATTTTGCGATTCTGTGATTTTTCCTAAGAAAATCAGAATCCTGCAAGCATTACAAATCTTCAACAATAAAAGAAGTTCTAGTGCAATTTATCCTAGAGTATGATTAATCTGCAAAAAAATGCAGATACATTCCTGAGCTGGGAGGTTCTTTATCATTTTACTATAGGTTAATTTCTTGCTATATGCTTTGATGTGCTTCTTCACAAAAATGTTCCAAACTTCAGCCATTTGTTAAGTATTTTCTTTCTAGTATTTCTAATAAACATCTCTTTAAGAGGCATTTTTAAAAGCCACATCTAAAAGATAAAAAGCAGCAGGAGGAAATAACTAATACTAGCAGCCATTTGAATTTCCAGAACTTGATTGCGCACGACAGTGCTTTTATGTGCAAAAAAAGTCTGCTGGTTTAGGAATGAGTGCTACATAAGTTCATTTCAATCACATTTAGTTTATTCATTCTGTTTCATTCTGAAGGAACAAATTCATTCTGATCATTTCATCTATGGCTGAGAAAATTGAACTCTAACAGATTGCAGTCCCAGAAGAAATTGCTTGGTGTTAGAGCTGCAAGTAATTGTTACACTCCCACATACCTCGGGGGAGAAAGCATGTCCTTGATTAGAAAAACAAGTTGGAAGGAGGGAGGGGAGAATGAGAGAAATTAGGCTTTCAATAATGGGTACAGTGATATTGTCCTTTGGACAACGAAGTCATATTTTCTATTTTTAACTAGAATAATCGTTCAATATTTAAAGAAAATATTAGTATTTAGAGCTTGTCTTTTTTTTTTCCTACAGGAAGGTAGATGTTTTAATACAAAATGTACTGTTAGTGAGCAAATAAATAGAGCGCTAAGGCATGTACTTCTGTTAATTCTTATTCTCATTAAATTATATATTCTGACAGTGCAGCAGCAATGACAAGTTAATGTGCTCTCTTTTGGAAAAAATATAGATATAGCTGAAAGTTCAATCCATGATTACAAGAACTTTTTGATGGCTTCTAAGATAGTAAAGAATACAGTATTTAAACTTGCATGAAGGATTATGCTTTTCTTATTTCTTGTTATATTCCAGATGAGACTCATTTACACACTTTTTAATATGAATGACAGAAGGAAAGTTGCAAAGGTGTTAATTCATTCGAAATGAGATTTTTACGGGATTATTCCCTGAAACACAAAATAGTATGTGATGTGTATACTGTGGCATAATGATTTTTCAATTAATTACTTAAAAGTGTTTATTGTCCATATTTGAATATGGAAACTAAAGTTATATTGAATTCTCAGAAACCTTTTTACTACTGAACAGAAGATATATAGCATAAATATTCTTGAGGTCTCAGCTTTTAGCACATAAACCAATTTCCACACAGTAGGCATAAAAGCAAGTAAATTTATGGGCTAGAGTTCCACCTGGCTTAGAAAGCTTCAATTTGTAACAGATGAGACACTTCTCAGAGAAGAGAAGGATTGCCTATTTAGGGAAAAAAATATCCCTAGAATGCTAAATCTTTAGCATTGAGAAAGAGGAACCTAAGATTTAGAGAACCTATATATGTATATCTCTATCTGTACACATGTATATATCTATACATATGTATATAATTTCTATCTATTTCTGTATCATTTGTATCTATCTATATAATTGAATATATAGAAACAGAATTTTTTTACGTACATATATATAAGATACTTATTATGGGGAGGTTATTAGAAATATATGTTTTATTAGAAAATATTACTACCTCCCTGTAGTAATTGGAGCTTCTGAACAAGGCTTGTTCAGGACAATTATTCATCACATTCACCTAAACAGCAGGAACTTCTATGTCTTGTCCCTCCGCTGTTTGTGTGAGAAGAATAGCTTGACCCATGGCCTCTGTTTCTCAAGAAGTTGTCTTAAGAGCCAAATTAGTTTAGATAAAGAGCCTTCCTCAGCTCTAGGCTTCACATCTATGAGTTATCTGTGAGTCCACAAAGTTAATAGGAGTATGACACTAAAATTTAATAGGAAGGAGATTCCTTTAGGATCCCTTTAGGAATAAGAAATTCTGATTCCTTTTCCTACATTTTCACTACATTCCTTGTAATTTTAAAACATTAATCATAATATGAAGTGACTTTAGACCTGCCATTCACCCTCCCAAGTATGAGTCTAAGTTAGCATTCTCTATATCACTATGGTTTAATTCATTATCTCTTGCCTATAGTGTTTTAAGTATAAATTAAAATAGTTACATAACTATTGGAAGCTCAGGTTTGTTACATTAACTTTATATGTTTGCATATGTTCACCCTTAAAAGTATTTACTTTGCTAAAACCTAGGGAAACAATTTGATGAGTAGAAAAGTTAACATAACTAATGCAGGTAACTTTCAATTCCTTGGGCATTTATTAATCACACCAGTAAACAAAAACAGAAACAAAAACAAGAAACAATCCAACTCCGACAGCTCTTTGGACTGCATTATTTCAACCACATACTACATTAACTAGATTGTTTATAGAATTGTTTTACTGTATTTTCAATACTTGATGCTACACAATAAGGTTCCCAGAAGCAAGGAAATATGTCATACAATAATAGTAGATTGTTTGTTTGTTTGTTTTTTAACCTGAACTTTGTAATCTTTCTATCATTTTTTTAAAACATCAAGGACCTACACTCTGCTGCTAATGAGAAACAAAATCACTGTTATTCACTTTAACAGGATTTCACACATATCATTTGTAATGCTTCTTCAATCAACATTTGTGAAGAACGAATGAGTAATAAAAAAATTCTACTAAGATTCAGGGCAAAAATAATCACTAGACATATAAAAATTGAAATAAAAGGAATAAAAGCACTCAATAAATGTTTCTATAAAGGAATTAATCCTTTTTTTTTATGCCTAACTGCCGTTTCCTACTATGTCTCAGTTTATAATGCACAGTGCACTGACTTCTACCTTCACTGAAAGATCTGAGCTGTACAAAGCTGAATTTGTTATTTCAAATTCAGATTGATATAACCTACAAATAGTGTCCCAACAAGACTTTTGCTTAAATAATGACTGTAGGATTTTTTCTCCTTTTAATGAAATAACACATAAATGTACTATCAGGAATAAAGTACAAGAAGTTATTTCCTATAACAGTGAAAAAAAAATGTGTCTATATCCACATCAAGAACAACTATATCCATTTCCAAATGACTCCTTCTTTTCGCAAATACACAGCAAAACTAAAACTCAAAAATAGCTGATATAATTAAGAAAGCACTCAACCAAAAATAACAGCAACAGGATCCAATTTTCAAGCTACTCATTTTCAAAAAATTTCAAAACAGGATGCATTCAAGTGTTGAAACTGAGTGACTTCAGTTGAAAATGGGGACTGAACCAAACACACTCCAATTCATCCTGAGTACAGAAATCTTACAAGCACATTCTCAAAAGTTTTATGCATTACTTTTGGGCAGTAAAAAATATTCCAACTTCTATCAAAAAAAATTAAAAAAAAACATTTTCTGTAAATTTTCCTATTCCTATTCAAGTATAAAATGCATATCAACACACAATGTATCTTCGTAGTCATGTTTTGGATCATTTTGTTCTTATTTGTCAGCTGAAATCCGTGGTGACTGGAAAAAGGGAAACATCACTCTTTTTTCAGAAAGGGGGAGAGAAAGGCCGGGAGAAATTACAGGCCGGTAAACCTCATGTCTGTGCCTGGGAAGATCATGGAGCAGATGCTTCTGGAAAACATGCTGAGGCACATGCAAGACGAAGAGGTAATACAAAACAATCAGCATGGCTTTGCCAGGGGCTGATCATTCGTGATCAGTCTGGTGGCCTTATATGATGGAGTAAAAGCATCAGTAGACAAAGGAAGAGCTACTGATGTCATCAGCCTGGACTTCTACAAGACCTTTGATACGGTCCCATATCACATCCTTATCTCTGAATTGGAGAGATATGGATTTGAAGAGTGAACTGTACAATGGATAATGAATTGGTAGGATGGTCATAGCCAGAGTATTTTGTTCTGTGACTCTATGACCACGTGGAAGCCAGTGCTGAGTGGTGTCCACCAGTGATCTGTCTTGGGACCAATGCTGTTCAACATCTTTATCAATGACCTGGATAGTGGGATTGATACACCCTCAGCAAGTTAGCTGAAAACACCAAACTGAGTGGTGTAACTGACAATAAAAGGAAAAGATGGCATCTGGAGAGACTTGGACAGGCTTGAAAAGTGGGCCCATGGGAACCTAATGAGATTCAACAACACCAAGCATAAGGTATTGCATTTAGATTGGGGCAATCCCAAACATGGGTACAGTCTAGAAGGAAAACTCATTGAGAACAGCCCTACAGGAAAGGATTTGTGGTTTCTGGTGGATGAAAAGCTTGACATGAACCGACAGAGTGCACTTGCAGCACAGAAGGCCAGCTGTATCTTGGGCTGCATCAAAAGAGGGGTGGCCAGCAGGGAGAGATAGGAAAGTGTCCCCCTCTACTCTGTCCTGTTGAGGTGTTTAGGCCTGGGTCCCCAGCCACAAGGAAGAAATGGAGCTATTGGAGCAGGTCCAGAGGAGGGCCACAAAGACGCTCAGATGACTGGAACACCTCTCCTATGAAGCCAGGGTGAGAAAGCTGGGCTTTTTTAGCCTGAGAAAGAGAAGGCTCTGGGGAGATCTCATTGAAGCCTCCTAGTACTTAAAGGGAGCATATAAACAGAAGGGAGACAGACTTTTTACAAGGTCTGATAGTGAGAGAACATGGGGGATGGTTTTAAATTAAAAGATGGAAGATTTAGATTAGATAATTATGAGGAAATTTTTTACTCAGAGGGTGGTGAGTAATTGGAACAGATTGCCCAGAGAGATTGTGGATACCCCATCCCTGGACGTGTTCAAGGCCAGGTTGGATGAGGCCCCAGGCAGCCTGATCCAGTGGATGGCAACCTTGACCACAACAGGGGGGTTCAAACTGGATGATCTTTAAGGTCCCTTCCAATCCAAGCTATTCTTTGATTTTATGAAAATTCAGTTTTTAGATGTAGAAAATTTTGTTGGTATTTCACCTATTTGCTTCATTGCTAACAGAACAGTTGGCCCTGTACATTATTTATATTAGGCTTATATAGTACTGTTGCTTTTGATGAAGATTGTGGGCAATTCAGTTTCAGTTTGATTACCTCCTCAAGTAACAGCAGTAAAATAGGACTAATACTTTACTCCAGCAAACCTAGAAAGGGAAAATCTATGTTCACATTTATANACAAAATTCATTAGCACAGCTGTTGCTGCCTGCAAAAAGAATTCCAATGAACATGATGGGTTATAAATTTAAATTAAAATTGATTGGTAATGAAAATCTTAATGAGTATGGAAACAGGACTACACAAAGTCATGACATTGTGTATTGTATTTCTCTCTAATATGCTATGTTAAAGATATCTGTAGAGATAGCACCAAAATATGCCTACAGTTATATCAGAAATGAACAAAAGCTTACATGCATACCACTAGTGACATATTTCCCATGCCTTTCAGATAATGTATTTTTGTTTGACTTTCAGCTTTATGAATTCCTCAGGTCTTTTCAAAAATGGATAAATCAAAGGAATTAGAGGTAAAGTTACATACTTTAACTTACAGATTTAAAGATCAGATAGCCTCAAAGAAATTTCAACTCTTCAACTGAAATAAATAATATAGATATTAGATCTGAGAAAACCTGAATAATATACAGCGTGATGTCTGAGACTTGAAATATACCACTGCCTCTAAATTCTCTAAAACTCAGCTGTTATACACATATGTATCTGTTTGGATTCAGAGAAAAGAAAATAATAAAGGAACAATAAAAGAATCCTTGCTAAATATAAACTTCTTGCTCTTTATAATGCACATGGAAAATTTAAAGCAGGGAAATAAGTGGACATGTAAATCTTCAATATTTTCTAGATTTAATTTTAGTGTACTTTAAAAACACTGATAGTGTACAATGTGAAGTACTTACACTTCTTTTTCATAATAAATATTGTCAAACATAGTATCTTTTGGCACTTTTCCATCACTGATTTATGCATTTAAATATTTTTAAGATTGATGACTAAATCTCTAAATCTAAAAGATGATATCTTAACTTTCACATTTTTGTGATAGCATTCAATTAAAAACTCTTATATTCTTCTATGCCAAAATAAACTGGAATTTGGATTAAGAAGAAACATAGAAAACCCCAACATTTTAATCTGAGCAACTACTTCTGTCAGAATTAGCCCTTGGCATATAGTTAAAATTAGTCTTAAACCTTAGGCCCCCCAAGTTTAGAGATTGAGGTGAAACATTAGTAAGGTGGAAAAAATGTTTGAATCAAGAGACACAAGTCAAAATATCTCTTTATTTATTCTTAAAGAAAACAATATACTTCAATCAAGGAACGTTTTGGTTTGGTTTGGTTTGGTTTGGTTTGGTTTGGTTTGGTTTGGTTTGGTTTGGTTTGGTTTGGTTTGTGAAGAGCTGTTAATATTAACTGAGGATTTTGGATAACAATTTGTTGGAAATGAAAGTGGGAGGAAAGTGAGCAGGATATTTTATGATTTAAGCATTGGAGTGAAAGATAAGCAGCAGCAAAACAGAAATCTACCATACTGTTAAAAGACAAAACTAATATTTAGATGAGAAGTGTTCATTAATGAATTAGTGACAAGACTAGCAGGTGAGTTTTGAAGAAGAAAAAAATGGAAAAAATAGATCTTAAGTTCATTTCACTTCAGGTGTCCCACAACTCATGTCTCATTGTCAACTAAAGAGATTTGTGGATGTGTCTGGTAGTGACATTTCAAAAACAAAGATGTTAAAGAAATGTTGAGGTATTGTAAACTCATGCTTTCTTTATATATCATCGAAAATATTCTATCCTGACAGAGTAAAGATAAATCATGAGGTGAATATCTAAAATAAAATAATCAAATTCAGCAACTTTAACTCATTTTCAAAATCTTATTATAAAATTCCTTAAATGGAATTCTTTTAGTATCTTTAAACATAGCTGTACCATTTTAAAGAAAAAATCTACTTCAATTGCGAGGACTGGATGGAAAAACAAGGCTACATTTTTTTCTTAGTTCAGGACACGTAAAAAGATTTAATGTTGAATGATTACAGCTCTCCTTCTTTGAAGATCTTCATTAAGCTGTATTTTCTGCATTCTATGTCTTTCTTTAATATTTCTTATCCCACTTTCCCTCCATTTTCTCAGTTACATATAATTTAATGATCTTTTACACACTTATTCATAGACCTGGAACCACCTCCCAGAGAGTGTTAGTAATTTCAATCTGCTGTTAACTCTGCATCTTTTTCTGATGCAATCTACTTTTAAGACCTTGTTGCCCACAGTGATAAATTTATTTCTGTAATAAATAAACCAACAAATCCAGCCCATGTTTAGACTGCCAGTGGGAAGTCACATTTCCACTCATGCATTGTGTCATGCTCTGCAACAACATTTCAGTATCTCTATTTCTAAGATCTGACTGAGAAACAAAAATACAAAGTTTTGACATTAGTTTCTATCTGACATAAGAGTAGAGACTCCATTACTACTCACTGTTCTGGTGAGGACCTAAAAGATATCCAAGCTGACTCAAGAATATTGAGTCAGAGTGAGAGAGAGACTTGTTCCTAGAGCACGTACAGTTCAGAAATGATCCCTTATAATTGTTCTGTTCCCAGAGGGTATGTATAATATGATGAGATATTCAATCTTGGACCCAGGAAAGCTTCCATGACTAAATTTTTGTCAAAATAAATATTTCCTGATATTTTCTGCTAGTTTAAAATAGTTTCTCAAACTCACTCGCTTTTTCTTGTAATAAATATATATATGTACATAATATAAAGATACTGAAAAGCTTCTGAAAGTGTGGTACAGGAAATACGGAATAAAACTTTATTAACTCCCATCAAAATATTCATTACTCTTCTTATATTCTGTGGAAATAATCTCTAATAATCCCAAAAGAATCTCACGAAGGAAGATCTTATCAGATTTTATGAAGGAAGATTGCTTTTTTACTTTCATAAATTAAAAGCAAACTGCTAGGTACTTGTACCTGCATTTACACACAAAACCACACAAAAAGATCATGTGTATTCAAAATTATTGTATGCAGTTATTCAGCAAGAATAATCAATACAAAGTGGAACTAGGAACAGGCAAATTAAGTAAAACACTGCTGCATTTAGGATCCCTATCTCCTCTTTGAAAAGTTATTTTTAACATGGAATAATTCTTTCTGTTCACATTTATTATTATTACTGTAAAAGAATATAAAACAATAGAAATCACTGGATTTAACAACATGTTCTTACAACAATTATCACATACAGCTGCAATGGTCAAAGTATGCTTATTACAAAAAGACAGTAGAGAGGATCAGCTAGTTAAGTGGATGGAAATGAAATATTTCATTAATGAGTTACCTACCTCAAAGAATGTGTTGGTCACATGTTGGTCAATCTTAAATAATAAGAATCCATCAGTAGCCTACATCCTTCTGAATGATCTTTTCAGAGAATATATAGAGATTTACTTTCTTTCCTTTTTCCCAATTTTTAATCATTAATCCAACATTTTTCAACATATTATGGTTTGTTTATATTTATAAAATCCTCTTTATGAGTGTTCTTACAAATCACACTTCTAATATAGACAACTAACTCTGTCTGCTCAGATGAGAGGTAGTCCACTTCTTCGTAGTCACACATCAGCATATATAACAGGTCCTTTTCTGTGTTCATATAATGATAATTTTGAGAAAATTATCTTTGAGTCTTATCTACTAGCTCCCTCAGTGAGAGGTAATTGTAACGTGAAATTCAGCCTCGAGAAAAGAAGGCTGAGAGGGGACCTGATCAATGTTTATTAATATCTTAGGTGCGGGAGGCTAATGGAGGTGGGGAACCTCTTTTCCGTGGTCTGTGGGGATAGGACAAGGGGCAATGGCCTTAAACTGGAGCACAGGAAGTTCTGCACCAATATGCGGAAGAACTTCTTCATGGTGCGGGTGACAGAGCACTGGAACAGGCTGCCCAGGGAGGTTGTGGAGTCTCCTTCCCTGGAGATATTCAAGACCCGTCTGGATGCCTACCTGTGCAACCTGCTGTAGGGAACCTGCTTTGGCAGGGAGGTTGGGCTCGATGATCTCTCGAGGTCCCTTCCAACTCCTATGGTTCTGTGATTCTGTGAAATTGAGAGCCTGCAGTAACATTGACAGCTGTAATCAGTAGAAAAGAAATTGTTCTTATTTTATTATTTTTCCACTTGAATGTAAATGTTATGAATTCTGATTAATGGCTGACTCACTCTCTGTCTGGAAAGAAGTTCATTGGTAAACTACGAAGAACAGGAGAAGAGGCTACTGGATCTGTAAACAAAAATGGTATTTTATGTGGAGCCCATCCTGAGATGTTAAATGCCTTCATTAAAAAGACTACGTTCATGGGAAAAGAACTGAACTGGATAAAATATGATTTTTTAATGATGTTTTCTCTTAGCTCACCAAGCATCAAAAGTAAGTTTTGCAGACACAATAGACTCTCACTGTTATCCCTATCACTTTTCAAGTCCTGCTGAGTATCAATGGCACGTGATTTTTGCAATTCTGTTCCGTGACATATTGATTAGACCAAGCATCGATCTCATGAGACAAACAAAATGTTTATGTCTTTTTATATTTTGAGTATTCATTTTTTTAAATGCTGCTCAGGAGGGTCATAAAGAAGACTCTTGTTTAAATTCCTGAAAAGGAAAAATAAAAGTTGTTGGAGGAAGTGTATGAGAAATTGCCCAAACTGAGACAAGATCCAAAAAAGATGAAAATATTGTTTAAAAAGACTTTTAAACATAGGAACATTTCAGTGATCATAACTATGTGAATTTTCCATTTGTATATTTTGATAAAGCAGACTGTTGAAATCAGGCCAATAGCTGAGTTGTAATGAAATTGTATATAAAATAATACAACTACTAGAAACCAGTAAAATTTATTGAAAAATTTTGAAAATAAATAAAATGTTCTAGGCTTTGCCACTGTAAAGATCATTTACTTTTATTCATAATAATAATGTCTATTATATCTTTCAGACATCTCATAGGTGATTAAAGACATCAGAAAATACATTCTATACACTACAGTGTCTAAAAATTTGAAAGAAAAAAATGTATGGTTACTCATTTCTGGGAATTGCATGAAATCTTTAGGTCGGAAATAGTTCTAAACATCAGAGTCAGATGAAGAGCTGTGCTGTTCTTCATACAAATTGGGAGAGACCTTCCCCTGATTTTCAAGTGTCCTTGTTTTGACAAGTGTGTTCAAGTATATACTAAGTATTCTCAACCTCCTGCATCAAAGCAGGCAGAGAGAGAAAGGAAACTCAGACTTATTATAGCTTTCAGATTTGATTCTCAGGTATTATTTCATTTAGCAACAGAGAACAGAGAGAATATGAAGAAAAAATATAATGAAAAATATATACTATGTGTGCCAGTTAAAATATATTCTCTGTGCTGAAAGTAGGCGTCCTGTAAATTTAATGTATGCACATACTTATGATTATGACTGAATTGAAATGTCAAAACACACTGGGGATATTAGCAGACAGAAGAGAGAACAACATGACAGAATTTTTGAGAGTTATATTTATTTTCAACTAAAAACATGAAAAGCAGAAACACTCACACTTTGCATAGTTCCTGACCCACCACTAGGCCTTTGGTGCAGACAAATCTATGTTCTGTTTATGTGTACTCTTGCTTTAACAATATCCTGTGAAACTTCTTCACCTGACTCTTATTTTCCACACCATTACAGTTGTTTAGCTTATACAAAATACAGAGGTTATTTTCCTAGATTTTGGATTTTTATACTTATTCAAATATTTTAAAATTTTCCAGGCTGAATTATTTACAAAGAGAATATCCCTGTCTTTTATATAGAAATAGAGGGATTTATGGGAAAGTAAGTAGATGTAGGGCTTTGTTTTTTTTTAACAGATCTATAGGATAGTTCATGGTTTTAACTTTTGTATGAAAACAATAAAGACTTATAAAAATTAATTTTATATTTAGGTAGTTTATTTGACTACTAATTCACATATTTCTAAAAGCCTAAATCTGAAACAATGATATCAAACATTGCACTAAATTTTAATTTCAGTTTTGGGGTCAACAAATATAAATGAGCCTCTGATGTTTTACTGACAAATTCTGAAGGAAATAACTGACTTACTGTTTTCATTCTCTCCTTATTTGAATAGTACTAATTATGTGACCTAATAATATATAACCAATTATAATATAACAAAGCCCAGTTCCTGCGAACAGAAAAAAATTGAATGTTAAAATCAATGTGAAGAAAGACAGTGGCAACTGTTAGAATTAAACAGATAAATTGGTTTACTAAAGAAACTTACTCCTAACTCAGTGAAAGATATTTCAAAGTATCTGATCTACAGAATATGAAGCAAATAAAAAAAAAAAAAAAGAGAGATTATGGAGTTTAAATGTTAGGTGATTACAGTGGGATTATTGTAGGGGAATGTTTTCAGAGATTCAGTTACATTTGACACTGTACAAAAAAAAAGTGAATTACTGCATTATAAAGGTAGGGTTAAACTGTTTATTTTCTGATTTTTAAGCATATTACATACTTGAATTCCTGCTTTATTTATTTCCTAAATTTGAAATCGGAGATGTATAATAACAATGTATATTTCCATCAATGCCAAAGGAAGTTAATTAAATAAAATTAATCAAATTAAATCAAATGCATACTCTTGAAAGGTACAATTTAAGTCACCAAAACATATGCACTAATATAATAGAATTTTGTAAAGATATTCTTGAAATCATTCTAATTCTGCTGCACAGCTGTTGATACTTATATTTTTATCCAGGTACTCAAATACAAATAACTGGTTTATTTTATAGACTTGAGATAGTATTAATCTTAAACTAAGAATTTTCTCTTTAAAATCCTTTGATATATGAATAGATGTGCTCTTTGAAAGTCCTCAGCATTTTCATGTTTATATTGATGAATTCAGTCCCTAAAGCAGTCATCATTTATTTCATAATTATTGCGAAAACAGTATCTGCATTAAATTAATGATTCATGAACATGTAAATAAAATTTGATTTACTACCACTGCAAAATGGAATTATACTATTAGCTTTTCATTCTGACAAGTTAGTAGGAAACAGTTTAAATAAGCTCTAATTGAAACCAAGAATGGGATGAATCTACGCAAACATCAGGAGTAAAACAAAACAGTTATTTAGTAGAACAGCAAATTAACAAGCTAGGGGACCTGTGTTCAGATCAGTTTTCTTATAAAATTATTTCCTGATTCTCCAGAATGAATTGAAACATGCAATTACAATAATTAGCAGCAATTTTGCTCCCTACAAGGATTCAAGAGTGGGAAAGTTACTTTATGAAAAGATTGCTCCCGAGAGAACCTGTGAAAGTAAATTCAAAGGAAATGCACAACAAAGCTGTTCACTGAAAAAATTCAGTATTCTCTGCCATTTGACTGACAGTGAATATGAATGATATCTGCCTATGGCATTTAAACAGTTTATTACAAATCAGTGCTGCTCTCAAAATTTGTAGAGCAGACATGATGAATCAAGTACACAATGGATGACCTTTCCTTGTTATATGACTGGCCATATTCCAATCATAATTAATATTGGAAATTGGGTTGCAATTCTCAAAACTTAAAGGACTACCACAAAAATTGTGTAGAGATGGACATAACTTCTAATTTCAAAAAAGTGGGAATTTCCTGTTGACTTTCCTAAGGCCAGTATTATATTTTCCTAGACACTCTGTGCGTGATGCCTAGAAATCTCTTCAAATCTTTGATTTGGTTTAAAGCTTTGAGCCTCCTTATATATAACTGTGTATGAAGATAATCATTTGAAACAAAGTCAGGGGAAATAAATTCACTCGAAGATAAATTCATGCTTCATGCCATCATTTCAGGAAAATGCAACATGATGATATGAAACTATGAGGAAAATGTACTGTTTTTTTTGCCAAAATATCAGATTCAAATATTCACAGAATCACAGAATCACAGAATTGTGGGGGTTGGAAGGGACATCGAGAGATCATCGAGTCCAACCCCGCTGCCAAAGCAGGTTCCCTAGAGCAGGTCGCACAGGTAGGCGTACAGACGGGTCTTAAATATCTCCAGGAAAGGAAACTCCACAAAATCCCTGGGCAGCCTGTTCCAGTGCTCCATCGTCTGAAACATGAAGCTCTTTTGCATATTGGTGTGGAACTTCCTACACTCCAATTTTAGGCTGTTTCCCCCTGTCCTGTTCCCACAGACCACTGAAAAAAGATTGGCCACATCCATTTGCCTCCCACACTTAAGATATTTATAGACATTAATAAGATCCCCTCTCAGCTTTCTTTTCTCAAGGCTGAACAGCCCCAGGTCACTCAGCCTTTCCTCATAGGGGAGATGCTCAAGGCCCGTTATCATCTTTGTGGCCCTCCACCGGACTGTTTCCAGGAGGTCCCTGTCTTTTTCATACTGGGGAGTCCAGAACGGGATACAGTATTCCAGCTGTGGCCTGACCAGGGCAGAGTAGAGGGGGAGGATTACCTCCCATGACCTGCTGGCAATGCTCTTTTTAATGCACCGCAGGGTCCCGTTGGCCTTCTTGGCCACGAGGGCACGCTGCTGGTTCACGGCCAACCTGTTGTCCACCAGGACACCCAGGTCCTTCTCTGCAGAGCTCCTCTCCAGTGGGTCATCCCCCAGCCTGTACAGATGCATGTGGTTATTCCTCCCCAGGTGCAAGACTCTACACTTGGTTTTGTTAAACCTCATGTGATTTCTTCCTGCCCAACTCTCCAGCCTGTCCAGGTCGCATTCCTCTGTGCATTAGTTCCTTACAAGGGTATTTATTAAACAGTATTAAAATCAGATGGCAGTTAAAACTCAATAGATTGATGACATCCAATACATCACGCCAAGTTTTATTTTTTTTAGAGCATCTCTCTAAATCAGCTGAATAACTGTTACATATGAACAGTATTTAAAATTTGGGTTTTAACTGGTATACATATTCTTGAGTATGACTGATTATTGTTGGAAAGCTGTATGTTTCTGTGTAAAGGTCTGGAGAGCAGATACTGAGTGCTATAAAATAGAAATGAAGAGATATAGAAGAAAAGAAAATGAAAGAAAAACAAAACAAATTCATCATCTGACATTGAAATCTAAATGGACTGATGCTCTCCATTGTTCAGCAAAATATTATTTCCAAATAAGAGTGCTTGAGCAGAAATAAGAGTGGAATTGGTGCTTCCACAAGCAGAAAAGTTTCTTTCCTTCTTTTTTTCTTTTCTTTTCTTTTCTTTTCTTTTCTTTTCTTTTCTTTTCTTTTCTTTTCTTTTCTTTTCTTTTCTTTTTTCTTTTCTGTCTCTTTCTTTTTTCTTTTCTTTTCTGTCTCTTTCTTTTTTTCTCTCTTCTTCTCCAGCACCATATGTGTTTTCCTAGAGCAGTCTTATGTGAGATTCTACTTCTCTTAAGTAATGTAAATGATCTAATATCTGAAAATATGTCCTTCTGAGGACTGCAACCAATAAATATGAGTCAGGAATAGCATCAGACCTTTAAAACTGAATTTTAAAATTTTACTTATCTCTGTCTTAAACTAAAACCCACAAGTGATCTAAAACCAAATCAGCGAAGTGAGTTACAACAGTGGTCAAGTTGCTTAGGGCTCCTAAATTAAACATCACACATCATAATAAGTAAGTTTCACATAAGGTTCTTGTCATCTACCAGAATAAAAGTTTTTTTTGTCTGCTGAGCTGTGCTTCATGGTAGTACATATATATACATATATTTTTTCACTTGCACATATGTCACGTACTTTTAGAATACAACTTCCAGTTAGTTTTTGAAGATAGGATCAAATATAATGCATTCCAGGAACTGTTTTTAGGATTGTCTTTAGGCACTTCTGTGTCCTAGATGATCTGTGAGTATTAAAGAAGAGCAGTCTTAAATATTTACAATTAGACTTGGTGATTTATGAGACTGTACAAATTATATGTTTAATGTTATTTAAAGTGTTAAAGTAATAAGGATGCATCATCTAATTGCAAATTTGATTTGGTTATTCTTCTCTTAATAAATGTAAAATTTGTATGTGCTTTCCCTACTTACAGGCAACGAGGAACAGAAAATTGAGGAACTATAAAACAGAATGTAAAGAAGCTGCTAAATCAACAAATCATGGAGATTACTGACAGGTTTAGCTTGAAGGCTTCTGATCTTAGGAAAAGTTTAAGAAATATTTTTAAGTTGCACAAGTCCTCTGAAAGCTTCATTTGCACTTTTTCTATGAATACAATAAAAGGTAAAGATATGTAACACAATGCAACTCATTCTCTGTACTTGGGTCTCTAGTTCTTTGCATCACAAGTCAGGCTTTAATCTTCATATTTTAGTCTTTTTTTGGGAAAAAAATGATTTCAGAAGATGTAGTTGAAGGAAATCTGTCTGAAGGATTCATGAATGG
Source organism: Penelope pileata (assembly GCA_013396635.1). Classification (NCBI taxonomy): domain Eukaryota; kingdom Metazoa; phylum Chordata; class Aves; order Galliformes; family Cracidae; genus Penelope; species Penelope pileata. The sequence continues at coordinate 19,694 of WBMW01005515.1, read as the reverse complement.
TTAAATAATTTCCATGTTCTATAGACTATATTTAGAATTATTTGTCTGAAAAGCATAGGTACATAAATTCTGATTTATTTGTCCGCTTAAGTTTAAAAGTAGCACAAAGGGGCTTACCACTTTCCTTAAAAGGAAAAAAAAAAGAAATAAAAGAATCTGTATGACTTCTTTTGTCTCTTTGCTTACCCTCTGCAGAAATAAAATTGAAAAACAAATATAACCTTTTTTATATAAATAGAAATATTGTAGAAACTAGGTTATATAATGTTTATACCCTAACTGCTACATAGTACTTACCTGAGGCAATCTACCCTAGAGTCATCACTTTAAATAGTCTAGTAGCTGATTTTTTAACTTATATCAGAGTAATTCATTTCAAGCATAAAAAAAAAAACAAGAAAAAAGAAATTTCACCTGAGAGGAGTGCCTCAATGTGATTACTGTGGAGTACAATTAACAAATCTCGGCGGAACAGTCAGTCTGATTGAGACTTGTTATTTTGTATCCACATACAGAAGTGCAAAGAGTATTTAAAGATTATTTCTTTAATATGAGATTTTCTTATTCTTATCTCTTATTTAAACAATTTTATTGAGCTTTTTATTTTCACTAGTTAAAGAATAAGGCAAGCTAGTAAAGCTAAGATGATCAACTCTACCTACAACAATGCAGTTCATATATTTAGATTTGTATGTTTATTTATTTTGTTAACCAGTTAAATTACATGCACAATACTGTAAAATAAAAAAACTTAGTTTTTTTTATGTGTAGTACATCTTTCCCACCAGTATCTTTTGCTTTAATCCAGACAAAACTCGAGAACTATGAGAGAAAATTAATTGGGCTGGTGACAAGTGGTGTTCCCCAAGGGGTCCATCTTGGGACAGATGCTCTTTAACATCTTTATCAACGACACAGGCAGTGGAATTGAGTGCACCCTCATCAAGTTTGCTGATGACACCAAACTGAGTGGTGCAGTTAACACAGTAGAGGGAAAGGACACCATCCGAATGGACCTGGACAGGCTCGAAACTGGACCCATGGAAACCTAGTGAGATTCAACAAGGCCAAGTGCAAGGTGTTGTACTTAGGTTTGAGCAATCCCAAATACGGGTACAGACTAGAAGGAGAACTCATTGAGAGCAGCCCTACAGGAAAGGACTTGTAGTTCTGGTGGATGAAAAGCTTGACGTGAACTGACAGTGTGCACTTGCAACACAGAAGGCCAGCTGTATTTTGGGCTGCATCAAAAGAGGAGTGGCCAGCAGGGAGAGATAGGAAAGTGTCCCCCTCTATTCTGTCCTTTTGAGGCCCCATCTGGAGTACTGCCTCTAGGCCTGGGCCCCCCATCACTTTTGGAGAGAGTCTGGAGTAGGGCCACAAAGATGATCAGAGGGCTGGGGTACCTCTCCTATGAAGACAGGGTGAGGGAGCTGGGCTTGTTCCGTCTAGAGAAGAGAAGGCTCTAGGGACACCACGTTGTGGCCTTCCAATATTTAAACGGAGATTATAAACAGGAGGAAAACCAACTTTTTACACACATAAAAAAAGATAGAACACGGGGGGATGGTTTTAAACTAAAGGAGGGAAGATTTAGATTAGAAATCAAGGGGAAGTTTTTCACTGAGAAGGTGGTGAGGTACAGGAACAGCTTGCCCAGAGAGGCTGTGGATGCCCCATCCCTGGAGATGTTCTAGGCCAGTTTGGATGGGGCCCTGGGCACCATAATCTAGTAGTACTTGATCTAGAAGTTGGCAACCTTGCCTGCAGCAAGAGAGTTGGAACTTGATGATCCTTGAGGTCCATTCCAACCCAAGCCATTCTATGATTCAAGCTGAGGTACCCTGAATGGAGAACATGACATAGTCAAGCTGACTAGAAAACATACAGTTTCAAGTTTCAATTCAAGAGAAGTTAGTTTGTGAAGTTATGAGTCTTCAAAAGTTGCTACCCAAGGAATGGCCAGATGCAAGGAAAGACGCTTCATGCATTCTTCCTCGTTGCTAGTCTGTTTAATAGTTTTTGACAGTTGTGAAAGAAAAATAGTGATTTCCAGCATCATGAGGAAAGAAAAAAGTTGCTACTCCCATAAAGGATATTTGAGCATTGAATTATTTTAAGAAATAATATAATTAAATCAAAGGATTTTTCCTTCACAAACTCAGTGCAAATAAACAGATTGATACTGTGCTTGGAAAGTGCTCAGTTTATCAAATGAGTTGACTGAAATGGTCCAAAGAACCAGTATTTTCCCAGTAGACATGAAAAGGCTGTTGGATTTTAGAATAATATTTGCATTTTAGAAGACAGAAAAACTACTTAGGTCTTGATGGAGCAGCATACTGAGATCCTTGAGCTAAGAGCTATAAAGCTGTTGAATTGGCATGGCACTGCACGGTAGAAAACATGAAAACTGGCTCTAATTTTGAAAGCAACATGATTGCATTTATGTAATGCTAATAGCTGCAGTCTCAGCAGAAGTAATTAGCTGATACACTGAAATGGCCACACTGAGTCCGGGATGGAGCTAGTTTGGAGATTTCTGACATTGCAATACTGATACATTATAGCAGTTTTACTTCTGACTCTCTGAAGAAATGCTCCAGGTGTGTACAGTTGAAATTTTAGACTTACAGAGTGGATCCAGAAAGCTAGTAGCTACACGCACATAGTATTTTAAGAGAAAAGATATTTTTATCCTAGGCTTGAATCTGGCTTCTATGAGGACAGCTAAAGAATCTTTCATCTCTGTATCTGGGCCTGGAACTCTGCAACGCATCAGCTGGTGAGAGGAGCAATTCTTACTTTAGCAAGGAAATCGAATAATTGGGATGTTCTTTGTAGTTATGGAGATTATGAGAGACAATGCAATCATCTACTTCATTAGTAACCTATTTCAAAGTGTCTCCTTTTAGTAATATTTCCTTAAGCTAAGCAAAAGTGATGATGGATTTTGTCAGATCTGGGTAAGGAATAATTTTCTGATTTTACTAAAATCATATTTAGAAATGATTCTGATACGCACAGAGATGAATAAAAAATCTTCTTAAGAATGGAGAGAATTACTTTTTCTCATCAATCATAGGCAAAATCTGAACTACAGGTTTCACAGTTCCTTCTGATCATCAAGTTATAGATAAGGGTATCAGATATATCTAAAATCGCGTTACAAACAGAATGAAGTGCAGACAAAATATATGATTAAATTCCTAAGGTAGTGTTGATCCAGTGCATCAGTATGCATGAAATAACTATGGCAACTATATTATCTCTGCCTGTAAATTCTTGGTAGCTCTTGACATTTGAGCAGAACATTACGCAGTTTGGTTTCCAGCCTCATACTACCAATATCTGGTCAGCAAGCACGAGTAGCAAGTTCTAATATAATGCACCTTTATAGTATCTCTGAACATTTGCTGGATGAGATTCATAGGAAGTGCCAGGATTGAGAGTTTAGCTCACTGAGCAAAATAAACTTCCTGTTATGTAGAGACGGTCCTTGCTGTTGGAGTTTCTCTCACAAGTCTAGATGACTGACTTGACTTCTGAATAACCTCAGACTTCATTTACCATCGCTGAAGACAGGTAGTTTTAAAATGCAGTTCATTTGACACAGTTTGGGAAAGGAGGAAGCATTCCATCAGCTCTTCTAATCATGAAGGCTAGATATGTGATGCCTTCAGAGAGATTCTGCAAAGCCTAACTCAGAGGTAGTCAACTATACAATGTGTACATCTAATTAGATTAATCCAAGGCTATCAGGATTTTTTTGAATGCTCACTGTTTTATTTTCATCCCTAGATATATATTATTTTGCACCCTTTTCCATAGCCTATTGTTTATCCTAGGACAAAGGATAAAAATATATATATCACGGATATCAAATAAGCTATTATTTACTATATATATATTTTTCCTTAGAAAACAAAAAGTTTCTATTAATCTAGAACAAAAATTTTTAGGCTAAATTGACTTACTGACTTGTTTCCTTCTGTAGCTATTTAGAATTGCTATTTATGTAGCTGCTCTTTGAACTTTTCTGTTTAAAGTGTAATAGATGTGCTTGACCTTAGCAATGAAAAAAAAAACCTGAATGATTATGCTTTCATCACTTTCATCATTTTCTTTTTCTGTTGTAAATATTGCCACAAAACATTGGAAGGGGTAGTTCTAATTCACATCAAGGTTGCTTAATTAAGTTCAATAAAGAATCAGTTCCAAAAACAAGACAAAATATTTTTCTGTTCCTTGCTATGTATAATAAACGTCTCTAGGAAAACATGAATAAAAAAAAAAAAGGGATATTTGAGAAAGTACAGTGAATCAAATTTTCATAATTACATTTAATAATAAAATAGCTTGATATTCAGCAACGAAAAATATACATCTCCTCTCCTAGAAGTATGAAATTAGTCTATAAAAGGAAACTTTCCTCTCAAGAACAAACTATCCCTTTTCCATCTTCAGCATGAATTTTAAAATCCAGTATACAAATTTTGATACAAAATTAATGTAATTTCATCAAAATTGTATTTGGTGAATCCCTCTAATTCTGAAACTGCACAGATGTAAACTCTGTTGTGTCTTTATCATTTTAAAATAGAAAAGAATACCCCTCTACCAAAACAATGATGCACTGGAACTGATGCATTGACTGACTTTTTTCCAAAAGATGTCCAGCACATGGTTTGAAAGCCATGGAGCGTTTCATAGATTAAGAAAGTCTAAAATGTTCCTAAAATAGCAACTATTAATTGAGAAAGCCAGAGGCATATTTTTAGCTATTCAACAATAGTTAAAAACTTGAAAGGAAAATGTTTTGATAGAAGAAACAAGAACAGCAAAAAAGATTTAATCTACTTGTAGTGTTTCCCTAAAAGCAGAGTAGTCTTCCTTGACAGAAGTCATAAGAACCATAATCTGTTCTTGCAATGAGCGTATATAAATAGTCCAATAGTAGTACTTTTGCACTGCATCTTCAAGAATGATTTATGAATGATATTGGCTACTCATTTTAACACAGTAAGACAAAGGACAATGTGCACCCACAGCCAAGGGATCCTGAATGCATTCCCCCCTAGAACTCTCTGTTTTTTATTTTCTCTGGTTTATACAAATTATAGACGGCCTAGTGTTCTGACTTCTTTTTCTGTTCCAGATTCCAGGTTAAATCTTGAAACAAACAAGAAATCTTTTGTGATATTTTATACGTAAAAGTCTGTTGAACAAGGCTTCAAATAATCAAAATTAAAAATTTCAACTTAATGAAATAGTTTATGGAAAATAAGAAAGAGTGCAATTACAGATAACTTAGGAACTTATGCCTCCTTTACTGCTATTGAACAGAAATTTTGAAATCAAATCACTTAACTATTATGTTATCGTTTGATTCCAAACACCTTTGAAAAGCACCAGAAAACCAGAATATTTCTGGGGTCACTAAACAAATTGTTATAAAATTCTTTGTCTGTCAGCTAAAGAGGTCATAAGTGATCCAAGTGAGAAATTACCTTTTTAAGGCAAATGAAGTCATTAAAAAGCATTAAATAAATGCATTAACCTGCAGATTACTGGCTTGATTAATGACAAAATAAAAGAGGTATGAAAACTTTAACCTTCTAAAAATCTAAGCCTAAAATCTATTCAATGCATTTAAAGTTTAAAACATGCAGTTAACTTCTTAATATTAAATGAGTTGCAGTATTTTCTAATAGCAGGGTCCAATGCAAGTTTCTGACGAACCTTTCCCTTAAAGTTATAATTCACAAAAATTCATGGTTGAAAACCATGTCTATGACCAGCTCTCTGTAGCCTTTCACTTTATCAGCACTGTCAGAAGACCTTCAGCAAATCTGAGACTTATGTTTATTCTATGTCAAACGCAGGTAAGCAAGAAAAGTGCAGCAGCATCATGCTGTCTTCTACAAGATAAAGGGAGAAGCGACATTTCTTTTAGTGTGGGTCTACTGCAGGAGCCACATCAAAAAAGAAAACAGAGCGCTTGCTAGTGTGAGGTTCTTTTACTAGTCGTCAATTTGTAGTTTTGATCTGCCCCTAACAGCAATTCAATGAAATGCAGAGATATTAAAGGTATAGTGAGAAGAAGAAAACTTCACTGCGAGATACAGATTGCTTTAGTGAAATGGATGTGATTTGTTTGCTCCTTTGTTTGTTAGTTTTTTTCCTTCAGATCCCTTTCTCTCAAACAACATTTTGGAGTTTTTCTAAAAGAAAACATGAATTTTCACCTTAGAAGGTAAAATTTCATTTTACCCTACTATCTCAACTATCAACACTCGTCACTGGTGCCAACCAGAGCATAAAATAAGCATATCAATATTAATTTGAACATAAACATCCATCATTGAGAAAATAAATAAATAAACAAATCACTGTATTCTTCCTAAATTGTCTATTTAACTAAGCTGAAATAAATAGATATCTCCTACACATGCATGTACATTTATCTCATGAGTGTCCATTTAATTAAAAATAAATACCATGGCAACCTAAACCCAAAAGCTAACCAAAATAATGCAAAGAAAGAAACAAAATAAAACCATAAGGTAGGCAGAAGTTCTCCAAAATGATGACATCAGCATCAATAATACAGACAGTGGCCAGTTCTGTGAAGGAATTAAAGGAAATAGAATTTATTTTATAGATCGAAGTTCAAAACCTCTGAAAGATTATGTCCCTTCTTCCACATATGGAAGCTCAACACGCAGCTCAACATGTTATGGGAAATGAACACAGCAGAGGAAGGAATAGATGGGAAGCTACCCAGCTAGATGCACCCCACAGACTTCTAGGAAGGCCCATGCTGCAGAACACAAGATCAGTTGGATGAGGTACATCAAGGGTGTCCAAACTTTTGGCTTGCCTGGGCCACATTGAGTGAAGAGGAGTTGTCTTAGGCTGCATATAAAATACGCAATGTAGTTAATGTATATAACTAACAAAATTTTTGAATGTATTTTTTATTAAAACATAAAAAAAATAAGAGCAGAAAAAACATAAAGCTAGTGAGATATTTGACCTTGTTTTCGTGGAACTAATGTATCAGTCTGGTTCAATGTGATTGGTTGCAATTCTTAGTGAGTTCTCAAAGTGTCCATCAGAGACTTTTGATGAAATTTTACTCTTCCTGTACTCCATCCTTGAAAGCAGTTGTTCACAAATGTACGTACTACCAAAAAGCAATAATGTGAATAAGACATGACTGTGAAGCGAGGAAAATATTTCTCAGGTAAGACAGGTTTTATAAAAGTCTGTTAAAGAGGCATGATCAAATTTTTCTTTGAGTTGAATGACTGTTTGCAACTCTATGCATTCCATTTGAAAATTGGCAGATGATGTGTTTCTGTCAACTGAAAATGGAGTCACAAATGTACCAAAAAATTGATGATTTTTTGGATGATCTTGAAAACTGTTATCAAATTCCTCTATCAAAACAGAAAACAAGGCTGCCTGTTTTTCACTGTTCACAGGACTGTGTTTAGCCAATATATCAAAATGCATAAAATTTTGCATAACTTGAGTTAGCGCTGCACTGCACCCTCCCCTTAGCCTGAGATCTATAGTGCACTGATGATTTGGTTGTTGCTGAGCAGTGGCTGAGCACCTGGGACTGGGCTGGGCTAGGCCACCTGGCTCTGCACAACATCTGGGAGTGAGCTGCATTCTTAACTGTGTCGGGCCGCATGCAGCCGATGGGCAGCAGGTTGGACATGCCTGACTGGTAGATGATATAGGAGGCCAGAAGGACCCAAACAGCTGCACTGGAGAACTAAAGAAAGATTGTGGGGGTATTGATGTTACAGGCAGATAGACATCTCCCATCTTTACTTGCAGAATTTATGTAAAATGTCCTTACCTTTCCTCTCGGGAAAAATAAATTCCAGTTCCCAAAGGAATGTTTTGTCAAATCTATACCAAGGAACATTACTTTTAGCAAGGTACATGAACTTGGCCTAGACATGTTAATCTTTTCATAGGTCTACTCTGGGAGAGGGAAGGAGCTTCACCGATGTCATTAGGGTTGTCCAATCACACTAGAAAATATAAAGATAACCTCAAAACTTCAGTCAAACGTTAAATCCGATATTTTTTGCCCCAACATTAGTATCTTTGTGCCACATTTCACGTCAGCTAGCAAGGTTGTGAAGCCATGGCAATCCTGCACCTAACAGAAGCAGATCTCCACGCATGACACTGCTCTGAAAGTAACACCTCCTATTTTATTTTGGCCCACAATCTCAGAGGTGGATGTTGGTGGTATGTCACTAGAGGTTGAACCTTCCTACTAATATTCCGTTTCATTTTGTTGCTGTGTGACAACCTGCAGATGGGCAGGCTGACAAAATGATATCTAACATGGAAGTGTGTATGAAGCAAAAGTGTTGAATTCCTCCATATGGAAAAAATTGTCGCTATTGACATTCACTGACACTCGCTGAATGTTTATGGAGCCCAAACAGTGGATGTGAGCACAGTGAGGTGGTGAGTGGTGCGTTTCAGCAATGGTGACAGCGACAGTGGGGAAGCTCCGCTGGTGCAGATTTTTATGCCCACAGCATGCAGACTCTTGTTCATGACTGGCAAAAATGCACAGGTAATGGTAGTGACTATGTTGAAAAAGAGTGTTTTGTAGCTGATAATTTGTTTTTATCAAACAGCGTTGTTGTGCTCTTTGCATCTGTTGTAATTTCTATGGAAATAAATAGGAGGCATTACTTTTGGAACAATCTATGTATCATTGTTAATCCATGGTCTGTAGTCCCAGTTAACATATACAAAAATATATAATTGTAATGCAGACCACTTGCTCTTTGGCTTTTAATAAGTGCCATTTTCATTATGAAAGAAAAATTCCTTCTCAACTTGAGAAATACAAGGCCAATAAGTCTGTACTTTGTACTCATACACAAGGCAACTTCACATCAACCTTGTTAAAGAAGTATTTATTAATAATGAACAAGCAAAAGGGCAAAAAATAAGTGGGGTGTGGGAGAAATGATATCTTACAGACAATTATGAATTAACAAAGATTTATAGGAATACCTTTTTCCCTTGCAAATTCTACTGCTATTTTCTATTAATTACTGTAATTGATAACAGTTATAAAGATATCTGGCATTTTAATCATGTAGATATGTCTTTTGCTGTCAGAGGAGAAAATTAAAACAGCTAGAAGTCTTTTCTTTGCAGAGTTAGCTGGAGAGGAAATTAAAATAGAGCTGGTAATAAATGAGCAATACATTATATTTAAGAGATCACAGGTATGAATCACAAGGGTAAGAGGACAGAGAGAAGGGTTATGACAATCTTAAAACTATGTTTCCTAGACATATTATAAGCAAGCTGAAACTCAATATACAGATGGTCTTAGTACATAACATAACGTTAAAATCACAGGAAATGTTTACAATATATTTGATGTCATTACCACTGAACAGCAAAAATAAACCAACCAATGAACAAGATACACTTTGAGTGCATATTTTATTAGTGTATATATATAAATGCCATTTTCTAAATAAATTTACACTGATATTATATAGCTAATATATGAAGTACTTTAAGGAAAAAATCCACCTTTTTTGGTAACTGGGAGCTGGGATAAATAAAGAAGTCAACTAAAAAGTAAAGTGAAAATCTCTTATGGAGACCTGGACTGGGAAATTGCCACTGACAATTTACAAAACCCATCAATAAAATATATATTTTTTCCCTATTAAAAGAACAATGCCTTTAACCACCCCTTTATCTTGGGAGACATCAAATAAATACTGAAAATTTAAAGGACAATCACTCATCAAAAAGTAAGCCGCTAAGAACTGCATTTCCGTAAATACATGTGCCCATTTTGATATCTGCATTGAGAACACAAAGCAGTCAAATGTTGGTCTATTTGGTCTACTATTTTATGATGTAGCTGATAGTGATGATAGATTTTTTTGCTTGGTTGGTTGGTTCAGTTTGTTTGTTTTATTTTGTTTTTATGTTTGTTTTGCTTATGTTTTCTTTCTTAGAACTAGCTGAAATAGACAACATGTAAAGAATTAGAGAAGTCATTAAATTCTACTGTGCAGATGAAAATCTGAAAGCCAAAGAGGTCACGACTGGATCAATGCAGAAAGTATGTACAGCATTATCTGAGGTGATCCTATGTTCCTCAACAGTGTTCACGGCTAGTGCTAAAAGTGTATTGTGCAGGTTCAGGACAGCAGAATAGGCACATGTTTTGTGGGAAAACTTCTGCTAATAGCAAATGACTTGGAGAGATAATCATCAGCAAGCATCGTATACTTCAGGCAGTGTCCAGACTGGTAGGTTATCTTCAAAGATAAGTATAGGGAAGGAAAATAATCTTATTTTATTCGCAGATAGATAGATACATAGGTATGAATCACAGAAGAATACACAAATAAATAACTTGCCAAATACAAAGTCTTCTGTTTTGTTCTCCTTTATATATTGTATAACTGTTGTACTACCTGAGAGTCTACATTTATTATGGCTCAATACTACTACGTTGAAGTAATAAAGGAGGGTTTTTCTTTTTTTGTGTCACTGTTTTCGTATCACTGAACTTGAAGTGGAAAACACAAACAGGTATCAGTGTGCATGTCTAATTCCATTATCAACTGAAAAATAGAATGGAAGTTACAAAACTTCATACAACACTGTCCTGAATCTGGTGCAGGTAGGTAAGCCCGGTAAATTAAGGAAGAAATAATCGGACCTTATCCAAACACTCTGAGTGTTTGTATAATAACTGCCAACGTTATCATGCAGTTGAGAATGTCAGTTCTACAAAAAGACAAAAACATAATTCTTTGTTTCAAGAGATCTATTCCTTAAAGTGATAGACGAGAATATCAGAATTAATGCACTCTGTAGAATATATTGTCAGAAGAATAAATGAAAGATTTTGTGGCTTTATTTCTATGCATAGGTGTATGCACTTCTTAGATAATGAAAAACTATCATGAGCACAGGAAACCAAACAGTTTATATCTTTTGAAGTTCAGGATCCTAATATTGTATATTGAATGTTTAAGGCACAGATTAGTCCAGTAGTAATAAAATTAATTTTGACTAATTCCTTTTGTACTAGACAACATTCATACTGGAACAGCTGGCAACTTTAGAGACAACAGCAAAGAACATTCAGATTGTTCGTTTAATGTAAGACCTAGACAAAAATTAGTAAAATTAGCGAACTTCCAAGTCAAATACCTTTTCCAGTCTTCTGATAATGTTGTGCATGCATATAATACTGCTTCAGTCTAAAGTAAAGTGGCAAGGTAGAAGATCTCTTTCTGCAGCTTCAACTCTGTTTGGAAACACCAGAGATCTTCTCTTGCACCTCCTGTAGTAAGCTAATGCTTCAATAGAAAGTACTTCTGTTTATTTCTCATTTTTTTATATTAAAGTGTTAAGCTTTTTTTCCTCTTGCAAAATGTTCCCTGAGCTTACTTGGTAACATTATTAGGTGAATATAAAGATACAAGCCAAAATTCACATATCAGAAATAGACAATATAAATATTAAAAAACAAAACAAATTAAAACAACAAAAACAAAAATTGAAAACCCTGCTACTTCAAACAAACTCATTTTTAACTTCATAATTCACTTAGTTATTTAAAGTCAGGGAAACATAAATAAGCTGCCAGAGAACAAATTGGACCCTCCCTCAGGCATCCTTAAATCATTTATCATTCTTTTCAAGAAAAATATTGTTGACTGTTTAGAAGCTATTGCATCCATTTTTGTTGTTTAAGCAGCAATTATTATACAGAGTTTGTGCTGGTGTGAACAGGGACATTTAGAATATATATTCCCTAGGAAAGGAGTCTTTGGATACTCCTGAAGGAAATATTATGGAAACATATTTCTTAAATTGTAACCACATATATCTTTTTAACTGCAAATTACAGTCTGGTACAAATTCATGCAAGAAGGAAAAAAAGGGAAACAGAAAAAAAAAAGAAAGAAAGAGAAAAAAAAAAACAAAACAAATCAACTTGGTATGCAAGGTGAAAATTAAAAAAAAAAATAAAAATAAAAAAAAAGTGAGGACATATTGAACAAAAATATATCATTCAGTAGGCAACAGAGTGGAACATCACACAAGGATAAAAGACTTTCAGGAAGACTCATTTGTCAGAATGAATCCATTATTCAATTAGAAGTGACCATTCATGCAATAACAGACACCTGGATTGGAAAACAGTGAGATAAATTGTGCTACCATATAGCAAAGATACAGAATACATACTGTATAAACTAAGATAAATTATTCTCTATCTCTGAAAGTGAAGATGAAATATTGGATTTAATTGTTAGAAAACATGAGGAGTTCATAATGCAAGTTAAATATATTGCTTAATTATCACACATCTAGATGTGTAAAAAACAATCTTACTGATTTTGTATTGTTAGAAAAACCTGAAATAAAATTTTGTAGTGAGCTTTTACTTTTATAAGCATGCTTAAAAAATAAGAAATTAGTTTGTTTCACAAATCTGTTCTACACATAGGACCAGAAATTACAGTAAAGTAGAAAGCAGCTGAAATCACAAAACTCTTTACTCCTTTTACGACTTCAGTGTCAAATACACAAAATACATTGCACCAAAACATTTGTTTGATTCCTCTGATATTTGTAGCCAAAATACGTCACTAAAAAAAAGACTAATCATTCTTAGTTTTATAGTTTTTCTATCCAAGCCACGATTAATTTGACTCTATCTTAAGTTAAATAAGTATACTGAGATTAGGAAAAGCTTTTGTGCTAAATGTTTTCATATGTTTTCCAACTTTTTCTGTGAGGTTGTTCAGTATCTCCTTTTGATTTATTCTTTTTTTTTAAAAAAATTAATTTTTCATTTTTATCAAATACTTGATACACATATCCTTCTATAATAACAGTCAGAACTGCTAATTCCTAAATTCAGTATATCAGTGAAATCGCTCATACGTACAAAGTCTGAGGAAGATCTTTTTCAAAAATACAGAGATGTATATTTTTTAGTAAAGAACCATTTATATGAAGTGGGAAGTGGGCAAGAGATAAATCAAGCTTGCAGTGGTGCCAGATCTCATCAGTCACTCTTACTACCTATGAAGACAAGCAGGAGATATGCGTCAGGTTCAAAAATTTGTCAGGCCACAGTGAAACTCCAGCAAAATCTTCTTGAATCAAACTGAAACATCCAGTGAGAAAGATATTTTGTTGTGATCTTTTTTATTATTATTATTTTTTAAGGTTCTATAGGGCTTCATTCACCCTTTTTAATGCTGTTACAAATTAAACTCATTGTCTGTGTATTTCATACTTTTAATTTTATATTTTTTTCCTTTTGCACATGAAAAAGATCCTGCATTCAACACATTATCTACAGCAATATTTTTCCCATAATATGATGATTAAAGATTATGAGATCCCTCAAATCACAGAATCCTACCTACAGTCAAAACTTGGAAGTAGTCACCCTCTGGAAAAATTTTCCATGTAAGATTTTCCTGGTCCAAGTAGGAAATTTACTCAGCCAATTCTTATGTTCATAAAAACTGATACACGTCACAAGTTTGCAACTCTAAAGGACTTACATTCTGAAATAATTTCAATATGTTCTAGTTGTAAAAGCCAAGTTATTCTGCCAATGTAGTGTCATTTTCTCTAACAAGAAATGTATATAAGTGCTCCACAAACTGTTCTATTGTATATCAAGACTGTGGATCCATTCTTAATTTTATTTTACATTTAGTAGCTATGGTTCCACTTTCTTAAGCTCTCTTATTCCTGTACACTTCAGTAGCTCCCTGCTGGACTTTTGAACTCAGGCAAGATGCTTGCAGAAAGCTGAATTCCCTTTTATGTTATATTTCAACTGGTTTTAGGGGGAAAAAAAAAGAAAGAAAAAAGGACAGTTCAGAACCTCTTAAATGTATTAAAATATTGTGTCAAGAATATAAGTTGTTTCAAAAAATAAAAATGCTTCTTTTACAAATACAAACACTAAAAATCCCTCATTATTAGACAATTTTGATATAATGTATCTAAAGTATACATGAAGCCAGAAGATAGAGCTAGACAAGGATGACTCTGCAGTATAGGGGAAGCCTGAGCTTTATTTTAACTCTAAAAGTATTTTTTTAGCATGCGCTGGACTATGACTGTGTCTTTCAGCCTAATTTGTGCATTATAATATGAAACACTTCTAGAAATAAAGTCACCTAAAGCTCAACTTGTCTAAATGGCTTTTGAATATGAAAGAAGGAAGAAAGAGAAGCTTGGAAGGCCGCATCCCTGAAGGTGGTCTAGGCCAGGTTGGATGGGGTCCTGGGCAGCCTGATCTAGTACTAGATCTGGAGGATGGTGGCCTTGTCTGCAACAGGGGGGTTGGAACTTGGTGATCCTTGGGGTCCCTTCCAACCCAGGCCATTCTATGATTCTGTGAAGGAAGGAACTTTTCTTCATGTCTCCACTGATAAGCAAAAACAAGGTCAGGATCTGTTTTCTGTCTTTCAAGCAAGTGGTGTGGCTTTTTCCTATCCACACTATTTTGCATTTGCTTTGAGAGCTTCTCTGATCTCAACATGATACACTTGTTGCACACAGATATAATGACATACTAAGGTAAAAGAGATTTCTAAGATAAACTTGGATTAAGGTGGGGAGAGTCAAACCTGATTCACCTGAGCATCTCTAGGGCAATTCTCACAGAGACCTATGTAATACCAGTGAAAACCATGCAGTGTGTTAACAGGTATGCAATGGTTGATCAGTGATCTAGTAATTCAGTTCTCTCCTTTCTCTGTGTTACTCAGTACTAGAGATAGGGAAGAAGGTAAAATACCTAGTATTGTCTCTGAAATGGCTAAAGGACGGATGCTTTAAGGGTCTTAGCATACATCTTCTCTACTTAGTTGAGAAAGCAATCACACCCCCTTCTTGACAACAACAAGGAAAAGCACCTTCTGCATCACTAGTTAAGAGTAAAAACATAAGATTAGCCTTGCGGCATCTAGTTTGCTTGTATGATGTGACTGTTATAAACATTACTGGGAATCCTGAACAGAAACAGTATATGGAAAAAATCCTTTAGTAGATATTCTTACGTTTACTTTTAAAAAAAGTAAAAAAAGCAGACATAATCCTTCAGAAAATCCCTGTTCAGGTAAGTAGAGAAAAACTAAAAGTTACTAAAAGTTACAAATACTCTTAATTCCAGTTGCTAACATTTATATACGTGGGAGGCTTAAAACACAACTAATCAGTTTGATAGATAAATAATAAAGCGATTGATAATATGCTTTCCTAAAATTATGGTTATTTAACAGATAATCAAGAACATAAGAGTATCCATATTTATATTTCATGCATATAATTAGATAACAAAATTATCCCTAAGTATACAGTAGAATTACTTGTACTACTTACTACTTATACTATATAAGTATACTTACTTATGTATAAGTAGTATACGGTATGTATAAGTATCCCTAAGCATGCAGTAGAATTACAGTTTGTAGACTGAAATTCAGTCCCAGTTCTGCATTGAACCACAGAGATAAAGAATATATCTTTGAGGCCTTTACTGAAAACCTGTTTAATATAGATTTTCCAGGATGACTGTCATGATACAACAATGTGCACAATAATGCACGTAATAATGCATGTCTTTTTTTATGTGAAACACTTGGTAACGTTTGCTAACAAACATTAAGGAGAGGAAACTCTACTGCCTAAATGTTTGTAACATTTTTGCAAAATTTTGAAGAGTTTGATCAAGATTTCACCAGGAATCAAGTGTACCAAGAACAATAAAGACCGTTTTCTTTATTGCAATCTGGTAATTACCTGTTTAAAACAAGGCATTTTGGATGTTATTTCAATGAACTAGTAATTTAAGTACTACTATATATCTTGTCTTACTGTTGCAAGCAGCTGTCTGATCACGACAGCAATTAGGAAGACATTGTAGTAGATCATTGCAGGGACATTAAGAGCCTCCACCTCACTCAAGTAGGATTCACTCAAAGCTTAGAATTATCTGCAAATCACAGAAGTATTTTCTTACTGAGGAAGCACTGATTCCCACAAATATCTTTCCCACCATTCTTGCAAGCTCCAAGTCCTGAAGACATAGCTCTTTTCTCCCAACTACTTAGAAGACCCTTGAGATGGTATTTTCAGAAGATCCTCAAAACAAGTGACCATCTGGAAGTTTTGGCTGTGTCATAGTATCACCTCTGTGCCTGGCAAGATCATGGAGCAGATCCTCCTGAAGGCTTTACTAAGGCACATGGAAAATCGAGAGGAGGTGATTGGCAGCAACCAACATGGCTTCACCAAGGGCAAATCATGCCTGACAAACCTGGTGGCCTTCTATGATGGAGTCACAGCAACAGTGGATAAAGGGAGAGCAACCGACGTCATCTACCTGGACTTGTGCAAGGCGTTTGACACTGTCCCACACGACATCCTGGTTGATAAACTGGATAAATATGGGTTTGATGGACGAACCACTCACTGGATAAGGAACTGGCTGGACGGCCGCACTCAGAGAGTGGCAGTCAATGGCTCAGTGTCTGAATGGAGACCAGTGACGAGTGGTGTTCCTCAGGGATTGGTACTGGGACCAGTGCTGTTTAACATCTTTGTC
>WBMW01005513.1:1136956-1169775 GCA_013396635.1 Penelope pileata | reverse complement strand
AACCATTCTATGATTCTATATCATCCTCTTGTATTTTATGCAAACATGAAGATCTATCTCCAATAACTTATTTCTGTAATTCCTTAGCCCGCTATTTTTTCCTTCAAATTCTATTGAGTACCTCATGGGTGGTTAGTTCAAACAAGTGACAAAGTGTATTCTGAAAAATGCCTTTTTTTTTTAAACACCTAATGTATAACAATATACAATTACATAAAATAAGAAAAACATTTTTGAAAGGACATGGTAATAGGAACTCTCCATAAGGCCCACTTGTGTTCATCTTCAGCATTGTTACATCTGAAACTCCCACAGAATCTTTCGCAGTACAGCTGCTGCTAAACGGGACAAGGTCACTCTCTCCTGTCCGCCCTTCACTTTCAGCCATGCTTCCTTTGATGCTTGTTAACTCAGCTCAGTCGTATCACAAATTCCTACCAGGAGAGTAAATCTAAGAGTCTCCAGATTCCTGTCTGGGACTCTCCTCTATGTGTTTGTAACATTTTTCATCTTAAAAACACATTAAGAAAAATTACTGATTAAGTAAATATCATGTTGTAGTTTGACTGACTCTCTGGAGCGGAACACAACTGCAGCAATTTTACCTAAAAGCTTGCAAGAAGGAAAGTATGCAAAAACATGCAGTATAGCACACATGCACATACATAACTTTCAAGAGTAGATTTCAATCATCTCAGGAGGAAATCTAAACCCAGCCTTGAAGTGGAACCACTCCAGCATACAGTTCCATTTATAGCCACAGAAGCCATGGTGTGCAAGTGATATAGGGAGGAAATCAAATGTATTTTCTGCAGTTAAAATTACAGGAAGGATACTGGCAAGTGGGCTTTAATATGTAAACTGGCATTTAGGTACAGGGAAAACAATTTAGGGACAGGTAAAGTCCCCATACCCCATGTGCCTTTTGAACAGAGGTTTACCTTTACTCATATTAGCACTCTGCATTAGAATTTCAAACCAGATGTATATGAACAACAATGCCACAGCCAGGATAAGACTGCAGCAAATGAGGCCTAGAATCCTTGGTACCAGGGTAAGTGAGATTTTTCATATTATCTCAAGCATAGTCACGCTGCTTTCTGGCATTGTGCTGGTATTAAGTCTGTACCGATTTGAATTGAGAAGTCATTGAGGGAGAAACAACAAAATCACAACAGCATTTCCTGCAAGCACTGCACTTTCCTACTGCCTCTTACAAAATTCAGTTCCAACCACATATCTTTCTAAATGGGTTTGTGCCATACCAATGCACAAACCAGGATGAAGCAATGGAAACTACTAGGTTAATTTAGTAGTTGTGGAACCAGGGGTGTGGTTGTTATACAGATGCTGTCTTCTTTCTTCTTTTTTCCATTTCAATTTTTTCAGCATTGTATTTCTATCACTAAAATATTACATTAGTCTAAATTCAAGGATAAGATACAAGAGAGTTTGCATACTAGAAGCAAACAGAAACTACATCTAAAAAAGATCTCTGCAAGTTGCTAAATAATGCAGTTTGCAGCTCTTTCTTTAACTGTTTTCCTGTCTTAAAGCTGGGCCTTCCCAGATGAGCCACATCTCTACAACATAATATCACATGCTTTTATTCCTCTCTCTGCTTGGCCTCCTGCACGTTCTTTGTATGCTCTATTTTCTTAGGCTTGATGATGTTTAAGAGGTTGTGCTATCCCCAGTGTGTTATACTCCTGAAAAAATGTTACTGCTTAAAATCAATTTCTTGGAGCCATGCTCAGATGAAGTGATTTCTACAGTCTAGCTTCATTTTCACAACATATTTGTGTCAGTAATGTTTAATAACTTTTTATTGCCCCTGGTCTGGAATACAGGTTATTTAGTCTATGGCTTGACTTGATATATGCTGAGGAATTCAACAGCACAATCCATCTCAAAAATTAAACCAGAATTTGCAAGGGACTGTACAGACTCCCAAGTTACCTAACGGCATCTACCATAGATCTCTGTAGGCCTGTAGTATACATGTTGCTGAAATACATTGCTGAAATAATTTGCTTGCACACGTTTTGCATTTTCCCTAAAAGAATCATGCCCTGAGCCTTGATCTCTGGGGCTGTTACGTTCTACTGTCACTAATTCAAGTTAGAATAAAAGCTAATTCTGCACTGCAGGCAATGCAAGTTTTGGAGTTCTGAGTGTGCACTTAGATGCAAAGCATCACCCTTCACATGAAGCAGAATGAGGTCTTAAAATAAGTCATTTCCTCCAGGAGTAACAAATGGAAATGCTTTAGTTTGAATTTCATATTAATATACATGTCATTAAACTCTTAAAGCATTACAGTTGAATAGCTCTGCATTTTACTGCTTGGGGGATGTAACCTGGCTTCTTTCTCTGGGCTGACATCTTGCAACACACTCATAGAAATCACCACTAGTTCAGCATTGCGCAGTTCAGATTTTTCCACAGTTTCCCTCAGATATAGCTGGCAGTTAACCCTCCATTCCTGCTTCATACGCAGTTTGTTGAGAAGTTCTGCTTTGGGCTGTATCTTGTGCAGAATCGTAGTCAGAACTCCAGTTAAATCTAATTCCGAGCAGCTCCAAATAATAGAATTGGATAATGGGAGGAGTAGCTCATGCTGCCCCATCATGCACACCCCACCTACACCTGCAGAGTTTAAACTCTAAGTATGGGAAAACAGAAATATGTTTGCTAGTATATTTAGGTAATTCTGAATTCAATTCATTTGGTAGACTGTGAAACCCATCCAAATAGGTTCTAGATCAGCCATTTATCCCCTACTGTCAGCTCTGGCAGTTTACAATACCATGTTGTACTCTTTGCTTGGCCATTATAAATGACTTTCCAGCCCCACAAAGTTTCTGGGTGGAATTTTATATAATGTAAAAACAGGTACTCACGGTTTTTGTTGTTGTTGTTGTGGTGGGTTTTTTTTGTTTGTTTTTGTTTTGGTCTCCAGGAAATGGAAAGTGAAGGAATTCAACCAGTCTGACACTCAGTGGTATCACAGAGAGTTTTCAAATCAGGTGAATAGTTGAGCAGAGGATTTCCTCCTCTTGTCAAAAAAGAAAAGAAAGGTTCTCTGGTAAATACACAGGAAGCTGAAGAAACTTACCCAACTGTTACACGATATTTCAACATCACATTTTGAAACATTACCTTTGAAGTTCAATTAAAGGATATTTTCTTGGCAATAGTATTTGTGAGAAGTCAAACAAGAGTGAAGACAGTTTTTCTAGCACTCCCTGTAGTCCATCATAGTCTTCACAAGGCAAGGGATTTGTACTAAGCTGATAGTGGTTAGCTCCAGTGATTATAACAGCTATGGTTCGCTTTAAGCTGTATCAGACTCATGCTGTTTACTACTGATCTTTCAATTATTTTCAATAGCAAAGTACTGCAGTGCCTTTCCTATTACTCAATTACTACCAATTTCTTTGTTTGAGATTTGTCATCCTAAAAACGCTGAAGCACTGGAACAGGTTGCCCAGAGAGGTGGTGGAAGCCCCATCCCTGGAGACATTCAAGGCCAGGCTGGATGGGGCTCCGAGCAACCTGATCCAGCTGCAGGTGTCCCTGTTCATTGCAGGGGAGTTGGACTATATGGCCTTTAAAGGTCCCTTCCAACTCTAACAATTCTGCTATTCTATGATTCTATGAGAAATACGTATTTAAATAGTAAAGAAAATAAAGACTTCCATTATAACCTTTATTTTGACTCACAAAACTCAAGCTATTACAATTATCTACCCCTATGACATCAGTGATGACACCTAATGACATCACAGGGTACCCCTATTGGCAATCCTCATCTTTACACACACAACACTCCGTATTTCCAGAGGCTTAGAAGAAAAAAGTTAGTATCTTAAAACAAAAGGAAGGGTTGATGTTTCAGGAAGTCATGCAAGTGACATTTTATCCTCTTAACTGGCCCTGATTTCCATGCAGTTTGAGAAACAATTTAGAAAACAAATATCTTAATTCTTATATATAATTCTTATATCCTTATTGCCTCCTATCCTACTCTTCCATTCTCTGTTTAAAGCCATGTGTCTGTGATTAGCTCCTCCTCACTCTTTCATCACTGTGCTTCCTCTATTAGGAAAAGAAGATGAGATTTAGAGTTAACTCAAAGCTCCGTTTAGCCTTGATTCTGGCTTTGACACCATTCATCCGCAGCCTTTCACCTTTACTGTGCTATTCACTAGAGCAGAACTCTCTCTCCTATCTTCTGCTCTTCTCTCTTCACTCCATGTTAGGATACACCACACTGAACAATCCTTCCTCTATTTCCTTATCTATTCCCAAAACCACCAAAACACACAGTTCAAACTGCGGTTAAAAGTTGCACAAGTATTTGTGCAATGTGTCAGACCTCCTGATCATTGAATCTCATGCCCACAGGGTCATCTGTGCCCAGCAAGTTCTGAGGGCTGCTTCACCTCAGCAATGACAGGTGTCAGAACCATGTCAAACCTCACCTCCAGCTCCAGCAACATCTTGCAGTGATGTTTTGAGACAAAATTCTCAGAACACAACTAACTGTTTCATACACAGAAACAGCACAATCCTCCTGTGACTCAGCCCTGACTCAGCCAGGAGCCTTTCCCAGGGAAAACCATGCAATTCAAACCATCTTTAGTACAGATGATCTTTTACCTAACATTGCTCTAAATATTCTGTTAAGAAATCACTGAAAGTTTGCCTTTCATAGGTGTCCCAGCCTCCCCAGGCCAGCACCCTCACCACAGCCTAGATCCTCAGAGAGCTGCATCACACAACATTTAACTGGAGCTGAATAAAAATCAGTTTTGTGTTTTCGTACTGACAGCAATGTGGCAGTAACAGTATAAAGGGAAGAAGGGAAATTCAGATCTAAAATTAGACATTTTCTAACAAGTATCTCCTGCTTAGCTACCAGGTTCAATCAGTACACGCTTCTTTCTTTTCCTTCAAACTGCAGACAGTGAGAGTTGCCTGCCAGCGAGGGAGCAGCACAGCCCGGCTGCAGCGTACAGGGCCCTTCCACTGGGGCTCTGTGCAGCCACTGGGCCAAGGTGTGCAGGGCACAGCCTCAGGCAGGATGGAGGCTGACCCCTGCCAAGGGGTCTTCTCTCTCCAGCTCAGTCAGTCCTAGATAGCTGCAGTTGGCCTCAAACTCTTAGGAGCCCCTTGCCCTGCAAACTGTCTCTGGTTGAGGTTCTAAGGGAGAAAGACCCACAAAACCCTGAACCGGACTCACATTTTCATATTTAAGGGCAATATAAAAAAACAAACAAACAAAAAAAACCACTAAACAAAATGCTCTATGAGCTGCAGTGTAAATAGGATCAACAATAATAAAAGAATCAATAGAATCTATTATCTGAGATAATAACAGGGCTCAAGAGCACAAAGAAATGGAGATCAGTGCTAACAGTCACGATTCTGACCCTCAGTCTATTGAAATACATGAGGTGGTGAGTCAGAGCCCTCTTCTGGGAGCAGGGAAAAGTGTTTTGTCTTTCCTTAAAATAGCTGCACTACTTCACCTCTCCAAATATCTAACACGCTAAAATATGAGCTGCTGACATTCCATCAATCTTCAATTTTAATATAAGCCTACAGCAGGGAGTGAAGAAAAAAGTTAGAGAGAAAATATTATATGTGACACTTGGGTGTAAATAGACCAGAATTACAGAGGTGTCGAAATTTACAGTTCAGTTGCTGATTGTGGCTATTTTATTTCATTCTCAGCTGTGTCAATCAAATTTCTGAGACTTCACAAAGTTTAAGTATCCAAAGTTACTTGAATAATTCTTATTTTACAGTTGCTATCAATTTACCCATAGAGGGAGTCCTTCTACTGTGTACCAAAACTTCATAGGCATGTATATTCACAGAGGCTTCCAATAATGGCTGTGTCCCCTGTGCAGCTATCATTGCACTAATAGCAAGAAAGAAAAAGGTTGGCAAAATAAAGTCACCTCGGGGTATTTAACAGAAGAAAACATGGGGTAATATCAGCCATGCAATCACTAGAAGTACACTGGAGGATTCAAGGGGCCATTTGTGCCATTACAGCAATTATATCTATGGGCACAGCTATGAAAAAAATCTGTGAGAATAATATTTTTAAATACATTCAAAAGAATTATGTCAGATACTATAGGGGAACTATATAGTTCCCCTCTGCTGAAGGATTTGCATTTAAATGCAGAACTGGTGTGAGTTCTTCCCTGACGCTGGAGCTTGTCACACAGCAGCTATTCCGTAAGCTCCTTCTGAGGTTTGAAATAAATTTGTTTTCTTCTATGTGGTCATTTCATTAAAATATTGCGTAATTTTTGTCATGACAGAACTAGCTCATATGCAACAAGATCCTCCTGCCTTCAATTGCCCTTTCACCACAACATGAACCAAGCTGTTCTGACTTATGAAAACATTAACTCAGTATTTTGGAGCCCTTGTTTGGACCATTACTGTCTCTGCTGCTGGCCCCCTACATGAAGTTGTCAGCTCTATTCTGACTTAACAGGAGGATTTTAACAGCAGTGCAGACAATAACATGAGTCATGTTACAGATCAGGATGGACTCAGAATCTTAGTGCGTCCAAGGAAGATAAAAAAATAAGCAGAAGTAACAGTTCTACTTACTACACCAAAATAAACTCTTGATAACTATAATATACACCAGGGGTAGCAGAGTCCTGTGGAACCACTGGGTAACCAAACCAAGAACTGAGCATTTCTTTTGAATAGAAAAAGCGTTATTAACTGCATCAATCCCTTCCTCTCCTTTCGCTGGGACCTGGGTCTACACTAAGATTCCAGGAGCAGTCCCAGCCCCCGGCAATTCTCTTCAGAAACCAGCTCAAAGCCGGCAAACCATCTCCAAGGAAACTCAAAAGTGAAACAAAACCTGAAGATAATTGTTTATGGGGGCTAAAAACGGGATTTTGCCTTCTTTACTTTCAAAAGTGTAAGCCTCATCATTTTCTACTCCTTGTTAGCACTGCAAACAGATTAGTTTTGCAAGTTTTGGAAGTCTGGCCATTTTGGATAAACATTCCAACCTTTTAAATGTTTACAGACTAAACTGCAGAGCTAAATGTTTATGTTGCGCTGAATAACTTCAGCATTGTATTTAACTGAAAGGCTCCTAAAGTAATATTGTTTCTATCAGTAGGTGAAGACACATACTACTGCAACAACCAGAACTTTAAACAAAGAGATTAGGGCTAGTCTGACTGAATGCTTAGCACATCTCTACACAGTAGGCTTTATAGCCTACAGGCTTCCAAAGTTTAAGTGGTTTCTTACTCTGAATGTATTCCCTCATCTTTTCAGAAGAAATAACAAGCAGCTTCTGTGAAAACTAGAGCACAGCTTTTTGAGTTTCAAGTGGTATATTCCTCCCTCAATTTTAATTTAATGAGAAATAGAACCTGGACCTTTTATCTTAAGGCACGTGGCCTCACATGCTGCTAGGACCAGCATTTGGACTCCGTTGTTGAACCTGTGCAGGGCAAGCGTGCAGTCTTGTTTGTTTTTAAGAATGCCTTGTACTCATTCAGACAGGTGCAAGTTTACATAGCTTGTCTTCAGTGGGGATCTGGTATTGTCCAGAGCAAGATGTTCTGGAGCAAGATGTCTGTTCTGGATCAAATATCTACTCCGTTTTAACAAAGGAAACAAATTTAACTTGAATCTCTCTCTTTCCCTCCCTCACGTTTATCTTTTTCTTACTCTTTGTGGATAGCAATGATACCTAATGGCATCACTTTGCCTGCAAAATGAAAACAACCTGGGGTATGATATTGCTTCTGAGAAGAACACTGCCACCATCATGAGAACAGTTCCATGTGGCATCAGCTTGCAAGCAGAGTTACTCATTGCTCTGCTGCTCATGTTAAAATTTTCCACATTAAAGCAATACAATACAGGCAAGGATATTTCTTAACTTCTGTGGTTAGCTTGTATGTTTGCATTTCACTGTGAGGTTCAGATGGATGTGTTTTCCACGAGGTCAGGAGAGTTTGCCCTGGATCAGCTCCTCCGGGGTTCATACCATTACACATTTCCTGTTTTGCACATGACAACACAGTAAGCTTTTTCAAAGACACAAGCTGTATGCACAAGCCTTCAGAGCTGATTTACTACTGTACTTTTGCAACAGTCAAACAGAATAAAACTGGAGGAAAGCAGTTTTTACTGAAGCCTTTGTTATCTTCCTATTAAATCCTTCAGAGCCCACTCCTAAAATGAACTGAACTCAGAGAGTAATCAGCTCACGATTTAGACTGGATTTTCAACTCCCTAGATCAGATTTAGCATTTGAGACCTCAGGCTTCTCGTAGCTCTGTCTTTGGTACCCACTTGAAAGAAGAGGAGTGGGTAACAGTCCTAGGGCAGTATTATGCTTGAAAGCTTCCTGGCACCATCCCTGATCCAAATCCCAGTGAGGAAGCAAACATCTTTGCGAAGCTGGCTCTGCAGACAGGAGCCTCATGTCCCTTATGGAGCCAGTCACCTATCACTGCCACTCACTGCCGTTTCCTCACAGAGCCAGTCTTGATACTGCACTTCCTACGAGGCCATGGTTGATCTAACCTTGGAGGGAGAACTTTGACAAATGCCTCTTCTTCCATTCACCTGCTGATGGGTGCCCACTGCATGGCAGGGCCCGGAAACCCCCTCAGAGGCCCCTGAGACATCCCTAGCCTCACACTCTCCTCAGCACACAGTGACTGCTGCCACCATTTTGTTTTGTCTTTTGTCTATTATAAACTCGACAAGTACTAGTGAGGCGATTTTCTCAGTGTCAGAGTCGTTCCACGAGAACTTGTCAAGACTGTAATAACAACTCACCGGAGACTCAGTACAGACACAGAATTTTGAACGCACCCAGAGGTGTTCCACGTATTTACCAGCTGGTAAAAACTGGCATCACTACTCCTTTTTCAGAAACTATTCTTAAAGTGACAGGCTGTTCCTCACCCCACGCAAACCCTCGATCATTCAGAAATGTCATTCATCCTTGACATTTTTATGGGGTACATTCCTCCAGCAGGTACCTCGTCCCACTGTAGGTCAGCCCTGTTCGGGATCTAGCAGCCCTAACTCATAGGGACTACAGCATCACTGCTACACTCCACTCACTGATAGCTGTCCAAAAATTATCACTCACAAATAATGTGAGCAACATGTTTGTTACTGCAGGGCTGGAAATGCAAAACTCTACATCTTCATAGAACAAAAAAATACATAACATTTTATAGCAGGTGCTCCTTCGACTAGTTAGTTCCTAGGAAGAGATTTCAGAGTAGCAGTTAAAATCAAAAGGAAAATTGGCCAGAGTTCATACCTTGTTTATTAAGGGAAAAGACAAATAAAACCAAGCCAAAACAAAAAGTAATTTAGCTCACAGGAAAATATTTGGTTTGCCATTGTCTCAAGTGAAATTATTCTGATAGCCTATTTAGCATTACGTCTAACCAGATTGTACACACAGCTATTAAAAAAGCAGTATCACAGCAAGGAGGAAATTACTTAATTTCCCTAGCTAGCTACGTGTTTCCATTTGTTTAAGATCCTGCAGATCAATTTTCTGAAAGTTCTGAGTTATTTAGAGCTTGAACGTGTCCAGTGATTTGCCATAAATCTATTTCTCCACTATAGTGCAGATAAAACAGTGTTTTCAAAGTAACTAACATCTTCAAAAGTCATCCTTAACATGCTGTGTTTTCAGAGGATCTTTTTAAAGAGAGGGCAACACCAAAAGCCTGGAAATTATGAAGAGAAGTGTAAAGGACACAACTGGGGGGATGCACAGTTCTGCGTTTTCAGTATCTGTTCAAGAGGTGTGATTCAGACACTCATCTGAGAGGACTGGTGGTGATCTATGAAACCAGTGCAGAGGAGAGGGCTGGATTTTTAACTCGGATTTTATCAGCTAACAGACACTGAAATTACACTTGACACTGAAGACTTGGTATGGCTCTTGCTTCCTCCAAATACCTGCTGAAATCACCAAACTGGGATGCTTAGTCTCTCATGCACATTTCTGTTGCTCTTTGATGATCAGGCAGCAACTTTGGAGTATCCTAATGATGACAGTTTGTCCCAGCATGGGACATGACCTTCAGATACAGCTGTTCTCTGGACGTGAAACTGAATTACCAAGCAGGACTTTGAGTTAACGTATAGAATCCCACTGTGCAGAACTCTCTCAGGAGGAATCCTGTGCAGTACGTATGGCAGAACAGCAGGAGGGGATGAAGGCAGCCGTCCTTCACAAGAGCTGCAGTCCAGCGGGTTTCAGCGCACAGGAAACCCCAGCTGTGCAGCACTGGGGCGAAAGCTGCTCTCTCCTCCCTCGGGTTTTCTGCGTTACTCTTGCCCCAGAGGAAGCTCTGTGCTGGAGGCACCCTGCTCCTACGATGGAGAGAAGAGGACGTAGGCAAAGCAGAGCAGCAAGCAGTGCATTATTCTGCAGGACATTGCTCTCCAAATTTGACATTTAGGAGCTTAACTCAAAGTGAGAATTTAAGCAAATACGTAGAAACACCATCATCTCTTTCTGGCATTTCCAAGGATGCTGGCAGAAAAAGTATTTTATCTGTAGTTTGCCAGCACATATCCTGCTTCAGAGATGGGCCCTCTCCCTTCACACACAATGAAAAACAGCTGCAGGGAACAACCCGACTCCTGCTCGAATCCCTTGTGGAGCTGTGCAGGGCAGATCCATGAATGGGGGCGCAGGGGCTGCCTGTAGAGAATTCAGTGTGGAACTGGAGCTGAATATTCTGTCCTGACAGCTGTTTGGTGGCGTGCGAGACCCTGGCTGGTGAGCTCGTGTCAATCCTCAACAGGCACGTGCTCACCTCTTAAAATAGTACATTCTGGCAATAGACTGTAAAAAGATCCACAGATACATATGCTATAAAACCTAACTACCATCTCAGCCCACACCATGGCCTGCCCTTGCCTGTGATGCATAGCAGAAGGAGCTATTACTCTCCAGGACTCAGCTCAGCATGGTGACATTCCGCCCCTGCAGAACCTTACAGAAATATCAGAGGAGGGATTTTTATCTATTTTTCTTTCATGAAATGTTTTCACAAGAGCGACGTCATAGATGCTAGAAATAAGGAAAAAAATAATCATGGATTCATCTAGTTGTGTTCCATGCCAAAACAAGACTGATCCCAATTGTACATTTCCCTGTGCTCTGTCCAAACTAATCACGCATCTGAAGAAGCAGTTTCACCACCTCCATATTTGCAGCCTAACGCAGTTCAGCATCAGCAGAGTGTAACAGCTCTACTTTCCTGGCTGCAACCTGTCAAGCTCTATTATGCCGCTGTTTATTTACCCCCTTCCTTTGTGTACCTCAAGTATTTGCAGTCATTTACCTTGAACTCTCTGCACTTTAGTCATTGCTTGCCAAAACAGATTCATTCCTCCCTGAGTTTGGGAAGGAAAAAAAGCTTACTCCCCTATTCATCGCTCTACCTTGCATTTGTAATCTATCGCTTCTAATCCTGACTTTAACTCTAAACTTTTGTACTCTGCACTTTTAAAATTTGTTTGAAGCTTATCAATTGAAACTCTACAGTCCTGGTAGTGGAAATTTAAGAGCCATTTACTCACCATCTGTATCAAATTAGAGTCTCACTTCTAAATATATGGTCTATATATAAACATCTCGCTTCTAATTATCAAAAAGAAGAGTTGGGCAACTTTATTTAATTCCCCTCCCGATCTGTGAGGAGGAAAGAAAGGGAACAAAAGACTTTGGTAGTGCAGTCAGATTACTAGATGCAAGTTATTCGTAGCAATGACTTAGCTTTACCGATACAAAAGACGGAAGATGCAATTTATTTTTTAAAGCCACCTAGTATTCATTCTAGATGCTAGTGTCTAATAGATAGTGATAGATTAACATGGCCAAATCATAAAATTCAAGCTAAAATTCCACCATGTTAAATGAGTAAGAGAACTTGCTTCAGAATCTTCTGCAAAACAATTCCTGATGTTTTCTGACAACGTTTATGCTGAAAATCCACTTGGGTTTCTAGTCAGGAGAGGCCCAGGGAAGCAGGAGAGGTCTCCCCTTGAGATGACCCTTCAGCAGCTCACATGGAAGCTGGATATGCAGAGGGAGAGGAATAGAGCAGTACGGAGTGCGTGCTTAGAACAAGAGAAAACAGCAGCTGCCACTACAGATGTGATGTGTTTCTGCTTATAAGGCAGCTTAAAAGCTACAAGGCACTTGTAACAAATTTAAAAGAACCACCTCTAATTCAGAACCTAATTCCAAGTGAGTAATTTTAACCATTACTGAATGGCCAATCGAGTGCAACAAAACAAGGACAAACTGGAGAAAAGTCACAGGAGACCTGGGTGAGATTTTGAGCAAGATTCTAACTTCATTTCCAAAGTCAAGTGAGCTCTTACTAGTCCTATCCTTAATAGATTATCATTAAAATTGACGCTGGTACTGATCCTATTACTACTTAGGTGCAAAAGGCACTTTATATCTGTCATGATTCCACAAGCACTGAGGTTTCCATTCACCAGGTCATCTAATGTCTGCAGTTAAAGACTGCAGCACAGCACTTCTGGCAGAAAAAAACATCTCAGCAGTCCTCAGTGTAATTGCAATAAATCGATAATTAATTGCTGAATATGGTACGTAATGAAAGGTTGAGCTGAAAGAGATGTCTTTCACCTCTGCTACAGTTTGATAGCAGGAAGACTCCTTTGGATCCTACAGATTTACATAGACTGCTGGTTGAAAAGGAAACATTGTGTGCATTTCTATGAGGCTTCTGTGAGTGGCAACAAAAGTTGTCCTTTCTGAGAAATGTACCCAGAATGAGAATATCTCCTACTGGACCGCCCGGACAAAGAACTGGAACTGCCAAGAGCTGAGAAAAGCTGCCAAAGGCGAGGGAAGAAAATTAGGCAACAAAAAAGTGCTAACATTTAATCAACAAAGTCTTTAGGGAAGGGAACAGCAAACTTGCAAATACAGTCGCTGTACACAGCACTTTGTGAAACAGGAAAGAGCTAGAGATTGCAGCAAGGAAGCACGGCAAAAGATTTTGAACAGGAAACAGATCACATTACCATCTTTCAAAATGTACAATTTTCAGAGAAGACCCAGCTAGGCAATAAAAAAAAAAGTTACAATCCTATAACCTCTTTTAATACTCTGACTAGAGAAAAAAAAATGAACTAGAGTTAAGATGCTCCACAGCCTAACTCACCAGCACCCTTACACATTGCCACCTGGAAGCTGCAGGAAATGCAGTCCCTGACTTCCCTTGGTAAAGCAGCATGCACACACGGCAGACTACAGACACTTATACATAACATTTTGCTGCCAGTCACCAATATCTGGAGTTTGTTTTGTTCAGTTATTTGCTGGATCAAAATAAAATTTTGTTCCATTGTTGCATGGGTACCAGGCTACTAAGCTATTGAAACTTATATGCAGAACTACAGTTCTGCAGCCACTCAGTTGTTAAGACCGTGTCTTTAAAAGAGAAAAAACAATCTTTTCTCTCTATATCCAAGAAGAGAAGAAAACCTTGAGTAAATCAACATCAGCATATTCCAGAAAATATAGCCAATTACATGGTGCTGGTGGATCAAGGAAATATTTAAGTTCTATCCTCAAATAAACTGACAGTTCTCTTAATTCCAGGCAAGCAAGCATCGTCACACGTGCTTTTATATAAGCTTGGGAAGGAATTTCAAAGAATTATGTTTATTCTTTTTCTACTCTACTCATGTAGTCAGGCCACATGTTAACAAGAAATTACACCTGACTGTGGAAACTGAGCTGGTGCATTACAGCCACAGAGAGATTAGATACTACTAAAATTAAGAACCTGGAGCCACATGTCATACTCTACAGCATAGTTAGTTCTCCCGTTACAATCTTCAGCATATGTCTCTTCAGTAGCATGCAATGCAGTGTAGTTATACAACCTGTGTGTCCGTGCATTTGAATATGTATATGAATGCTATATTTCAAATAAATGTAGCAATCATCTCGTGTATCTATGAGATCTACTGGAGTTTTTGTTTTGGCCTGAGCTGCACATTAGTAGCAGTAACCTTTTATATTGGTCAGAATACGCGTATAAGTCAATAAGAATAAAATGGCATCCATTTATTTGCATGATTAGTGAAAACAATCCTGTGCAAGGATCTCTTGATTGCCATTAACTGTATAAATTACGATAAAAAACACACAGTAGCTGGCATCAAACTCTATGCAGCAGTAACGTACCAACTCTGTTCATGCAGGCAAGGCTTAAAGTAGGCAGGGAGTTACACGATACAGGTGTAAGTAGGAAGGTATGAGGACTGAGTCCCATGACCAGTGAGGAAAAGAAACAAAGAAACCCTGAGATAAAACTGACGAATGTATGAATCACCACAGTTTGAGGAAAGCATCTTCCCCTCTCCCTCTCCTGCACGACTAGCACAAACTGCCCTTCATCTTTCTGACAATGTATTCATGCTTGGTACAGTCTTAAAACTCCGCTTATATTTTGAGGTCATCCTCTCTGGCTTTGTAGGATCTTTTGGAATAGAGCTCTGCAATTTTCCATCCTAAGACATATGATAGCCACACTAAAAATAGCCCCATGGCAGTTCCTCTGTTCAAGATACACCTACTGGTATGTGTCATGCTGATCATAGTTCAGAATCCTCTTGGACCCTCAAACTACTGCCGATGCCCTGAAGGCTGGAACAGAGCGAGTCTCTGTGTGCTCTTCAAATGATCATTAATAAATTATGCTCACAGTTACCCACACTAGAACTATATCTATTTCTGCACATCAGATGTATACAAGTTACTGCATTCCCTGACCCTGAGGAGGGGGATGCAAATCAACGAGGACAGGGCATAAGGAACGTCTTAGTGTTGTTTGCACAGCTGTGCTGTCATTTCTTCCCCTTGCATTACATTTTCCAGTATTGCTGTCCCAACCAATTAAAGAACCAAATCAACAAATGACCTCAAGTAATTTGTTAAGAGCCAATAGTCAGAAGAGCTAGCCAAAATCCTGGCTCAGCCAGACAGTTTGAAGAAATGTGAAGGAGTGTCCCACTAGGGCCTTCCATGAAAATCATCTTGCCGTTAGGGCTGCTAGGATGTGCAACAGGAATTCGTACCCTGCCGCCTCAGGACAGACATCCAACAGCAGTTCTCTGCTGGAATGTTTCCAGACAGGCTTTGCTTTACTTTTTCTTCATATACATAAAATATTCTGCATAATCAGAGATTGTTTCAAGAAGAATAAAAATGATTGAAAAAGGTTAACTGCAACTTGATAACTTAATATCCAGTTTGATATTCCAACTAAAACTTCTCGTTTACCAGAATCAAGGGAGTACAGTAAAAAAGGCCTAAATTTTAACACTGCAACAACAAGCCAGCATTTTATAGTTTGTTAATTGCTTGAAAAGATTCTTCTGCTTTTTCAGCTGACAAAATGGAATTTCTGGAAGAAGAAAACCAATTTTAAAGTTACATAAATACAAATCATTTTTATTATTCTTTCCATAGAAAAAACAACTGTGTGATTAAAAGGAAGCAAACAAACAGAAAGCCAACTAAACAAAATAAAACAAAGCAAAAACAACCCACTCTCTTTACTTGTGGAAAAACAAACTAAACGAAAACTAAACAAACTGCTAAGTAGCCACTTCTAATGCAAAGTGTGATTAACCACTGGAACCAACTACAAAGGAAATGGTTGATGCTCTACCACTGTGGCAGTGTTTCTGAGATCAAGAAGACCTTTTTAGCCAAGGATTTTAGAAAGATCATTTGGTTCTTAGACAATTCAGTACCTTGCGTACTAGATTTGGTTGGAATAAATGTTTTCATAGCCTTTAAACTTTAAATTCTGTGAAGAGTTAGACTTGCCTCACAGCATTCGAGGTGAAGGTTTTGACTCACAAAACCCTACGGAGGTATCCAGTAGCATCAAGTATATTTTTAATAAGGTTGCTCCTTCGTGGCAGCGGAAGGGAAGAAATGTGAGTGCGCGGAACGAAACAGTTGAGCACAGCGCTGAAATGCAAGCCCGAGGGAACTGCACCATGTTCCAGGGCTGAGTGATCAACTCATTAGTTAAGTCTTTTTGTAGAAAAGTGACAGTCATAACAGGGATTTTTTTTTATTCCTTCCCAAGAAGAACACCGAGTACATTGAAAGGTGTGCACATCAATAAAACACACTGGAAAAGGCTCACAAGAAACCACAATACCTAGCTTTTGATCATCAGATCTTGTGTGCCTGCACAAAGCTACACACTACTACTAACCTAGGTAAATAAATACGTATCTGAGCTTGAAAATATCTGGGATCCAATTTGGAAATCTCTTTACACACCTAGCAGTTCTTCTCTGAGCAATTTAATAGCAAAACAAGTGGAAATAAAGAGGTATACGGGTGAAGACAGCCCCTCAGTGCATGTTTGTCTAACAAAAGGCAAGCACTGCTTTCTGGGCACAATACACAGCATTCTCTATTTCTTTCGATAGTCACCTTTTTCCACTTGGTCATTTCTGACCCTGATTCTGCTAGTCGTTTCAGAAAGATCAGCCAAGGCAAACCGAGGCACAGCCCTGGTCAGATGCAAATCTATACTCTGTGTTTTTGACTGTTTGAAGCGGGACCAAGAACTGATCAGCTATGGGCTTTTTGTTTGTTTACTTCTTTGCAAGAAGCACTGTTTACTTGTTCACCACAGACTGTGGCCTTTCAAATACCGTGAAAATACTTCAGCAAAATTTGTTGAGCCAAGGAATTAATCTGCCTGATAACTTCAGTGAGCAATTTGTTTTTCCCTCCTGCTCCTCTCCATTGCAATCAACACAACAGTGAAACTACCCTGTTTTTCATGTCACATTTTTTCCTAATCAAGTTCTGACTGGGAAATACCTGCTGCATGTACTGCAGATGAGAAGACTCCCCAGCTAAGCTGGCTATTCTTCAATGTAAGTGTTTGCAGCACTGTGGTAACCACTTCCAGGATTCCAGTCACATGAAAACCAATGTCTGGTGCCACCTATAAGTTCTTCTCTTCTCTGCTTCTTGTTTCTTTCTAGCAGGTTCTACAAAAACCATATGGCATAGCAAGATCTCATCCACAACTCTAAGCTGAAGCAGTGCCACAAAGCTGCCCCATTTCATCCCAGTCCTGCCCAATCAGACTGATACCAACGTACCTGGTGATGCACAACAGTGCTTTGCATATGACTTTTATGCATGTGAAACTGATTTCAAAATGATGTTCTCAGTGGAAGGTTTTATATTTACCCTTCCCAAACAGCTAAACTTATAAGTTTGAGGCTGTGTTCAGCCTCAGCGTAGGAAGAAAATTTAGACCATAAAGATACTTGATAAACTTATTCCTCATCAAAAGCAGAATGCAAGAGACTGAAATAGCTGCAATTCAAGGTAAGAGGAACGGTGACCTCATACATCCCATCAACACCCAACTACACAATGTGTTCATTTCTGATCTTAGAAACCCCCATATAGGACTACAGCAACGGACACAATAGAGGGACCTACACAGATACAAAGGATCCTGTGGACTGCCTGGCTGGGCCTTGTGCTAGCTTAGCAAAACTCAGGACAAAAGTCCCTGATAATATGATCAGACAGCCTAACTGGAAAAGGTGGACAAAGGAAATGAGAAGCCCAAGAAGCAAAGTGGCTTTCCTAAGACCATGGAGTGGGTCCGTGGATGAATGAGTAACAGGAGCACAGCTCTTCCCAGCTCCCATCCTTTGTCCTAACCACAAAATGAGCTGCTGCATACTAGTAGCTATTCTTCACGATCAGGACTTTACTGTGTATTGCTTCATCTAGCTGAAAACAGACACAGTTCAGAACTGTAGTGAGAAATCAATGAATCAGTGTTGCTTTCTTCCCCAGTATGCATGTTTCTTTACGAGATGCTTCAGCACAGAATTTATGGGAGCTCTCTAAGCAACGATGCCACCCTTAACCCAAGCAGTAACATGCTTTTTGAAGTTTAATTTCCAAGAAGATACTTCAGCAGCTGAAATGTTTAAAATTAATTACTATCAAGCTCTTTGGGGGAAAAACAAAGAGACTGGCAGGTGCTGCAATGAAAGCAGATTCCCAAAAGAAGAGGATAAGTTTGGACACTGAATCAAAAGCAGAAAAATAACCTAAACACGAGTTATGAAAATTCAGATTTCTAGAGAGTACTCCTACAAGATCTCACACTTCTTTACAGACAGTAATAAATCTAGATACAACAATCTTCTGAGATAGGTAAAAATGCCCTTTCCCTGAAGATCTGTTATTCAAGTCTAAAGGAGATACAGTTCTTAAATCCTGACTATTGCTGAAGAGCTAACAAAATTCCGTCTGCTGTTGACACAAAACTCATTGCAAACAACAAGCTTTACTGACACACAATGCTTTAAACATCCTGCAGAGCAGCAAATAAAAGATTTTTTTAAAATGCAGTGATATAGGAACAATCATGCATCTGTACATGGTACTGACTTCACTGTTCAGTTCTTTACATGGTAACTACTGATCTGTGCTCACCCTCGTTTTGGTTTTGCTTACAAACTTTGCAAAGTTTGCATTTCTACAGCAAAGTAAACTGTAGGCAAGAAAGTTCTTTACACACCTAGCAGTTCTTCTCTGAGCAATTTAATATTAATTTAATTCTTCCTTAGAGAAAAGATCAGCAAGTGCTATACATAATTACAAGAGGATTACACTGCATTAGCAAATATTTAACAGTGTACTTAAGAGATTTATAGAAATAGATACAGTATTTTTGGTCCAACTATTTGAGTACAGATATTCATTGCCTATTTGCTACCATAGCTAAAGACTGATATTTTAAGAAAACCAAGTGGCCAAGACTACCAACTCACAAGTGCCCATGCATTCATTTGGTACAGTCAGAGGGCTGTGCAGATGCTGTGTACCAAACACTGAGAATTACATTACCACACTGGAGAAGTTAGGGGTTTACTGATTGTAAAAAATACTGCTGAGCTGTTGTCTATATAAGCTGCATTGTCACTTGGCCAAAGGATGAATATATATGGTTTATTATTCTACCAATATATAACCCTAACTGATCTATACGATTGAGGCTAAACTAAACTAATCCCCCCTTCATCTCAAAGTCTATGCAATTTAGCAATGTCTGAAATCTGTAGCTAAAATTTCAGGCTATTTTAGCACTGAAGGACACGACCAGGAGATTAAGTCAATGACTGTTTTCAAAACTGTAGAGCAAGATATGCAAAAAATAATAATAATAAAAAAATATAGGTCAGGCACAGTGCCATCTGAATCATTAATTCCTTTATGTGTCCCTAGAGATCCCCAGATTAACAGCAAATACAAGGAGGTTTGGAAAGTCCTCGAAGTAGAGCTAACTTGAGCTAAATCACAAAATCCAATATGATACATCAAATACTGGACAAGACAGTCAAGTGAAAATAATGTGAAACAATTTTGTCTGTGGTAAAACATTCTTTTTCTCTCAAAAATTATAAACTGATTTTTGGTCATATTTGTACATCATTTTTCACAGAATCTGGCCTAATCCTAAATTACTGAAAATAAAATCAAACACAAAACTCACCACAGCCCATTGTACTTATAACATTTCTTATGCTGGGTGAAGGCTGGGGAGGAATAGCTGCAGGAACTGCTGACAGACCATCAGGACCCTTCCAGGATATCAACTTACTGCTCATGCAGAGCAAGCAACGGAATCACTGGGCCTTAAGTAACCAATGGCCAAATGACTGGGAGGCACCACCCCAATATCCACTTTTTAAGCCTGAGAACAAAGAAATTGGCAATAACTAATTACAATAACTGCCAATGGATAAGGTCTGAGTGATTCCCACTTCATCCTTAAGACAGGTACAGCCTGACGGAGAAGGCAGCAAACTCAGGTATTTCTAAATACCCTGCTTCAGATCAGACAAAACTATTTTGCAAGTTTCTAGAGAAAAGAAATAACAACTGAAAAAATCTGTTCTGACAACGCACATTAAAATCTAGCAACTGCTTTGAGTTTTGCATTTGTAAATTGCTTCTTGAAGCATCATGCTGGCAAGCTGTATCTGTTTATAAAAATAACCCAGACCAGCTTTAACCTAATGGTGATTAAAACTTCTTTATTTTTTTCTTTTTAAATCTCCAAGTCTTCTTTGTAATACTGTCTTGATTTGTGTAGTAAAAAGGTCAGACAGATGGAATAGTATGTGTACTTGGAGTTAGTGTGTCAGAGAATACAGCTTCAGTCAATTCAAAGATGTATTGCATATAATACCTGACTGTAGCAAGTAACTGTAGTCTATAAGAAATCATTCCTTCATAATAATCACAGACATTTTAGTGAGAAACTAGTGACAAGTTATTAAGGACAGCGCAGTGCAACACTGAGGTAGGAAGTGCCAGCTGCTCAAAGCAGTATGGGTTCTTGAAAGAAAATCTGCTCTGTCCTTCAACCATTTCAATACGCTAGTAAGTTAATAGAAGGGGCAACAATAGAGTTTGTGTGCTTTTCAAAAGGCATTGTGAAGCGTTCATAAACGTTAATAAGGAAAATAACTGCCTGTGAGCATACACACGTAGCCAGAGACAGACATGTACATTCCTTCCGTGGTAGAAACCGTCTAACAGCCTACTCTCCCACAGATGATGAAAAATGAATATCAAAATAACCAAATCTCTATTTATGGTTTTTGTTATCGATATATTTATTAAAGATTGGAAAACAGCACAGTAGTGTTCTGAAGGAAAGAATTTCTCCAGTAAAACCCAGTAATTCCAATTTAATTTTTTGTTATGTTTTGTCATACCTTTCTGCAGATGTATTAACTTCTCAAAACTATTTGCCAAGTCCATTCCACAAATAATTTTTATTCTGTAGGTCGTATGGGAGCAGTATATTGAAGCAGTATATAGGAAGGATTGGCTATTCATTATATACAGCTGTTTTTGTTGGCAGTGTAGACCACTGGGTATTTTTCTGAGTACACAGATGTATATGAATATGCAGAGAGCTGACAAAAAGTGCATTTCAGTCCTGTTCTCTCCCTCCCAAGGCTTCTCAGCAGAGGCCACGTGCAAACAATGACTTACATCCAGCTGACAAAAGTACCACGCACTCTGCAAGGCCAGCCCGGGGGATGGCTTCACACGGTGCCCAAGCCCTCCCACCCCAGTGGGTGTGCTGGGCGGGCTGGGGTGCTATCATCCTACGCTGATAGGGATGCTGATGGCAGCATAGCAGCAGCTCAATGCAGAACAGAGAATACGAAAAGTAAACAAATTCAAAGCTCGAGTGGCACAGTATATAAGCAATGACTTACTCAACTTTGTGTTCTTTGTTTGCTTTTGTCTGTGCCATTTAAAAAGGAAAAATGAGTTTAATGGAGCTAACATTAAACTTCTGAACCTGCGAGCCAGGTTACGGGTTCACATCCAGCCTGCAGCTGGTAGAAGTCATACGCTGCATTCTCAGAGTTACCTGCTATTTTTCTGAGGAAGAAATTTGGAGACAGAGCGCCCAGAGCCATTCCCATCCATGGAACCCAGCAGCCGCCCCCAGCGTTGTGAGGCTGAGCCAAGCCCGCTGCAGCCCCCTCCGGTGTGTGGGTCCTGTGGGCAGCCAGTCTCATACTTGCTGTAACCTACATCTGCATTTCTCAAACTCCTGCTTGCAGAAAGAGTTCTGCTCTGCTATAAAGTTAATACAAGACTCTCAGCTGCATTGAAATCCCAAGCAAAAAGTGGTGTTTCAATTGTTCTAAAAAAATAAAAAAATTAAAAAAATCACTTCCAAATACAAATCTGGAAATACTTATACCAAATCTGCCAGGATAAACAAATACATAAAGCAACACTCATTCAAAGAGAAGAAGAAGAACAAGGAGGAATTAAAAGGAAAAGTACATTCTGTGGTGTCTTGTATTGAAATACACTATAAATACCTAAAATGCTATTATACAAAAGGACAAGGATTAGAGTTATTAAAGAAAAGATTTATCAAGCTTGTAAAATACAATCTTTAAATTAAAATGTTAATGGGCATCAAGTGTAAAGTCAAAACCTAATAAATCTGCTTCACATACTAGCAGGAACTGTCAAGGCTTGAACTCTTACGCAGGTACATTTGAGAAAGTAAATCTTTAGTATTTTTAACAACCAAAGCTATGCACACTGTGGTTTGCAGAGCAGACGCTGGGTGCATTCCAGGGGATGGAAGCACTCCAGGTAGAGTCAGGACGCTGGGAGCAATTACAGCAGGCCCAGAGCCTTCCTCTTGTTGGAAGAAAGGGTGGCTTATTAGTTCTGGGAATGTGTCACAAGCAGCCTCTGCAAAAGAGGGAGCTGGAGATATTCCATATAAGATGTAGGAAAATGGTTTGCAAACAAAGGACTCACCACAGGCTAGGGCGGTTTTCTTTTTTAAAAAATTTTTTTCAGTGGGGGGAATTTTGTATAATATCCCACACAAATAATAATACTCCTTTCTAACATCCTGTATCTACATAGCTGCAAGAGAAATTGGACAGTAACTGTAGAACTTTAAATGCAAAAATGTTTGAAGTGCAAAGCTTGTAATAAATCACTGTCTGACCCTTGGAACTCCAGGGCCTGGGCAGGCACTGGAAAGCCACAAGCGCACGCGTGGCCAAGCAGAGCTGAGCCATGGCCCAGCATTTTGGTTTTCCTTCCCTTCCCTTGGTGCTCAGTTTAGCTTGAAAGGGTATCAGTGCTAGATTACTCTGGTTCCTTGACTGTAACAGACATTGCTGGCCTTGGGAAGAACAGGAAAAGCATTATTTTTGTTTTCCACAAGTATTCCACAGACAGCTGAGGAGGGGCTGATGGTTTTAAACACATTCCAGCCCCAGTGACCAGGTGCCAAAAGGCAGCCAGGCTCTTTAAAGTCACTGCTTTAAAGTTCCTACCCACTATTAACAGAGGTGCAACTTCACAACACCATCTGAACAGCGTGAGAAGAAAAGCTCAAATGAAGGCTTTTACACATCCCCAGTAGTGCCTGCCACTCAAAACACAGCCACTCTTAATCCCAGCCCCAGTAAACAGCAAAAACCATTCTCCTAAAACTTGTGTTCCATAGCAGGGTAAAGGGAATGGCTGAGAAGACGTCGTCCTCCCAGCCCAGGGAATGCCAGCATCTTTAGCAGCCCAGACAGCTCATGAGAAAGAGGCTGGAACCAGCTCAGAGGTAAGCAGTTTGATGACTTAAAGCAGAAATATTCTTCCTGTGTCCAGATTTTAGTCAAAACTCAATAGAACCAAAAAAATTAAAAAAAAATAAAAAAAAAAAAAACAGAATCGGACCAGCCATCTAGGATTTTCATTTTTATTTTTTTAGTACATATTGTTCTTGTTTCAGTGGAAAAGGCAGGGTAGAACTCTGCATCCCAAATGTAGAACATTTTTTCAAGGGAGAGAATGTATTTCCAGTGTCCCCATTGTGAAAGGACACTCATCGAATTGTTGCTGCGTGGTTTAGTGGCTCGAGTACAAAATTCTAGGTCACAGCTTTGGCTGGCTCTGCCTGCCGTGGGGCCACTGCTACCCACAGTTGTTCAGCTGGACCCTGTTCATGTACCTACCGAGGTGGTTTTATAACACTTTTCTACTGGATACACTCACCCTTATTTTATATCAATAAAATACTTAGCAATTCTGGTGTACCATTCAGCTGAGGGTCGTTAAAGAAAAACATTATTTTTAGAACCAGAAGAGAAGAAAATGACATAGGATCACTTTCTTCTACCCTTGGTAGTTGAAACTTAGCCCACACCACTGACAAAATCCTGACCTGATGGCTGTTTAGTGTCCTGTGTCAAGTAATGCATAGTTTTGATTCCATTCCAAGCAAATAAGCAATTATCAGAACTAAGCTGGGCCATTACTCATAGCACAGATCCTTTCAGAAGCCTTGCAGAAAGGATGAATAAGCTACAGAATGGAGAAAACATAGAAGTATGAGCAAAGACAAGCTGTTCAGGGTACCACAGCACAGAAATGTTTTCTGATTGCTGGAATGCCAATATGGCAAGCATTCATACAGTATTCCTTGCCCTGCAAAAATGCAGGAGGGACATCCTGACATTTTGAAACTCTTAGTAATGCTGAGTTGAGGGCCTTCCTTCAATCTCCACAGGGGAGAAAGAAAGAAAAAAAAACAAAAACCAACAACTATGTAACTGAAGAAACTCACCCAAGAGGCACAACCACTGTAATCCATCCTGAATGCAGAGGAAAGTCAGGAATTTGCTGTCAGTCCCAAGACCATACAAGCATACTGCATCTTCTCTCCAGAGCAAGCCACAGGGCCACGAGTCCAGTTCCTGCACTGCTCTCAGGTGGTGCACCTAGAGAACAGCTAGATCATCGTTCTAACATTCCTGTCAGAAATCTTGTGACTGTTCTTCCTTGCCCTGTTTTTATTTGCATGTCAGAACACACACAACGTGCCCTCATCACAAGCCTGTGCTGAAATGTGCTCTGACTACTAGGGGGCATTCGGTTTGGTCAGCAAAACTAGATCTTGTCCTGAGGAAAAAAACCCTGAAATGAGCAGTGTGGATGCCAGACCCATTGACCTTCCTTTAAAAATAGCCACAGTGCTCGATAGAGTAGATGTAACTTACACATTATCCACCACTCGGGTTGAGTGTTACTCCCCCAAATAGACTTTCAAAACAACTAGCGCTCAAACTGTTACTGGGCAAGAGAGGGAACAAAGAGTTTGCTGATAAGGAAAAATTCAATGAGGGAAAGCAAATGACTAAACAAGCAGGTTGAAAACAGTGAGGCCTTTTCCCCGGTCTCTGGGAGTTACTACAAGCCAAGAAAATAAGTTTAAGAAACACAAAGAGGATATATGACTCTTTAGATTTCTATTGAATTATAGCAGAATGGTTCTCAAACTTTCAATGGAATATGCAGGTACCATGGAGCCATAATAGACTGATTAAAAATGCATTATGGATTCCAAGGAGACTAAGCTATATCTCTGGTAACTCAGTGGAATTTATTAGTCCTTGCAGACTGGCTGCTATTATGATCAAAAGCAATTCTTCATTTTAAAAGTGTGACTGTCAGTTTAAAGACGTCCCAATATAACCCAAGCCTCCTGCTAACATACAGCCTTCAAGCTATCCAGAAAGCAGATATTTAGGGCGTATGCCATGCATTATTTATTTATTGGCTTTCTAGAGCTATTCTTTATGAAAGAATTACAATCACATAACTATGACAGTGGAGAGGATGAGAGAAGCTTTGAAGCGCAGCAGTACACGATACAGATATTTTGACATGGAGCATCAAACCAAGCCTGAATCTGCTTCAGTCTGTCCAACTACAACTGAAAATTAATCATAATTTTGGAAGCACTTCTGCAAATTGCACCTCCAGCTGCCACTCCAGCCACAGTCAACCACAAATCAAAGCCAAACCACAATATTTTACTGGGGAAGTTAGTTGTCACTGTCAGTTCTTCTCAAAAGATTTTTAAGAGAATCATAATTTTGGCAGTATTTGCAGCACCATCATATTTTCAGATCAGCGAGGGAAAAGGTTTAAAAGAAGTTAAACAAAGGATATTATTTCTAGTATATTGTTATATTCTTTACTAAATATAGGTAAGTTCAAGCCAAGTGAAACTTCATAGCATTCAGTTTGCCAAGGGAGGCCTGATATTTTTTTTAGCTGACACACAAAAAACCACAATACACATAAGTTTTTTTCTTAGCTGCATGAATCCTCCTATCTCACCTCGAGACATCTGGCAAGATACAAAAACAGATGCAGGATACTGACATCTTCATTCAAGGCACTGGTGACCTAGAAAGAATCTGGCTGGAAAGCATGACCCCTTCCTGTGCTGGGCCTCAGCACAGAGGTTTGTTATCCGCACTTTGCTGTGCTTTCATATAAATAGAGTCAAAATACACATATTCACACTGGAAGCAACATGAATAGCATGTACGACACCACACCAGCAATTAACCAGAACATGAAGATTTTCTGCAGCCCCTCCAACTCTTGCTAATGTGGGACAACACCCCACACCCCTACATTCTGACTACAGAAAGTACCAAGCGCATCTCTTACTTAGAAGTAATCTGTGCTCGACAGCTTCCTAGTTCTCAAAACAGTAGATAACAGCTCATTTCTAATGCTGTTTTGAAACATGAGTTTAACTTATTCTCTCTTTCTCTGAAGCCAAGAAGGGCAAGATGAACACAGGCCATTTAACAACTGCTGAACTCTCACTCACCACCCTCTCCTTCATTCAAAACACAACAGCGACGGCGTAACAGCAAACTATAAATACAGAAAGAAGGTTCAATAACTCTGGATACACTAGAAGTGCTAGTGAACAAATTCCGTTGTGTTTGTTGATGATTTTTTTTTTAAAATGCAAATACAATAAACATTTTCCCCTTTTAGAAAACTTAGTTGGTTTTCCAGGACCCAGAGCCTCCACTAATTTGATTTTAATTCAGCTCATTTGATTTTAATTTAGATTTATATGTGAATATTGTTAATAAAGATGAAGCATTCTGCATGAGAATTTTCATTAATTCAAAATGAATCCAAGCAAAACAATCGTTCTAGTACTGTTTTTCTCTCTCTCTGGATCTGAAGAAATCTGTTGAACACCATTTCTCTGTAGCATTTATTTACTACAGTCTTTGCTGAAAGATGGGAAAAATATTTGTGGTGCACACAACAAATAACTGTGCCATTAGCAAGGCTGGAATTTGGCACTGGCAGGATGATGCAGCACCTTTGACATCATCAGTTTGGCTTTTGTGCTGCTGAGCTAAAGCCACCTTCCTGAAAGGTGTTCCCCTTCGAGACACAGAAGACAACCAGCAGAGAGGGAAGCCATCGCAAAAAGATTTCAAATCAGGTTTTCTATTTATCCTTTATATTTTTCCAACATAAAAACACACACAAGGTCCATAAAGTATTAGGATTTTATCAGGACATCCCCCACTTCCTCAATATCCTCACTTACCCAAGCAATTCAGTTTTGACACATTTTTGAGGAACATCTCTGAAAGCGTGAACGAGGACGAGAGTTCTTTCCAGAGGCGTACAGCGACAGGGGTTCCGTGGCAGAGGCAGAGAGGTGTGCACGTTGCCTGGAGAAGGGGCTTCTGCAGCTGTGCAGCTGGCCCTGTCCTGCAGGCTGGCTGAGATAAGGGGCAGAACACAAGTAGAAATCAATAGTAAGAACAGGAAAAACACTGTTTTCACTAGATTGTCAAGAAATACATCATCTGTTCATTGGTTCTTCACATTTCCTGGCAAAAAGGACATTCCAGAAGGCAGAAACATTGGAAAGTTAATTTTGGAGCAGTTACGCCCTAGCAGATTTCCTCAGCTTTCGCTTTTACTTTTCATTCAACAAGTTATTAGTGGTAATGATATCCTTGACTAATCCCATCCTTGCAGGACCAGGTGGTGCACGTTAACACCTTCAAATTAACAGCCGTGTGTAAGATGGAGACAGTAGCAGGCTTGTTCAGCCCTTTATATGCAGAGAAGTTACTCACCTAACTGAACGTGGATGGGAGAGGATCAGGTTTGTACATGTGGCCTGGAACCAGCCTCAGCTCAGCAGGTGCATTCCAGGGCTTTGCAGAGGTGTCTAGATCCACACAGAGAATAAAAATAAGTTTCAGGTTAGTAGGCAAAATAAACAAACAAAACAACACATACACAAACAAACAAAAACAAACAAAAAAACCTCCAAAACTTTCCAGAAGAATGGTATTGCTCAAAATATCCCAATTTTACACCAGTGGAGTGAGATATTTTTTTCCTTCAAGCATAAGTACCAGTACCTGCTTACTGTAATCTCCACTATAACTCCATCTTTCTCATCCTAGATGGTATCAGGAAAAAGAAGAAAACAATTATTTTTATTTATAATTGATAAATGTACATATATTAAGTTTTATACCAGAGCAGCTTAGTCCATTTTTGTGCCTGCAGCATTTTATGCTTGTACAAAACCCTACACCAGGACTGACATAGCCAACCTGATCCAAGGGCTGCACACCATGTATCAGATAGAAAAGCTGATGTCTTTGGGACCTCGATGGGATGGTGCTGGGTGGCAGCTTCTGCCTGCCGAGAGCTGTAAGCAGGCATTGCCAGCACCAGGCGGCTCAGAG
Organism: Penelope pileata; assembly: GCA_013396635.1. Taxonomy (NCBI): domain Eukaryota; kingdom Metazoa; phylum Chordata; class Aves; order Galliformes; family Cracidae; genus Penelope; species Penelope pileata. The sequence goes on along the minus strand of WBMW01005513.1, from coordinate 1,141,491 downwards.
CCAGCTGGTGTAGGTAAGACAGTTCTAGACGATCTCAGAAATTTCACAAGCGTGTGAGGTGTGCTGACCAAAGCAGAGAGAACTTACATGAGACAAAGGACCAAATTCTGGGACATGAAAATAAAATCTCTCACCTTCAAGCATCTGCAGTTCGTTCCTTTTACGTAAAGAAGTGCTTGAAACCTCCTTGGAAACCTTCCGATTTCAATATAAATAGTGTGTCAACTCAAAGTAACCAGGAAACAAGCTTTCCTGGAAGAGGGCTAGGGCTAAACATAAGAACTGCCCTCTCTAGCATCACCATGGCCCCAGAAGTCCCAGTGAATGAGATGCGCGTACTCCAGCAAACAAACAAAACCCTCGTTGTGTTATCCAGCCTAATTACAGTCTGGGATAACACAGAAAAAGCAAAGCCACAGATCATACTGGGTGTGTGAAGAAGGCACTGAGAAGAGAGCAGTGAGAGCTCAGTGTTGAAGCAGGAGGCAGTGACAGTCCCGTGACAGCGGCGGTGCCACCAGGCTCACACGCCATGGACAAAGCACTGCTTCCAGACCCACACCAACCCGAGGCAGGGCTACTCCCACAGCAGGGAGCCAGCTCGTGACTAAAAGCTGAATTGCAGCTACCGTCCCAGCTTCCCATCTCACCACACCACTCTGTTCATGGGTCCCACTTGTCCCTTCATCTCTGGTTACCCAGTGTTGACCCATGCCATCAGTTCATCACCCTTTCATTTATCTTTATCTCTACCGTTCTCTTCTCCCTCCTGCCATTGCTCCCTTATTTTGTTAAACCTTGTTGTGCCTCAACAGGTGACTCAGAGCAGCTACAGATTTTGGCAGAACAGCTTGCTGCTCCCTGGCTGGCCATGCCAGCACCCGCCATGGTTCCAAGGCAGACACCTCTGGCAGGGCACAGGAGCTGCCTCTGTGCCCACCTTGCTGCTCTGCTCTGCTGCCTTCCCTGGCTGTTGGACTCCTGGAGCAGCAAGAGCAAGGGGCTAGGATGGGCTATAAGATGCCTCAGCTACTGCTTTGGCCAGGAATGCTGAACTTTTACAGCAGTAGTAAGACAAGAACCTCCTGTCTTTTTAAGCAAAATAAATACAGAAAAAAAGCACTCCAGAAGCCTGTCCTGCAGCTGAAGAGTCAGAAGAGAGCTCTGTAGAACAATGCAAAACCAAACCAAAACAAAAAACACCTCCCCCTCTCCAAAAACCCCTAAACCACCAAAACCAGTATTCCTCATACAGCTACTCATATCAACTACAGCTTTCGTGCAATTATTCAGCAACGCACAGACATCTTAACCCAGAGCATGAGGGGAGGCCCCAAGACTCGAAACCATGAGCTGTCCAGGTGCAGGGCCCGCGTGCTGCACGAGATCTGTTACAGCAATTACCCACTTTGTGGTTTGAGACAGCCTTGGAGGAGCTGTGCCTGGCACACTACCCACAGCAAATCAGTATTGCATGTGGGACGTATTTACTAAAAGTCTACAGATGAATAAGCTATAAATTCATATTCATTCATTTCCAGAAGTTTCTATGTCAAAGCTCTGGGAGGGGGAGGAGCACTTCCACATCGCTTCTGCTTAGAGGAAGAAAACAGGCGTTGTGACTTCTGCACCTGAACACCCGGTTGCAGCTGAGCCCTTGGGTAGCTGCAGAAATACATAGTGTAACACAGATAAGTGCGTGCATTTCCTAGGCTCACTTTCACAAGCTTTGGTTTATGCTGAGCTTTGTTTCTGGCAGCAGAACTGTCATCCCCCACGCAGCAAGCATGAGGGTCTAGCATCAACAACTGAGCAATGCCGCATGCAGATGCACTTTTACAACTGTAAAACTGAAATGCCTTCTCAAAATCTGAAGAGTCCTTACTTGCTGTTTCCATAGCATGGCTAAATTATTTCATAAGACAAGACCCACTGCTGTAGTGTATGAAAAGCGTTCATCTGGAATATTTCTGCTATGCTGCAGCTCAAAGACCCATTGCGTTCTGTGTGTCCAGATTACACAAACCAGAGGATCGAGTGGCAGGTTCAGGTTCCTGGTCTTATTGCCACTTTCAGGTGTTCCTTTCATTTTCCTCCTGAAGCCACATCCAACATGGAGCTAAACTAAGACGACAGCAAATCAGGACAAGATCTTTTCAAAAAGAATGAGAATCTAGGACATTTTCTGGTAGATTGCATCCATTTTGAAAATATGGAATATCATTAAACAAACAAACCCCTAACATAAACACACACTTACCAAGGATAGTGCAATTCAGTGGCTGACACCACCTAAACGAATGAGCACTGAAACCAGGAACGTGACTACATTAGATTAACGACATGAGTCCTGGCCAGAAACTGAAAACTCTATTCCCCACTCTTGCAGAGATTCCTTGGGAAGAGAGCAGCTGCAAGAGGCCAAACTCACTGAGGTGAGCAGTTACTCCTCGTTAATAAATCACACGGTCACCTGCTGCTGAGGGAGCAGGACAGGAAGGGGCTGGATCCTCTCTCTGTTTGGCTTTGGGCCCTTTCAAGATGATTATCCAAGCCACGCAGACCATTTAAAGTTTCACAGTACAGTTCTGGTTGTTTTCTGACCTCATTAGCACCATTCACGAATAAGACTGGGAGCACAAACCAGCAACTGCTGCAGCACTGCACAGCTGATGTGCAATCCATGCGGCGGGTGTTGCTCCTACCCCAGTGCAGGGTGACCAATAGGACCCGTGCACATGTGCTGAGGGCATCCTGCAGCCATTGGGCTGTCTCACAGGACAGCTTCCCCGCACGTTTCAGAGAACAGCCAACAAAACTGAACTTCACCACTGTTTTTCCTCTACTGTGACACATTTGCTACAGTGACCATTTGCACCCATCCCCTCCTCACTGATCTACAAATTTTAGAAGGAAAGAGGGACTTGCAGGGGAAAAAAAAATCACCACCTTGATGATAACTGTGCATCTGCAAGCATGGTAACAGCATTTTGCAAAGCTAGGAGTAGTGTTAAACTCAGAAAGAGAGGAGAACTGCCCAGAAACTATTTTCCAGAAGAAGCTGCAGCAGCAGCTCAGGATGCCAACAGATCCCTCAGCGTGAGCGCTCCTGGGCTGAGCAGCGGAGGCAGCTGCAGGCGTTCCCCTCCTCGCACGCGGAACAACACACCTACTCACTGCATGGACATCAGTCCCCTGCATGGGCACTAGAACCCACCAGGCCTACTGTCCAGGAGGAGCCAGATGTGAAAATACCCGAGATGTCCAAAGGCAGCCGGTGGAAGGCACAAGAACTCAAGCACCGACGGAGGCCGTACGGGCTGGGGGCAGCCAGCGAGAGGGCTGTGCTCCCCGAGGGGAAGAATAACCAAATGTACCAGAAGCGCTTCTGAAACATTGTAGCACCTCAGCCACCAGCATCTTGACAGCTATCCCTCCAGGAACTTCACTACATTCTCTTTCATGCTTGTCCAGAGCAGCCCCGAGCTTTGCTGTGTCTTTAAGGAGGGAATGAACAGCAGATCCACCAAATGAAAATATGTTCACTTACCAGGTTAAAGAAGGGAGCTATACACACGCACAGTGTCTGTGAGGAAGGAATCAGTACGCTCACCGGAAGCCCACAGCGCACTCCCAGCAGCTTCGGCCTGGTTCCCCCGCCCTCGCCGCCCGTCAGGAGGGCGAGCTCCTCACGTGGGAGCTGTGTCTCCTGCGCTTCTCCCATGTACCAGCAAATACTGTAAAATCCTCATCCGTAATTTATTAAGTCTTTAAATCTTGTTTAAACTTTCTTGTTTGGATAACACATTATGCAGCCATTGCAGTCTGGGTGCAGTGTGACTGGGGCTACTCCACAGAGAGCTGCAGAGCCCCTGGCCCAGACCGGCGCTCGCTCCTTCGCAGGCAGAGCTGCACAGGCATGGAGATGCCCAGAAGCATTTGTAAACCAGGAGCTGGCACGTGAGCAGATTGCATTCACCCTGTGAGAGCTGTGTCTTTTTTAAAAAATACACATTAGCACCATGTTCCAGGGTGGTGAGGCCCTGGCACAGCTGCCCAGAGAGCTGTGGGTGCCCCATCCCTGGGGGTGCTCAAGGCCGGGCTGGGTGGGCCCTGGGCAGCCTGAGCTGAGGGGTGGCAACGCAGCCCATAGCAGGGGGTAGGGACTGGATAGGCTTTAAAGTCCCTTCCAACCCAACCATTCTGTGATTCATGAAAGGACTTCAGGTTGCTTCCAGTTGTTCCAGACTCGACCTAGCTCTGCGGTTCTAGAGGGTCACAGTCATCCCTTGCTCACCCTCCTGCAAGCAGACGGCTGTGCAGCGTGGTACCTCCCTGCAAAAGTGAATGGCGTCCTTCTTCTGGGTTTGACCACGTAAAGCACTGCGTGCTCTGACCTGCATCTCCTACTGCTCCTAGCCAGGCTCTATCAGAACAGCAGTTTTTCTCTCAGCCTAATAGAAGTGTGCAGCTCATCATGGCAAAGCTACATGCCAGCTTTTATGTTTCAAAGCTCAGATGACTTTTTTTTTTTT
>WBMW01005513.1:1049247-1136936 GCA_013396635.1 Penelope pileata | reverse complement strand
TTTTTTTTTTTTTTTGGTGAGACTCTGCTTAGGCTCCTTCCTAAGAGAGGGATCGGATCGTCCATCACCCGTCCCCTTTGTGCCACCGACTCCTTAAAAGGCCTCGGCTTCCCCTTGGCGCGGCCCGCAGTCGGGACAGGGCTACCTCTGCGGCTTCCAGTGGGAGCATCGCGGCCTTTTTTGGGAAACTCCGGCCGGCAGCAGAGCCTGGCACCGCTCGCCGCGGCTGTATACCCGCGCTCTGGCAGCGGCCCCTCACGCCGGGGATGCCGGCGGCGACGAGGGGCGGCCGCTGAGGGGCCGGGGCTCCGCTCCGAGGCAGCCCCGATACGGCTGCCCGCCCGCGTGGGCGGAGCTCCGCGGGGAGGAGGAGGAGGCGGCCCCGGTCCCGCCTGCAGGGGACAGCGGCCCAGGCCGGGCTCGGCCGGCGGCGGGGCCCCGCCCGACCCCGCACCCCTTGCGGGAGGGACGGAGGGAGGAGAGGGAGGAGGGGGAGGAGGAGGAGGAGGCCGATGGGAGCGCGGCGGCCCCTCCCCAGCCGTGCCCGCGGGAGCGGGAATAAAGCCGGATAGCGGGGCCGGCGGCGGGCGGAGCGCAGAAAGTTTCCTGCGCGGNGGGCGGGGACGGGGAGCGGAGGCAGCGCGGAGGCAGCCGCCGCCGGCCGCGCTCGGGGAAAGATGAGCTTGTTGTCAGCCATCGACACCAGCGCCGCGTCCGTGTACCAGCCCGCCCAGCTCCTCAACTGGGTCTATCTGTCGCTGCAAGACACGCACCAGGCCAGCGCCTTCGATGCCTTCCGCCCCGAGCCCTCCTCCTCGCAGCACCCCGACCTCGGCTACGCCAAGAGCCCCCCGGAGCTGGGCTCCTCGCTCAGCTCCAGCTATCTCAACAGCTTCTTCCAGCTCCAGCGCAGCGAGGTGAGTGCCCTACCGCCATGATGCCGCTCCCCGCCCGGCAGCGGGGCCCAACGGGGCGAACCGGGCGGCAGCCACGGATGTTGACAGTGTGGTAAATGGTTACAGGGATTTGGCCGGAGCAGGCTGGGGCACGGCACACAGAAAGCTCTGCCTCCACAATAACGGCAAAAAGTGTCCCCTCCATTTAAAAGTGGCATTTAAATCACTTTCCTCTCTTTAGATATACTTACTAAATCACTTCTCTATCAATATTTATAGCCTGAGGGGGCTGACGCTGGAAAAAGTGCAAGAAGGGACGTGACAAAAGCAGAGCAAGAAATTCTGCGTGTGTTTCCTTGGGTGAGAAGGGGACTGTAAAAAGCCGAAGGGAAGGAAATAAAGCACTGCAGGGCAGGCGAAGGCAATTCGCCTGAGCACCCTGCCGCAGGAAGTTGTTGGGGTCGAGCACTTGTGCAGCGGGGGTCCTTGCTGCCGTGCGGCTGCGCTTCTCCCTGAGCCCTGCACAAGTCCAAGGGAAGCACCTGGCCCTGTGCGGGGCTCTCCCCTCAGGCATTCCCTAGCACTGCGGTGGATGAGGAAGTGCTGTGCACCTCCCAGAGACACAGTGCACCCAGTGCACAGCACTTGCCAGAGAGTGACATGCCAGAGCCCTCCCAGCACAGGTTTCAGAAGTGTTCTTGGACAAAATACCTATTTCTAGTCCGTCAGCAGAGGGACTGTTAATGAAAACAAGTCAAATTCCCCAGCAGTCCTCACGTTACAGCTGTTAGCAGTGAAGAGCCCGAGCTGTACACACATTCTTTTTTCCTTAATTAGAAATCACTTCTTGCTTAAGAATTTTGGAAGGCACATCCAGTCTCAAAACAGACACTGTTCTTGAGGCTGTTTAACACACAATCCCGTCAGCCTTACTGAGCACAGCATAACGTGCCCAGTGTGAGAGCACGGGTTCTGCTGAAAGGCCCACGGGCAGCGTAACACAGCCTCCAGACCCCCACTGCCGGTACCTGTTGGGGGGTTTTGTACTCTGTGCCTGCTGAGCTCAGTGTTCCCCAAATAGCCATGAGAGCCTGGGTTCGGCCCGCAGGGCCTCCTCCCTGAGCTGGTCAGTCAGTGAGTGCTGTGCTGACAGTGGGTCCTTTTTCTTCTGGGGAGAAAGAGGGGAGGAGGAAAACAAACAAACAAAACCTACCCACACCAAGTAAATGAAGGATGCAGGCAGGAAGCCTCTGAAACAGCCTCTTAAGTCTTTCTGAAGTTTTGAGTTCATTTTCCCATTTCTATTACATACTCTTTGCAAGTAGTAGTTAATCCTTTTGTCACACTCTCTCCCTTTCCTCTTGGTTCACATTTCTTTCCATTTTTCCCTTCAAACCTCTCTATCCCTTCCCTCTGCAGCACTGTTTCCCTGGCACGCCAGGCCTTCCCCAGGCCACCCCTGCTGGGCAGCAGCCAGACCCCTGCTACCTGGGCCACAGCCTCTCATCGTCTGGGGGAAGGGACCTCACACTAGCCTTGTCTTTGTTTCCAGCTTTGACCTGAGCTGTGTAGCAATGCAGCTCGCACTTAGGGAGGAGGGAAGGAGCATGGCCACCTCACAGGCCATGGCAGCACCCACTGGGTGCGCTCCAAAGGAAGCAGGGAATGCTTTCATCTTCCCCAGCCAATGCAGCCTGCTTATACAGCTGCTTTCACTGAAGGGTTTAGGTGTCAGAGATGCTCTTGCTCAATAAAAAAAAGTTCTGCCCATATGCTAGATGCTCTGCTTTTTCCAGAAACTAAGCTAGGCTGGTTTTTGGCAGGAGCCACCCAAGCGTTGCCTACAACATCGTGCTCTTAGTTCTTGAAATTCTAACATCTGTTTATTTGCAGGTGCTAGTCAGCATACACTAAGTATTCCAACTGCAAAATTATTTTGGGGAACAACAGTGCCGTATGCTACTTGTGCATCAAGTGGGCTTATGCTATCTTTGGAAGACACATGGCTTTCCACAGTTAACTCATTGACTGCTCTCTGCACAGCGCTTGCTTTGGTGCGCATTTTTTCCTCCCAGTTTTGTCCTGGATTGGTTTAGCCTGGAGCTGGGCTGTGATAATGATTGACACATAGCTGTGCACAATATTTGGAAAGTGACCTAATGAGAGGCCAAAATAGCAACAGATTGAGAAATGGTAGGATCATAGGGTGTAAAATAGTTAGGCGTCTTGTATGTTGCCTTGCAATTGAAAATTTCTGAAGGAGATCACTTGGAATAAGAGACAGGACTTGTGAGAAGCTGCTATTATACTGAGTTTGTGAGTCTGCATGGCAGTGCCTGTGTATGTGACTTGCATGCTGACCAAAGAACTGGGCAGGAATTAAAAAAAGCCAGCACCCACAGAGTAGTCTTGCACTTCACCAAGATTTTTGTCCTCCAGACTTTTTCCACTACAATGGATGCCTTCTAAATAAACATGATGAACACAGCTGTTTGGTGCATAAAAGCCCATTGTACCCAGAAAAAAGCAATAATAAAGGTTTAAACAGTAAAGCGACAATGAATGTTTTGTTCCATGTGCAAGACTCACTTTGCAAAACAGACCTGCTTTAAATAAAACTTTACTGCAACATTTATTGTCCTAGATATGAAGCGAAAGCATGTTAGAACATTAAGATGCATTAAATTGGCTATTGCACTGAACTCCACCCTCATTCTAACACCGTCCGTCAGAGCCAAGTATTTGAGGTTTTGTTGTGGGGCTGGTTACATGGGACTTAAGGCATCTGAAACACAGCCAGGTAACTGTGGCTTTGTGTCATTGAGTGGTACGATTGAGAAACCCGGAATAATGGTGCAATAGAGTCATATGGCATTTTTCTACTCTCACAGTAGGCTTCCTGCTAAATCAGCGCTGACTTCAGTCAAGAGGAGCCAGCCACAAGTAACTCGAAGTTACCGTATTATAATCAATCAGACTTGTTTCTTCGGACACAGAGTGCTAATTCCAGCACAGGCCAATATTTACATGAGAAGGAGCCTGCGTCCTAATGAATTCTTTGCTCATGTACAATACTTGGCATGTCTTTCCAAGAGGGGAATTCCTTCCAGAAACCTCTACAGCAGCCACTTTCCAGATCTAACCCAGCTTGTATTTAAGCAAAAATAACTGCATGTTTTGAATTAGAAAATAATCACTGTTTTTGAGAAGTGGTTCATGTCTGACTCAGGGACTTCCAGACCCATTCCTTACAGTCCAGAGGGGAACTAATTGGGAATGAGAAAACATGAGCTAGTTCAGTTGGTTGCACTCAAGTGCAGATCACTCAGGAAGAAAGGAAGATTTTGGGAATTAAAAAAGAAAGTTTAGTATGGCAAATAGCACACAAGCCTGAGTGGAACAGAAGCACTGGGATCAGTACTGCTTATCAGACAGCCTCCCAGAGAAGAAAGGTTAATATGACAATGACATTCATACATACGTTATTGTCAAGTATATATGTAAAAATAATTTTAAAAAAGACACCTCCTCCCCAAAAAAGTCATTAAACACTTGCAAGAATGGGAAGATGTATGAAAGAAAGCTAGTGTTTCTACAGAAAATACAATTTATGTCAGACAAACTTGTTTTCTGTCTGTACCATAGACTTTTAGGCACACACACCAGCTCAATGCTTTACCAAAGTAAGATCTGTTCTTCAGCCTAGGTGAGTTAATCTGAAGGGTAATGGTAAGATTAAAATAATTTCCCCCATTCTCTCAGTATCAGAAAAATACAGGGATCACCATACAAGATCAGACCACTGCCCCACTAAATGGGCTGTCAGGTGTCTGAGAGCAGCCACGAACACAGGGCTTGAGACAAAGCAGCTTGTGAGAAGCTGCTCACAGCCAGTGAGGTCTGAGGGCAAACACAGCAGAGATGGAGCAGAAATTGCCATAAGCTCTGAAACGCTTCGATTCCCCTCGTTTAATGGTCTGTTGTCAGTCACTGTTCCACAGAGGATATCTGCATCTACACAGTGCTTGGTGCGCTCTGTCAGGATTCCTCGTTTCTCTGCTGCAGACTAAACAACCACAGTTATCTCCTCTTATTTAAGCGTTTTTAAACTCAGTGCAGCATACACGTTGCCTTCAGTAGATGAAGGCATGCTAAATATTTTTTAAAAATGTTTCGGTCTCTGCATTTCATTATTCTACCAATAAATGTAGGTCTAGCCCTTACCACAGCCAAACAGTGGGTAGCACCACAAAGCATCAAATACACTGCACAGGGCCATTCTTGCAGCAACATTCTCTCATCTGGACAAAGGCAACAGCCTAGGTGAGTTAACCTGAAGGGTAATGGTAAGATTAAAATAATTTCCCCCATTCTCTCAGTATCAGAAGGATACAGAGATCGCCCTACAAGATCAGATGACTACCCCAGTAAATGGGCTGTCAGGTGTCGAGGGCAGCCGTGAGCACAGGGCTTGGGACAAAGTGTCTTGTGAGAAGCTGCTCACAGCCTTCACATCTCGAGAACTAGGTGTTGCCATTTCTCAACAGTTAGCTCTTTATTTTTAAATGTACATGGAGAAAGTTAGGGTTATTTAAATACTTAAAACACACAAACACAAAAAGCAAAGTCTGCAAATAAGATCTAGCAGCTCTATCTTCAAGGCATTATCCTAAAAATGTTAGCAGCCTGACATAAGCAATTTAAATAAATGCACTGGGAATTTCATGTATTTGAGAAAAAATAGACTGCATTATGGAATAATTAAGCATTCCACCAAGACTGCCAGCTGTAAACTCCTCTTAAAATATCCTTTAATAATAGTGATTATGATTTCATTGATCTCCTTGTCTTCATTTCTCTCAGTACTGTGTATGTAAGTGCTAACACCTCGGTGGCCTCATCCTTCTACCAGTCTTTTTGCAAAGGCAAGAGCTCAGCAGCTCTTGTGCTGGGGGCATTTCTGCTCTCTGGCTCGGGCTGGCTGTACCACACAGATATCCTGTGGCTATGCAGAGTGACAGACAACTCCCTCCAGATGGCTTTTCAACTTAACTGGCAGCTCAGGTGCGTTGTCCCTCCTGCCTCCTCCCCAGGTGCAAAGGCTTTTCTGTGGTTTTACAAAACGTATTTAAAAGCAAAGAAAATAAAGACAAAACAAACGTGCTTCCTTCTCTTTCCTAGTCACAAATCTGATAAAGGAGGAAATAAAACTAGCACAATGCTGTCAGATAACTAAAACAATCAAGCGAAAATAACCATCTTCTCAATCCATGACTCCTAAGATACCTGGCTGCTCCTGCTAGCGGTAATTGTAGGTTAAAGCAACAAAACGAAGTCATGTTTGAAGTTGAGAGGCTCCCTGCAAGTCTTTGCTGTCAGCATGCAATGCATATGATTCAAGCTTTCAAGATTTCATTACTTCTGTGTTACATGCACCACAACGTACATTGGTACCTGCAAGAAAGAAATGCTAAAAGGAGTGCATGGGTCCTTGCAAGGGATCCCAAGGAGCTGGGCCTCTGAGCCAGCAGACTTTTTGGGTCTCAGCACATCAGCCTCCCCCACAACCAGGTCCAAAGCTGTTTTGAAAGCACTGCCTCAGCACAGAAAGTATAGATTTCACACCCCTAGCTGTATTCTGGGCTCAAAGCCTCAGATCTAACAACTACTGTATTTCCAACTCCAGTTTGGTATGTGCTGTAAAACACAAAATTTAGGTGAGTACCAAGAGGGGTTTCAACTCCAGAAGCATTTTTTCCCCCCCCTTCCTGTTCCTACTACAGCCACAGCCTTCTGCTTTGCAGTTTCTGTCTTTGGAAAACTGTTTTGCTCAGGACAGGGAGGAGAACTAGGAACAGAACAAAAAAATAAAAAATCTATGAAGGTGTTATATGAGGTGGAATCTGAAAATAAGGTCTATATTTTCTCTAAGAGGTGAGAAAGTCAAGTGGTTGTACAAACCACGCTCTTCCATTTGTATCCTCTAGGCATGGCTTGTAACTTCTCTACTCATCAGGATTTTTTAATTTTTTCTTTATTTATTAAAACTGCAAATACTCCAAGTACAGTTGCATTGCTTTTCCTAAGGATTCCTTATGTGAACAAGGACAGCAGAAACCTCACAGAAGCCACCTGCTAGTGATGTGCTCAAGTCAGTACAGCAACCAGAGCCTCTTGTTACCTCCTGACTCTCCCTGCACCTGAAACCAATGCTGCTGGAGCACATCTGCTCTGCCTTGTGTTAACTAGTTCAGATGTGACTTACAGTTGGGCTTTTCTTGAAAACAGAAGTGTTTAGCCACATAGCATTACATCAAAGGCTGAAAGCTGAAAAGCTGGCAAGAGCTGAAATAGTAATTACTAAACTTATATCACGCAGAAAAGAGATATGGGCCTTCTTGTCTACCATTGATTTCTTAAAAAAAAACAGAAAACAAAAAAAACCCCAACAGCTAGCAGTAGGAAATAAAGCAATTATATGAATTCTTCTTGATTAGTTGAAAATGATTGCCAACTCTTAGAAATCACTTTGGGTATTGTATATATGCAAACTCCTAACTGAGAAGAGCATAGGCACTCACTTTCTCTCTCAGAAATGCATCCATGTCTTGAAAAGCTTGCCAGGCAGTACACAGAGGGGAACCATAAAAAAAAAAAAAAAAAAACCCAAAGAGTCATAGGCAAAAGCACATGGAATTCTTACAACAATGCTATTTTATACGTGAAATTTTCCATTACAGTTACTTTACAGTGTCTTCTGTGCCAAGGCACCCAAACAAAGAGGTGATGTAACTGTGTAGGGTAATGATTTTTCATCCCTTCCTCTTTTGCTCCGTAGACACAGACTCAGTTATTCAGAACAGAAAAGGAAGAGCCTTCCTCAGTGAACTGCGCAAACCATCAGACAGTCAAATCTGACTCGAACCACTGTATTTAGGAAATGTATGGAATGAATCAAAAGATGTACAAAACTATGATTTTATCCAAAAACCAAGGTAACTCCCCCTCCAAGTGTTTGTTTTGTTTTTCAGATTTTGTGGAATTGCATGAGACAGCAAAGAACTTAAAAACCAGCATACTTCTATAAGTTAAAAAGGCCAGAAGAAGAGATCACATTATTGACAGTCAGTAGGTAAGGGCTGAGGCAGAGAGAAGTTTTCTAGGTTTAAGTGGGCCGCTTAAATTCTTACTCCATGAAGTTGCACAAAGATCCAGGCGCAGATATTGCAAAGCTAATCTTGCAATACTGATAAGATGCATTTGCATAGAAACCAAAGCAAATGTCATTTTTTAACAAAACTATTTGTATAGCTATAAACGCTCCCTAGAAAGCAATAGTGGATATCAGCTGAAAGCTTCCCCATGATTTTGTGAAATGTAACAGCTGACACTTGTACCTTTCCTCAGTTTCCTTTTCCTAGGGAAATTGCCAGCTGCCTGGTGCCTGCTTTGCCGCTCTTCTGCATTGCCCTTTTCCTCTTTTAGAAAGCCATGATGAAATGATTAAATTAAATGGAAAGAATCTCGGCCTTCGCTTCACTGCGGTTTACTCTGGTTTCTGTCTGGGTTCCAGAGAAGTTATAATGGAGCAAAGGAACTGATTAAGTTTTACAAAGCTATTCAAGTCTCTCAGCAATTCTGACATAATTCAGACAGACAGTATTTCATAAGTGTCACAATACAGATCAGTTTTTTCCTCAGAATAAAAAATGACCAGCAGGAAATGTTACAAACAATCCGTGATCTACCAAAACCTAAAATTACGGAGAGATTCACTTCAGAAAAGTTAGGAGGGCTGTTTTTTGTCTATGTCCCTCATTGTCTAGCCAGGCCAGCACAGTTGTTTTGAGTTTTGGTGGGTTTGAAGTTATCAAGTTTTAACATATTACAAGCCTAGCCCATTACTTGAAGTCATGGGCCTTGTTGCGAGCAAACAAGTCCAGTACTTAGAGCAGGAGGTGTTTTAAGGAGTCTCCTGGAGGCCTTTCTCTTAATTCTGTACCCACTGAAAACTGCTGGTGCTTAGAGAACTGCTGCATGGTCTTCCAAAACCTGCATTTTAGGAAATATGCTATCTATCAAGAGTTTGAAGATAAGCAAATACCTGTGTGGCCCACAGAAATTCTATGAGGTCCATGGCTCTTGCTCTCACGTCCAAAGCAGGATTATGTTTCTGCTATATAAAAAGACCACCCACACCTACTCCAAACACACAGCAGGATTTGATGTCTCTTGAATGAACACAAGTGCAATGCCCTAGAAGGATCTCAGGAATCTGGCCATCTATATTTACATCTCATCCAGCTAACTGCCAACCAAGCAAACATTTTAGAAGGCTCATCTTGCCTACCTAGGAGTCCTGGATTTCTAAACTTGTTTGAGGTTGTAGCAAGGGAGTAGGAAGTGTTTGGAGGAGGAGCCTGCTTCTCTTTGCACTAAGCCAGCCTGCTAGGCTCCTGTATGCATGTATTCATTGGGGCTGTGGGTACCTGTGGTTGAATGGAAAACAAAAGAACCTGTTGTACAGGCATTGTACCCTGAAAAGGAGGATTTGTAAGAGAACAGGGTTTGAGCATCAGTGGTCCCTGAAATACAGAAGCGTTCTTACAGCCATCTTTCCTCCAGCATGCATTGCAACTGAAATTAATATAATAATGCATTCATTCCTCTAGCAGGCGCAACCTGGAAAAAAAATCCTAACTCTACTTTGAAACTAGGTTACTCAATTGTTATAGTTTATCTGAAGTGGATTGTGAAGTTTTAAGTCAGCTTGCTCAGATCACACTTGAAACCACGCAATGTCACAACAGATCCAGAGCGTGGCTATAGATGTAGCTAAAACTATCCAAAAGCTGGAGTCACGAGATGAAATTCCAGCCTTTCATTTAGTAGATGGAAACGATTTATTTTCTTCACTATGCTCAATTTAATAAAAGTTTGTGTCTCCCTGTGAGTGCAGGAACTGAGGCCCTGAGCACATTGTGAGGGGCCCGTTCTGGGCAGATGATGTATTGTTTCTACCTCTGACAGAGACCTTAGCTTTGCCTCTTTTAAACTTTGGCAGCCACTGCAGAGGTTTCTGTGCCAAGAAGGCATTACTAAATGTAAATGATATAAACAAAAGTGTCTCAGACTTAAAGTTCTATTTAACCCAAAATGAACATTTCTTCACAAAACCTTTCATCACGTAAGAGCTGTACAGGAGGTAAATGTTTTCCTAACTGCATCTTAAACAGGCACATATCTATTTCCGGGTGTTATTTTTCTTATGTTTGGAGTGTCAAAAGACCTACCAAATGAAAGGAAACCTGACTCTTGTTTTTCAAACTGTAGGTCAGATTGAGACAAGATTTCCTGCAGGAAACAGAGATGTTAACAGAATGTGGCTGTGGGTATTAAAGTGCAGGGGGTCAAAATGCGTCCATCCGTTTCTCCCCTCACTTTATGCTTTATAACCTCCATAACCTCCTCGGAGCCCGAGAACCCCATCCCGACACCCCCAAAGTGGGTGCGTGTTTCACCACCATGAGACGGGGCTGGGATCAGGGTGCCTGGCGGGGTGCTCCCCGCTCCCCCGCTTCTGGGGAGGTCAGGGGTTAGTGCTCTGCAAGCCGGGGACCCAGCTGCAGGCAGCCCAGGGACAGGCTGGGAAGTGAGAGCTCCTGTGGGGACGTGCTAACGCAATTTGCAGTGTGAATGGTCTCCCTTGTCCCTAATATAGCGCTTGTGTGTTGGAGCTTCTCTTTAACATAAGTAGGCAGTTGTTTAGCCTTCAGCTGATGAAGAGGATTCCTGCAGAGGTTGGGATGAGATTTAGAAAGTTCCTCCTCCAAGACTGCACACCTCTGACCAAAAGAAATCTGGCCTTTCCTTTTCCACCTTTCCATTAAAGACTGTTTGTGAGGCCCCTGTATATTGTGTTAAACAAGTGCCCTCGCTGATATCTACACCAAACCTTTCCCTGAGCTGAAGCAGGAAGGATCACACTCCTAGCAGAGAGCCAAGAGCCCTGCGTGAAGTTCACCAATCTTAATGTCAACAATTGAGCATCGTAACTGTCGGCTTGGTCACCTCCACACCACCCAGTAGGCAGAAGCAGCACTGTTAAGATCGATGGATCTGTTAAAGTCCTGAACGGCAGGCTTTGAAAGCTTTAGATCAAGGCTCTAGTGTTCAGCAGATTTTAAGTGAGGTGAGATGGTGCCACACGTTGCACTCTTCAATCCTTGTGAAGCAAAGGCATACAAGCCACACAGAGAAACGTGTTGTACCCACATGCAGTCACTCTGCTTCAGAGGTGATAAGCAGTTGCAATCTGAGGAGCCGCAGCCCCCCAACCTGACAGCTCCAGGAGAGCTGCGTTAGGTAGAGTGAGCCGCTAGGTGCAAGATTCAGTGCCCGATTTGTGCCCTACCACTTCCACAACTACTACTAAGTCATCCCACGTTCACAGCTGTCTCCATAAGATACTGTTTCTGTGAAAGGAGAATCCCAGCCTTCTCTATCTGAGAATACTTAGAAGTAGCCATTAGCGTTAGCAGTTTATGTAAGAATGTGTTTATCTAAATCCTCCTATGGAAGAAGGGTAAATTAAAATATCCTTGGCTAATCTACATTTACCTACGTTAAGTGAGGAACCTGAGTAATTCACATTTTCTTAAAAGCAGCATAAAGACCAAATTTTTTGACAACTAACTCAAGTACTGGTTTCAGAAGGAAACAGAAGCTGGGGTCTTCTCCCCTTCCTCCAGGCAAATGTTTTCTTCACTGACCAATAAGCTTTGCTTACACTTGTCCAATTATAAATTTTTACTAAGTCACCTCTTAGACTATTGTCTGTAAAATTGTCTGTAATTTGGCAGAAGAGCTAAAGCAGGCATAAGCCATACAGATGCTATTTTTGAGGTTTTCCAGTTCAGCCTTGGTAATTAAACTTCTCTATTTCTTCTGGCTAATTCAGATTAATACAACCAAATTGATGACAGCATTTTCATTTAATCCTGCTTTCAGAAGGCTTTTGGATTGGCCATAAACATGGATTCTGCAGTAAAAAAAATAAAATAAAAAAATCAGGGATCTATTTTGACCATTTAAAAGGAACTGAAGCAGCGCAAAAGAAGTCACAGATTTGAGGTACTTGTGTTCAGGCACCACTGTTCTACTTTCACACTGTTAAGTCCCATGTCAGGAATGAGCCTTCTGTGGCTGCCAGGGAAGACAGATCAAGGACAGATGAAGCTTTGTATATTGGCATGTACAAGCCACTGAATTACTGTTTTGATAGCTTCAGTCTTCCTCCTCCTTTCACATAAAAATAGCAACTGAGTGAGGGCAATGACTTGTCTGTCCTACTGTTTTATTCATGACACAATGCAGGGATGTACTCAGTTCTTATCTTCATGAAAATCCAAGCTGATAAACAACTTCAGCACCTTTTGACATTTCGGTGCAGGGCTAATAATTAGCATAGCTCATCTGGTTACCATCACAGGCACTTCACAGACTGGAGAATGTTTATAATTTACAGTATATGAAAACCTTACTTTTTCACACTGATGACAGGGCAACCCAACTCCTTTTTCCAACCAACTTCAAACAACCATGGCGCCTGCTGACTTAAACTTAGCTCTGGAAGCTAAGGCTGCTTTATTTTTAATTTGCCTTAGTACGTTGGCAAAATACCAAAGCAAAAATAAGTCAAAACATTATTTGCTCATTGCTTTTTCAATTACGGACTGTTTCATGTAGTGGAAGAACTAATTACATTATAGGAATATTGAAGTGCTATCGGATCTCACTTCAGTGAATGCAATTAATAAAAATGTATGATTTGTGATAGTGGTTCTCTCCACCAGTGTATGGCTTGAACAAATGTATGGTTTCTCATATGTCCATAGAGATACTATTAAACAGCTGTAAGTAAGGAATAGTGTTTTAGTATTAGACTGCTCCTTTAAAAAAAAAAGTGTCAAATCACCAGATTTCAGGCGAAATAGTCACAGTAATGATGCCACCTCCAAAGGAAGTTATCCTGCTAAAGTGGCATAGTCGCCACTGCAAACTTACATAATAAATCCTTCAAACAGCAGAAACAAAGGTCATGTGTGAGAATAGATACTGTTGTGCAGGACCCAACACTTTAGGAGAATTATACAGCTCCTCCTATCCAGTTCTAGGTATTGCTCTTGGGCTTAAACATCAGTAGACTTCAAAGAGGACAAAAAGTTACATTTTGTTTATACTCATTCACCCAGTATAAATATTTCTCTCTCTTTCCTCTCTTAACTGGTGAGATGCTAGGTACTAGTGTAGTTTTTTGTTGTTGCTGTTTTTGCGTGGGGGCAAGAATAAGGGGTCTTTGAAGTGTAATTCTAAAATAAAAATGAAACCAAGCAATCCCAAAGGCACCAAACAAATGTACTAGCCAGGCACGACCTTTCAACCACTTCCACCAGCACAGGTCATTCCAGCTGCAGGTAACTGGCAGATCTACAATCCTTTACCACTGCTTTCAGAGCCCAGCAGCCACAAACTGAACTCTAGGCAGAAACTGAGTTTCCCAGGCATGCCTCTGCATATTCGGTTCCATGCCTAAAACTCTTGCCTCTCAACTCCTATAAATCCCAATAACAAGGTGTTGTTCCCACATAAACAGGTTGTTATCACTTATTAATATCAGCTGTAAATTAGAGGTCTGGAAAATAGGTAATCCCATTGCCACTGGGCAAAATTAAATGTTATCATAATTGAGATGCTATTATAATCTCTGTGCTTTCCAACCCCCATTATAAAACACCTTTACAATTAAAGCAATAGCCACATCAGGGAGAATTTGGAAAGAAAAAGAAGGCTTATCATCCATCTGTTAAAGCATGCCATGCATCATCACATTTTAAATGGTACCATTTTCTTTACTCCTAACATTATATAATCACTAAAAAGAAGCTGAAGAGAGAAATTCTCTTCCAGTGTTTCCTCATCCACCTCTTGGCATGTTAATCCCCAAAGCTGACTCTGAAAGGCGGGGACCAGCCGAGGGAATTGAGCGTTTGCCAGATCCTTCATGTAACCAGGAATTTCTAAGAGGTGAGCTGGATGCTGGAACTCTTCAGTCATTCACACATGTTACCCAACTGGCGACCAGAGCAAGGAAGCCATACAAGATGATAGCTGCCTCTGTCACAAAGGACCATGCTGTAACCTTACTGTTTCCGTACTCTTCAACTGGAAACACTTAGCAAATAACAAAGGAAGCCTTACTTCCCAGCACCACCAACAGAATTTGAAGACCTACTGAGCAGAGAGGTTACCTTCTAAAAACAGACCACCAGATTTTCAGTTTGGTTTCCATTCAGCTAAGTCAACAAGATTCACAGCAAGAAGAAGAACAAACAAACAATGAAAACAACAAAACTCACATTATCAGCCAGAGCTTTCCACCAAGGAAGTTTTAAGTTTCACCAGTAGCTTCCCCACTCTCCCAGTGCATCAAGATAAGGAAATCCTGAACTCATTGCAGCTGGCCTGATGAGCCTTGTAATTAGGACATGCAGTGTGGTCTTTGGGCTCCTTGAGAGCCCTAACCCTTTCACTGTCAAGCTCAAACCCTGTAATAGCTCAAAATGAGACTCCCAGGGGGAGGCACTATTTGTGATTGAAGTGCTTCATTTTAAAGCAGGCTGACTTTGCTAGGGGCACTCTGTGAACACAAAGCAGTCATAGCTCTTGGTGGAACCCACCAGAGGAGCAGTCTCCCTGACACCTTGCAGATGTGTACCAGTATGCTAAGGTCAGAATGAATCAGAATGCAATTCCCTCTTCCTGTTTCCCTTTCTGTTTTTGTCTTCATAAGGCCGTTGGCATTCTCCCTGTCACCCTGATCCTTCCCTGGCCATTTTGAGTGTGAAGCTAATTCAAAGTTTTTGGTCAAAATCCTTCTTAAAACTGTTTTGCAGCATTGCAAACGCTCAGCAAGGGCCAAATTGCTGATTTGCTACATTAAATGTTCCAGATAAAAAATGCTGGTTTATGTATTGCAGCAACATTCATTCATCTCTTGTCTTCTACAAAGACAAAATAGACTACATCGCCTTTTGGTTCCATCATCTTCACTACATGTTCCCGGGCTTTTGCTATTTCTTTCCAGGGTCCAGGATGAATTTTCCCACCACCACTCTTATTATATAACTGGGCTTTTTTCCTCATCTCCTCATGAATAACTGGAGATTACCACAGTGAGGGACAGGATGTAGCACTGTTTGCACTGATGCTCTTTATGGTATCTTTTAAGTGCCAGATTGATGTGTTTTTCGTATTAACTCAGAGTTAAACTGATGTCAGACCATTTTCCAGGTCAGATTGGCAGGAAATGTTGAAACAGTTTGCCTGACTCTATACCAGGAGGGACAGAACTTCTTGGGATTGTCTAGGAATTTTCCTTAATGAAAATATTATTCTTTGAAGCCTTAGAGAGGTTGGCAACATTCATCTTCTCTTCTGCTGTCATCTGCTGGGTTGTTATATTTGTGGCTTCTCCTTGTTTTAACTCTGGGCCTCAAGGTGATTATAGAGGAGTGTTTCATGGTGAAATTTTGGCGTGTCCACCTTTGGCGTATATTGCACCAGTGTGCTGCCAGCTGAGCCAGATGGCCACTTTCTGAGCCACACATCACGCTTTGACCACAGAGCCATGGGTGGCTGCTAAGATTATGATTTTGTGTCAGTACAACCAGTGTTCTGATGGGGTCCTGGCCTTTCACAGGGCTTGTTGCTGCCATGGTTTAAACAAAGGTTTATAAAGAAAGTTTGCTGATGGAGAAGCCAGAACTGTGGTCTTTACAGCCCATCAGTCCCTCATTGAACTGAAAGATGCCAATAAGCATTGGTGTCAGAAAATTACCTAACACACGGTCACAGTGCTGAACTGCTCCCATATAGTGGTTGTAATAGCTCAGTGTGAAGGACATGTAGAAAGGAAAAGTCACCTCTGCGATCCATGTGTCCCATTCAAAGCCCAGCAGGTGGGCATGTTTTGTCTTGGCACTGGCTTGGCCCCGGGGGCAGAACCGGCAGCCTCCTGATGGGCAGGAGTTGTACATTCTGTTCCGTAATTCTGTGAAAGGTAAAGGATTTGGTATTTCACATATTTTGTGGGCACATACACACTTCTGTAAAAATCAGGTAGTAGGGGATTTGCAAAGGTACTGATGGGTTTAATGCATGTGAAGTAGTTTAAGAATCACTTGGCAAGAGGGACTCTTAAAAAGAAAGATTTTTTTATTTTCCAAGTGTATATTAGAGAAAGTGGCTCCTAGGGAGACAAGAACTTTTAGAAGACCCTTAATTAATAGTATTTTGGCATCCATAGTACTTCCTCTTCCTTTTAGCAGTTTGTTGCCAAGAATTTCCCATACCAATAGTGTCCAATAAATCTTAGAAAAAAAAATCCAATGACTGTTGGAGGTATCTTTACTTACTTAATGACTAAAGCAGCTAAAACCTTTTCGTTTGTTCTTGCAGTAGATTTTCCTTTTGAAACGTACAGGTTTAACCCCTGAAACAAAGTGGCTGACTCTCGTCTCAGCAGCCAGAAAGTCTTCAACCAGCACAGAACTACACTGGCACTGTGCTGGAGTAAAACAATGGGCATTTCAGTACCAGAATTGTGAAGTCCTCCATGAGATCAGACTCATTCTACTCGTGGTTTTGTAAATAGAAAACATGCTACAACATTTCCCAGACTAAAAGGGCAGAGAGAGTTGTAATGACTTTCCCTGGGGCAGAGAACAGGTCAATGGGAAGGCCAGGGAAGGGTCTGGGGCTTCGGACTCCCACCCTGTGGCCCTTTGGGCTGATCCTGCTGCTGTACACAAGCTTCGCCTTTGTAAGAGGGCCAGTGGGGCTCAGTAAGCTACGTCTGACCAGTGAGGGTGGGCTGAGTGGTGCTGGGGGCTTCCAAAACGTTCTTTCAGTGACTGTTACCCAGGATGCACATTCACTGTACAGATATCCTGAATATTCGAGACCTCTGAGATAAATATCATCCCATTTTAAATTTATTTCACAAGCTACTTCAACCAATTTCTATACATCTTCGATATACCTATACAGCATATATAAAGACTCAATTGAAATAGCTGGATTTAATGGCACTTAAAAACAAGGCCTCCATAGAGGCACAGGTTGGATGTCTTCTTACCTCACTTTCCCATAAATCAGCAGGAATTCTCTGATGCCAGTAGAACTACGTAATTATGGCACTGTTGTGAGGTTATCAGACCTAACTGAGAAACAACCTGTGAAATGTGTCCCATCATTTCAGGGTGGAAAGGATTGTGATTTGCAGATTGAGTGAGTGAAGATCTTACTGAGGTGAAGTACAAAAGCTAGGTATTTCCCACTTATCAGGAAATGCTTAAATCACAGAAGATTTCCCCTTAGAAAATCCAAGGCAGATGTAGGTCTGAACAATTCTTGTTATTTGCTTGAACACAGAACTCTATTGACTGACTGTCACATTAACTGGATTGAAAATGAAAAATCACTTTGCATATTTCTCAGTGTTCTTTTTTTTCCTTTCCCTGGCTTCAGTATTGTTCTTATAAATAGTTCTGGTCACAGAAATTTTCATTTCTGTGGGCTGTGCTTTCAGCTTTTTGCTGCATATTCTAACTGGACGGTGACTGCAGTATGATCAAATCCCAGAAAGCAACCCCTGCTCAGTGGGATGGTTGGGGCTCGGTGAGCCACAGCAGGCTCCCAGCAGTGGGGTGACCAGCTCTATCAGACTGCCCTGAAGAAACCTTTATTAATGGTCTCTGTATCACTCCCCTCAAATATGCAGCCACTTTCTTAATGAAACAAATCTCACATCTTTTTCTGCTATTTTTTATCCTTCCCCTACCCAGCTGAGTCTGAGAACAATCTTTAACACAGTGTCATGTTTCATGTAAACTTTTCTTTTCTTTTGCAGGCTCTGAGCAGCAGTCTGTACAAGAGTGCATCTCCTTATGGCTCTCTTAACAACATAGTGGATGGGTTAAGCTCCCTCACTGAGCATTTCTCTGACCTATCCCTTTCTTCAGAAGCCAGAAAACCCAGCAAGAGGCCACCTCCTAACTACCTGTGCCACCTCTGCTTTAACAAGGGACACTACATCAAAGACTGCCCACAGGTAAGGAGTATACAGTATTCTGGAAAAATCTTCATGAAAATTTTCAACATTCATTCGTTTACTAACACAGAATATGACTGAAACAGTTCTTTAGAGTATCAGCGAAGAAATATCTTGTCAAAGTGCCAAGCTAGCCATATGTTCTTTTAATCTTTTCTTTATCACAATGCTGATGGAGAAAAAATTGCTATTTCATTTGCCTAATAAGCACTATAAAAGATACTCATCTAGGCACATGAAAAAGTAGAATTTGGAAACTTTAAAAATGGCTACTATGTAATTTTCCATCATAGAGATTGCGTAAATTACATTTTCAAGCAGCACACCATATAGTCATTTTGGCAATGGCACTTAATAAAAAATATAACAAGTTACATATGCTGAAGGAGAAGAAATTGTTACACTGGATGGGAACTTTGAATTGTTGCTGCAGTAACAAGCTCCAAGTGTATCTGCTGCAAAATGTCTCTTGTCTCATAGAAGTGGTTTGCTATACTTGGCAAGATGTGATCGTCTTAGACTCCAAGAACTTTTTGTAGTGGCAAAGCTGGCAACATTTATTTCCATAGAAAAGAGGTATAAACCTGTGTGCACTGAAAGCGCTTACCAATCTGCAGTTTTTTTCCTGAGGATCTGAGCCATATTGTGCGAGGTTTCTCCATCCTCTCAAGTTTCAGCTGGATGTAGTTGTGTTTCTGGCTTAAGCTTTCACAACTCCAACAATATTCTATGTGGTGTCTCAAGGAAATTCAAGTGCTGCCAATATTCCAGAACTGCGGATGTGGACATTACTGTCATCCACTTTACTATGGTTTTAACCTCCTACCCTAATGTGTGACTTTCAGCAGAATTAATCTGCACAGAATTAACTACAGGTTGTGGCAGCTGGGGATATCGAACACATATAAGCCAAAACATGGGCAGAAAAGCTTTTGCCAGCTGAGCAAGGTTAGTGTGAACCCAAGTCTAATGTCAGATGAACTTTAACTGAGTGTATTCCAACTGCTGCTATGCATGGGCTAAGCTGTTTTCATTATGGAATTTAGCTGTATATCTTTCATTAATTCTAATGAAAGCTGTGGAGTTAAACTACATTTGCAAACCTGGGTGTGGCACTTGAAAATATTTTTACTACACATTGTTTCAATATATGTTGAGTAAGGCAATTCTCTTGAGGAAAACATGAAATTTTCCCCTACTACAAGATCAAAAATACTCTGGTCTGTGTACTTCTGTGTTTTAAGTACCTAGTTCAGCACACTACAACAAA
This sequence comes from Penelope pileata, assembly GCA_013396635.1. Taxonomy (NCBI): domain Eukaryota; kingdom Metazoa; phylum Chordata; class Aves; order Galliformes; family Cracidae; genus Penelope; species Penelope pileata. The sequence goes on along the minus strand of WBMW01005513.1, from coordinate 1,117,597 downwards.
ATACGGAGATAGGACCGTATAACTGCATGCATTACTTAACGCATAGAACTCCAGCTCCTAAGTGTGCTTCCCAATGACCCAGTGCTGTGCGGTGGGAGATGGCTCCATCAGGAACCAGACGGATGCAGCAGGTCCCTTGACGAGCGATACATGCAAGCTGCAGCTCGCACCGATGGTCTCAAATGGATGTGTCAGTGTCGGAGCAGAAATGCACGATTTGTGTCATGGGTATTTTTACAGCTTACGCACAGGAGATTCAACAACAATTATTAGAAGTTGAAGACACACCCAAAAAATCCAGGAAATGCAAACTAATTGAGGTTCCTGTAGAAATATTAACTTACTTAAATTACACATCCTACGTAATCTTTTTATACATACTAGGATTTCAGTAATAAAGCTTTCAATTTATCTGTGAATCAGGGAATGAAAAGACTTCCTGCAGAGCATGTCCCATGGCTGGCCAACAAGCCAGGGCTGAGTGCAGGGCTGCAGGACTGCGAGGCATCTGCTGCACCCGCTCTCCTACAGTTACAGGCGGCCGTATCAGCCAGGGCCTCGCGTAAACCTATCGAGATCTAGCTGGAAAGAATTTCAGTATTTTGCCTTCACTGCCGCTCTTGAGGAAAGCTGCTCCAGAGCCTCACTCCTCTCATAACTAGAAATCTTCCAGTTGCCATGATAAATGTAACTCGTAGCTGCTTCGTCGTTGTTTGCTCTCATGCCAACATTGTCCTCCACTGAAATAGCTCATCTCCCTCCCTGGTGTTTATCTCAGGATGTATTAATAGACTGCAACCGTATCCTCTCTCAGCACGCGTCCTGTGGGGCAGCTGAGCCGGGCTCCTGCAGCCCCTCGCAGCGCACAGCCCAGTGCCCCCAGCACCGGCCTCACGCTGCCACGTCTCGAACACGCCTGACCACAAGCACAGACAGCACCCCAGGCCAGACCCCATCAGTGCCTGTCTGAGCGTGTGCCTGTCTGTTCTGATCAATGGCTATTCGTGAGAATAGAAGGGGAAGGTGATACGAAATCAGTTCTTTACTGGACATTTCTAACACATGCAACGTTTTATGGTCTAGTCAGCAGAGACGTGCTTTCCTGAACAAGAGCAAATTTTCACAGAAACTTAAGCACATTCCTTATTTTCTCTAAATTTGAGAACAGATCTACAGGGTGTGACCTGGTGCGCATGAGTTATGTTCAAAACTTTGGAAAAATGGTCCACAAGAAGGGAGTACCAATAGCAGGATCAGACCCTCACTAGAAAGATGGCTTTTGCTACCACTCCTTTGGATAATTCCTGGTTTCTTAATTTGAACATTACATACAATAGATACACTTAATGCTTAGCTTTTCTAATGCTGTCAAAAATGAATGCTGCTGTTTTTGCAAATCCTACAAAAAAAGGGGATGCTGTTTTGCATTTTCTAAGTGCTTAGGTTTGGAAAGAGAAAAGAGATAAAGTAATTTGATTTGGACAAAATGCATATCAATAAATAATGTGGTATTTTTATTTTCTTTTCATGCAATTGCCTAATAAGAAACAGATTTTGAAATGGGGTGTTTTATGGAGTTTTTCCTGCATGGCAAAGACATTGTGTAACAACTCTGAGATTTTATGTCCTCCCTTAGTTCTCCTCGTTACAAACACTGTAAAGCTGTGTGTTCTCTTTTGGCTGCTAAAAGAGTCGATGGCGTGCCATTCCAATGGCAATACATGTGTCCATTCAGATTTCTATCGTAAGTGGTGATCGTATTCTAGGAGGGCAAGTAGCTATAACTGAAAAGTCAGCTTTAGTCAGCTATCTGCAGTTTGTCTGATATCCTGTCCAAAGTGATCTGTTTGGAAACTGAAATGGGATTTAGCAAACTTCTGGGTTTTTTTAGTAAGTAAGAATTGATCATTCAATAAATAATTAACATGATCTGCAGTGATAGAAATTGTGGGTTTTGTTTTAGAAATGATTTGAAGTGTGGGCAATGTTATGACTGCAATTAATCACCAGAAATTTGCCTACGTTTGCAAAAACCGTTGTAACTATTATGCATACAAAGAATGCAGCACTTTTTATCTTTAGTATTGTGTTTAAAGGATACTTGCATTTTCTCTAAATTAATTTTGTGTTTCAGAGGCTTAGATGATAGCATCTTACCCATAACTCTCTGGCATTCTTTTACATACAGAAATGTCATTGACTTGAAAGAACTGAAAAATGAGTAGAGAATAATGGTTAAAAGCAGTGCTCTTAATTTACTGACTCTCCTAAATTATCGTTGACGGTGTCGCCACATATACAGAGTATTTCTCTTTAAATAGCAAGGAAGGTGAGGAACAAGAGTACTTTTCCTGTCCCGTTGTTTACTAGTGGTTGGGTGCATTATATATAAATACATACGTACCTAGATTTGTCAAAACTCTGTGTACTTATCTGTGTACTCGGAGGCACTGTACCAGCATACATCTCACATTTACGTCATATCCATAGGTTTTCCTGCCCTTGTCAGAACAAAGAATGAGGAGCTTGGCACCAGTAATAGTTAAGCTATAAGATTCTTGATGATGTGCAGTTATTTAGCAGATGGAGAGATTCACAGACCAACTTTTAAAAAAAACTACATTGTGTCTTTTCACCCCTTATCACTGTAGTCTATACTTTTAAATTCTACAGAATAAGAACAGTGGGTTCTTTCGTACTGTACATGACCTATACAGAATGAATCTTACTCCTTTCCAGTGTAAGGATGTTGTGGAGATTACCACTCTTCTGCCCTCGCTCTAAACTCAGACATAGAATACATATTGCACAGTGCTATCGTACAGATGCAATATGCCCAAAGAACAGAATAATGGGTTAGAGGCAGTGTATGTGGACATGTGTGAATAAAAGATCTAGTTCAAGTTCTAAGAAGTTGATGAGTGACTGAACTTCTGGCATTGTTCAAGTACTGCTTTGGAAAGAAGCATGTGGACACAGATCCTAGACCTCATTTACTGCATGTGTCAGGGCCTCTCGTTAAATTGGGAGGTAATGGTTTGTACTGGAAGCGGCCAAACCCAGAGCTCCAGCCCAGCACTGCTGTACTAAAAGTTTCCAAACTGCTCAACCGCATGCTTCTGCCAAGCATGCCAAGTCCCATCTGCTGGTCTCTCTGTCCCAACTGTGCTCAAGTGCAGGCAACTCCTTTTGTGAAACGTTCATTTTTATAGTAGAAGATGCTATTTCCGAAAAGTTTGAAGTTAAAGGAGATCATAAGTTGAAAAAATCTTAAAATTCACTCTGAAAACAACAACTTATGACAGTTTCTAAATTTTACAGTAGACTTTTGGATATCTGGTGATGGCTTCCAGGTAAACAAATCTTCCCTCCAGTGAGCTGGGTGAAATATCGGTATCTTACTCAGTTATAGGATGAGGGCTCGGCCTTACAGTCTCTCAGGAATCTGAAACCCTGTGTGATTCAGTTTTGCAGGTTTCACTATCAGAATGTACTTCTTGGCATGTGATATGATGCAGTACAGATCTCACTTACTTAAGCTTCAGTTCTGTGGGCTGAGAGAGCTAACAGAGGCCTGACAGCAGATCCCTGATACGCATAAAGTGGCATTTGAATTACCAAAATCAGTACCCCTCTTACAGAGGTAAAGATGATAATATGGGATGTATATAACCAAAGAAAACGATGTGTAAATTAATATCTGGTAGAGTAGCCTTGCTCTTAGCAAGACCAGTGCTGACAGAGAACCTTGCTGTTAAACTGGGCTGCATGCACTTGTATTCAAACTGCACGTGGCACTCAAAAAACAGATCTGTTTATATCCAGACCCTCAATTCTCTATCTTTAAAATACATGTTGATACATTAACCCTTTTAATATAGTGCGTATTTCTTCACCTCTCTGTAGGAAATTGTAATTCTTAGGTGTTCATTTTGCAAACACCTATGCACATACTAAACTTCCACACCATGGCACACTGGAACAATTTGAGGCTCTCCTTCTACTTGTATATACACAACATACTACTTCCGTTTATTCATATTTTTCCACTCTGAGCCTGGACAAAATTATTTTAGATGATTTTGACTTTTCTAAGATTTTTAAAAGCTTTTTTATTGTTATTACGTACGGTCATTTTGAAAACTCTAAGTTCTCAAATACAATACAAAGTTTATTGCAGGGTTTTTTTTCTTTTTCTCATAGTGCTTGCACTCCCCCCTGCCAAGTTTCTCAGAGTCTGTGAGATTAGCTGGATACGTTTCTCAGATCTTTTCTACTTTTACTTTGAAGATTTGCAGAAATCTTGTAACAAAAGCCCAGTGAGATGTAATTTTGTAACATCATTTTATCTCTGGAAATTTACGCTGCTTAAATGTCTGAAACATCAGGAGATACTCATTGCACTCTGTTTTGGAAATTCTGCAAAACCCATGCTTTTACAGCACTTATCAGGGAGCGAGCGACTCGGCCAGCTACAAGTAAGCGGGGGGATCCCAGCACCCCGCCTGGAGAGCATGCGCCCAGAGCGCTGGGTTTGGAACTGTGGCTGCAATATATGGCATTTATGTCCTCTTGTTTGATAAACTGGGTGTTTAGAAAGGAGATCTCGAGCCCTAACATACCAAAATGAGAGCAATTAGTGAAAAAGAAAACAGAAATATCTAGTGAGCTATGGCTCTGCCCCTTTCCTAACTAGCTTACTGCTTAATGTTGCATTCCCCAAACTCTGGAAGACCAGCCAAAACCAAACTCTTCCTTGCATGCCATCACTAAGCCATTACTACTGTGGTTCAGTCTTTATTACTTTTTTGCTGTGGGAAGCGTCATGTAAACAGATGTGCTAAAGGCAAATGTTGTGCATGCGTGCTTGGTCTTTGCAGTGACCTTGGGGAGGGCTCTCGGGCCTCGTGCAAGTGCTGTCAATGGAGCGACCACGGGGCTGGCGCTGGAAACGACCCGCCTCACAACCTGACTGCATTTCACCATGTCCCAACTTCTTTTTATTTACATTTGAATCTCATTTGCATAGTCACCATCTAGATAAGCACAAGTTGGGTGGCTGCTGACAACAAGGTGGATGCCAGGCAATGGGTGCTGCTTAATTGTAGGCCCTCACAGATACCTGGCATTTAAGATGGAGCACTAACGAAGCCTCAGCAGGGCCCGCGTTCAGCAGTCATTCAGGGAAGACTGGAGAGGAGAGAGGTTAATTTGGGGTCTCTGAAATATGACTTCTGACTAAAGGCTGCAGAACCCATTGTTGTTTGGCCCTCCCCAAAAGACATAATAATTTGCAAATATATTTAAAACCTTGTATGAAGAGCACACAAGGGCCATTCCTAGTGGTTTCAACATTATAAAAAATGGCTGGTTCCCTAAAATTAGTACTGTTAAGCTGTTTCTTGCGTAAGATTTTTTTTCTTTTTATATTCTGGAAGTGTTAGCTCTGACTCCACTCTACCTCCAGAGATTCAATGTATTTGTGTTGTACAGGTGTATAATGTGAGTCTCAGAAACCTAGCATCTTCCCCAAACGCCATACTGACAGAGCTGAGAATAGAACTTCAGACCTTTAACTCCTGGTCTATTTTTGCACATCACTTTACAGCTCACCAGAACCAATGCTAAATATCTTCACTCTTCACATTTATTTTTTATAGCAAAATACACCTTGCAATAAAATAATAGACAAATGTGGCGATAAGCTTCCCCTAAACTTGGCTCCTTACCATCTTCCATTTTATACCAGAAATTATCGGTCAAGTTACTGAGAGAAGACTGTTATTTAAGGAGACATTTCCAAAGTTTGTAAAAGCCTGTTTTTGTCTTAAAAAAAAAGAAGCTTTTTCATCCAAACTTCTCTTGCAAGGCAGAAAGGCAAAAAAGTTCCTGTAGTAATTAGACAAAATGAAGAATAAGCCTTTCATGTCAGGGGCCAGTCAGTGCCAAATCATTAGCTAAGACAATAAAGCCCAGGCGCAGGCTCTTAAGTTGAAACATTTGGGGATTTTAGCAGCGACAGCAGACATTTTGGAAGTGACATAATCTTGATTGCTCATTCATCCTCAGACCTGAGCCTGATTTTCCACAAGATAGAAACAGAGAGTAGTGAGCATCTCATTCTCTGGCTGCACAGAAATATGCACAGGGATAGAGCAGGATCTCCAGAGATCTGTGTTACTGAGTCCTGAAAACCACTCCTTTTTCACTCTGCAAAGAAAGAGCACATTTTGGCTAGACTTAGATGTGGTCTCAGGCTGTAATTTTGGACATGAGTTTAGAGTCTTTTCCCAGGCTCTAGGGTTTCACATGCAAAATACTGGTTTCAAATCCATTTCTAATTTTAGCCTATGTTGCAGGTGTACAGCTATAGATAAAACTCTGCAACAGCTCAGGCAAATCAATACTTCCACCTGGGCGAGCACACCCACACCGCCTGCAGCCAACAGCCAGCTCCAGCACATGGTCCCCACACGGCCCCGGGGTCTTGTGTGGGTCAGCAAGGGAACCCTCACAAGAGCTCATGAGAGCAGAGAGAATGCTGTTCTTAACCCTAAATTCTTGGTTGCAGAGCTGAGAAAAAGGGGTGAAAAAGACTCATTTCAAAGGAATAGTGGGGAAAAATGTTTTTTCCAAAAAGTCAAAAAGTGTTTACATCAAACACAGGAAAATAGAGAATCGAGTCCGCTATTTTTCAGGCTTCCTTGAAAATGGTGACTCACTACATAAACTTACAGCTTCATTCCTAACCTGAGGTTATTACATACCTGTTACAGGCAGGTACACATCCACCTGCATTTCGCCTGCCACGGGCATACCACTTTCTCAGGGCAGGAGAAAACCATATGGAGGCTGGAGTGCTTTATAGAAATGAAAGTAACCACTCTGATTTTAGAACATGCTGGTCATTTTTGATTTAGTTACTAGATGCTTCTATCCATTTTCTGCTAATATGAGAACATTTTGCTGCTGTATCCTGTGTGATGTAATGTAGGCAATTCTACCTGAGTGCAGCAGCTGTACCTGCACATTTAATGTCTAAGCTGAGGTCCTAAAGAGGGACAAATGTGTTATAACAATATATGTAGTAATTCTGCCTTTTAAGCACGCTACCATTTTGTAATTTTGTTCGATTCCTTACCCAAGACCTGTGTGAACTTCTACTACATGACAAAAAGCTTCTTGTCTCTCCCTCTTTCCCTGTGCAATGCAGTCACAACTATGACTTGAATCTTCTCATTGCCATTTCATGCCCATAGCTTGGGCACTCAGCCTGACAGCCAGGGTTCCCTGTGCCTTGGAGAAGGAGAGAAAGAATGAGATGGGTTAAAAAGATGCATACAATATGGTTGCAGCCATCAGCCTTAGCAAAAAAGAGCTAACAGCCACCCAGAGCACCACGTACAGGACTGATAGACAGTGGCTGCTTATGTTACTGCTTCCATTATTCAGTAACGAGAGCTATGGTAATTAATAACACCCTGACTTTTAGGACACCACTAACACTCCTGCTGCTGCCTATTAAACTTGAAATAAATCCTTCCTTTTGCTGCTATCATTTTCAGCAGTTCCCGTTGCAGTAAATCTCACCTGGTCTCTTTGTGGTAAATTTTTTCCTTGCGTACTGCACTGAATCCATTTAAGGAGAAGACAGGAGACTCTGTCTCTCATACACTCATAGACCTGAGAAGTAGTGCTGCTGATGTGAAACTATTGGGAAGGATTCTTTTCTTTTGTAATGTTGACATATCTAAGTAAATGTTCTTTTCCACAGCTGCTTGAGGCATAACATCCAGCATTAACATAAATGGGTACAGCTAATAAGGACTGTACTGCTTACGCTGTGCTCACAGTGTGACTCACGTTTTGTGTTTGTTTGCAAACTTAGGGAGGGGAACGGGGCATTGTTTTTAGCATTAATACAATTTTAACTCTCATCTTCTTTCTTCTGAGCTCCCATTCCTGATTCAGCACGCATGAGTCTGCTAACGAAATCCAGATGTCAGACAAAAAAACAATAAGCTCTCCCACCCATCTGGAGGATCAGGTTTCTCAGAGATGGGGAAAAAAAGAATCAGGAGAGATTCCTAGAATGGCTGAAACTTTAGATTTCAGCATGTTTGCAGAGACCAGAGGGCAGCAGGGGGATGGTTTGGAGGTAAAATTGATAGCAAGTCAAGATTTTTGTTGGAAAAGTGAGAAGAAATTGAGTGGTTATCAGTTACTCTGAGTACTAAACAGGTCTAGAATGTCCCAAATACAGTTCTGCTACTGAAAAGTTACACTGAGCGTCACAAATGCCAATTCTGAGTCAGAAACAAGAAAGCAATGTGAAGCAAATTGTTTTATTCCTTGACTGTGCTGTTTCAGGGTCCCACCCTCAATAAACCTGGAAGGAGAATCATAACATTGGCCTCTTGTTTACTTTGGAGGATTATCTGCACCATCTCACAGCTGTAGCTCTGGGCTTCCTCTCTGAAGCCTAACCCTAGTCCTAGGCTGAGCTGTACACACGGTGCCCAAGCCCTTTCCAAGACAAAGAATTCCTCAGGGGGCAATTATTTCCACTGCTCTCAGTCTTTTTGGCAGCACCTTCCAGCCCAAATCCAACTCTAGCTTTAGGTTTTCTCCTTAACCCTAACCCTGGCCATAAACCTAAGCTTTAAACCAAGCAGTCCAGTTCTTCCCTAGACTAAGAATTCCTCAGGAATTTTGTTTTGCAGCCCTTGGTCTCCTTTGCCAGCTGCTTTCCCAAAGCTATAGCTGTGGTCCATCTTCTTTCAGCACTAACCCTAGTCCTTGGCAGAGCCACGGTGCAGGAGATGCAGTATGCCATAAGGTGAATTTCTAGCATTAGTCTTCTGGTACTTTGGAAGATCATGTTACCCCCTTACAACTGTACCTTTGCATTTTTCTCTTTTTTTCTACTGTTTTACATTTCTGGGATCTTTGAAATTTATTACACCTCAGGCTTGAGAAAGGACAGAAATTTCTGCGTGAACAGTCTTGGGCCAAGTGGCCAACTGGTAAAAGAAGTTTTCTTCATTTTTAGGGGAACTGCTTAATAAAAATCAATTTTACTTGACCTTTTAATGTGATTAATTCAAAGGAATGTTCCCAGTTGTTTTCAGACAAGTGAATAATTGAAATAAAAGTGGCGACTTCTGTACTTCCTGTTACACAAAGGTGCTTTAGGATATGCTTTGACTTGGAGGGGTGTTTCCATAGGCACAGGTTGTGAGGCATTGCGGGCTTTCCTTATTTCAACTGTATTTGGGGTTTTGTTGTTTCAACTGTATTTGATTTAAAGCAAGCTACAAGTTGCTTTTATGCTACTTTTGCCTTTGTGTTTCAACAGCCACGCTTCTCTAGGTTAGCAAGATGGAGGTAAGTTTCTATAGGTTGCTCTACTGCTACAGCAGTTTACGCCTTTGCAGGCATTTCCCAGACCTATGGATGGAGGATTTATGGCCTCTCTGTGAAAGAAAGCTCCCTCTCCGTCACTCTAGTTAGTTCTATGACAGTTCCCTGTAATTTAGCATATGAGCTTCTCAGGGCATATGTCAGTGGTTTGTGCTATTAGTCTCCTCTCAGGGTGAGTCTTCTGTGTGTCATGCAGAGTTTCTGTTCAGTAACTGCCTTCCTTAACACAGCAAAAGCGAGGTCAGACATACATACCTTCCATTTGGAATGGGAGGTTTCTGCTGAGCTTTAGCTCCAGCGAGAGCAAGTAACACTGTCTCAGCTCAGCTTGCAGCCCAGGAAAGCTCTGTTTTGCCTACTGGTGAGTGCTGCTCTGCTGGTAGCAGTTCCCATTGTGCCAGAAAGCAGAGCAGCCAACAGAAGTGGCCCTCTCTTGCAGCTGTATCTCTACCAGGACGTGTCTGATAGCACTGCCTGCACACCTAGGCAAGCTCTGCCTCTGCTCCAGGTCATTGATCCAATACCTGGACCGCGTGTGGTGAGAAAATGTAACACAGCATTCTGTAGATGTGGGGTTTTCAAGTCTGACAGCTTTACATATCTGAATGTTGTGCTATTTTACATGGAGGACAGTGGCAAAAGCCCATGGTTGTAGCTGTTATGATGGAGATAAATCTGCCCATCAGGAGATGATAGAATTACTGATGGACATATTCAGCATCAGCACAGGCTCCAGGAGCTGAACAGAGCTATTGGAACTTTGTGCCTCCTACAAAGGGAACAGCTATGCAGCTCCAGCACTACAAAGCACTGGATCACTGCTATGCCTTCAGCCTAGGTTATCGAGCCATTCATTATTCATGAGCAGGCCTTATCTGAACACTGGTTCACACTGGTGATTATTTGTGATGATGGATAGTTAGAGCTGGGTGCAGTCTGCAGAGTCTGCCTTAGTGCTGTTTCCCCAGTTCATGTGGTGGCTGTACACAGAGGTTTGGCAGGAGTGTTGTCTGCAGGAACCAGAGCAGGAACGGGTGGCAGAGCTGGAATTGTCACTGCTCTTGCTGGGGAAAGGCAGCATGACCCTTCTATGAAGGATGCAAACCACCTTCCTGCAATCCCTTGGGCCTTGCCCATCTTTCTCAGGAGGAAGAACAGTATCTTACGAAAGCATCGCTCTTCATAAACACTTATTACCATGCCTTTTCTTTCTACCTCATAGTCTTCTCTCCTACAAGCCCCTAATACCTTTGATGACTGATAAGGGCCAAAAGCAGAAGCTAGTAGAGATAAGATACAGGGAAGTGTGAGAAGTGAGAAGACAGCTGTTGTCTGAAGACTGCCAGCTGTAGGAAAATAATCAGAGGTCAGTGTGCAGCACCATCCTAAGTTTAGTTAAACAGGGCCCCGGTCTACCTCCTGTCAGTGTCTATGGAGAAGACCTGTTCATTTCAGCAGGAGACAGACATAAGCAACTTTGGATGGTCAGCCTTCAGAAACAGGCTGTTGTCTTGCTCCAGCAGAGTTACTGGAGCATGTACGTAGGGTCTGACCCAGCTGACCCCACACTCTGCATCATACCTTCTCCTTATCTCACCTCCATTCTTAAGATTCTTCCTCAACCAATTCCTCTCCTTATCCAGCTACTACAGTCAAAGCCCTCATTTCTTTTCTGGAGTATCAAGATTTTGACCCATTCAGTCTCCTTTCCTAGATGCCTTCCAATGATACAGAAGAATTAAGGCTTAAGAATAAGTATTTAGCACATGGAAGCTGACATAACGTGAAACAGAAAGCACAGCTCTTGTACTTCTTGTATACAGTTCCCAGAGACACAAATCTTGTCTAGGTTTCTAACCTCAACCTTTTTTCCTATATTTTTCTCTTTTAATCTCCAGTGGCTGTCATTTCATTCATCACTGTAAGCCACTCCCTAGAAAACGTTGTTTATCTGCTTACCACATCTTGCAGACTAAGACACATCATCTCTGGACATTTTTAGCACACTTTGGATGGCTACAATAAGGAACATGACCAGAGCGCAATGAGCCCCAAGAGTTAAATTTGTAGATCCAGAAAAACAATCTAAAGTTCTTGAAAAAGCCTACAGTGCTTTTCAGTCTGGCTTCATAAGTCAAACTGTCAACCAGCAGTTGAATATCCAGCAGTAAATTTTCACTGTCTCATTATAAAACTGATGTATTCCATACTGCTCCTTAGAAACCTGATTCCTTTTCATGACATTTCTAGCTAAAATGAATAACTGAATTTGGACACTAAGTATGAGCGTGCTGTACATCTCCAGAAGACAAAGGTCCTTGGAGCTGATTTTTCTTTTAAGCCTTCCCTGACTTTCCTGTTGGGGCAAACTGTGTGGACTGATCAGATAAACATCCCACAGACTGCCGCTGACAGTTCCTTCACACTTACCCGAGCCTTTTCAAAGAGAATTAGGATTGCATGCATAACAGCATGCAATTTCCAGCCCCTTTGGAGCTACTATAATACAAATACACATCCTGTAAGGTAGAAAATAAGATGTATAAGAATGACACAGGTGATAGACGGATGACAGCTTTTTCTCCTAAACACTGAGTACTCTCTGCAAGAAGAGCCCACCGTGAAGTCAATGAATCGATAGAATTTTGCCTGAGTAACTGATACAGAATTTTTTCGAGGCAGTCACTACATTTCAGACGCTGGGGAAAATGAAGCTCTAAATACATTGGATTAAAACATAAAAAAAAAAAAAGAAAAAGAAAAAAAAGATCTAGAGTGAAATAATGACACAAGTAAAAGTTTGACCTCAAATTCCACTTTATCTAATTTGAATGAATAAGAGGAGAAAGAAAGACAAACTAAAACCAAAATTCCATTTTAAGTCATAATACCTGTACTGACTTCAATATTTTTGTCAACTTTTTGCCAGAAAATGTGCTTTGCTCTGCAGTTTTTTCATTGCTGGCAGGCAGTTTGCAATTATTTCTCCATTTCAAACAGTGACGGGAGGAGGATTTGAAGAAAACGTGACTCCTTCCTCTCTATTCTTGTCAGTTTTTGCCTTAAAACCTCTCCTATATTTTCAGCATTATTTTCTGTGTCCGGCCTTAAAGCTGAAGGCAGAAAAGCTTAACATCATCAATGCTCATGGACAAACGAGCTTTCTCCTCTTCAAGTCTGTGGAGAGGCATCTGTTCATAATGTTGGATGATCTGTTTGCATAACAAACAAGAAAAGCCAGGTAACACTACTGTCTGTGCATTTTGGATAGCATGGCATTCCAACTTTATTTAGCTGTCATGTTTATGTGATGGAAAGAACTCAAATTGTGCAATGAGTATGTTAACCTTAAGTCAGAAATGGCAAAACAATTCCCTAGACCATGTTTTTCTTCACATTTCTACATAAATCACATACATCTCATTCTAAATGATGCTGTCTCACTAGAAAGCTATCAGCTTCTTTCTGATTCGAGGCTGAGGATACAAATTTTGACTAGCTGCATCTCAGCTGCTTAGCACCAAAAGTGAGCCCTGCAGCTTGGATGTATGAGCAGTGCTACAGAGCTGGCCTCTGGCTGATGTGCTAGCTACTTCCTGCGTTTTACTGCTCCACTAGGTCCCTGGAAGCAGAAAACTTCCTGCTTGTTTCTCCAAAGCTGACCAAAATTGCTCCAAGAAATGAACTAGAGAACACTTTGTATCTCTAATTTTACGTTCAGCTGCCCTAGAATGTAGTTTTGTGTAACAAATCCAGGGATTCAGGTCATGGCATCAGTTAGCTGACCTCTTCATTATTAGCAGACACCTCAAAACCCCTGTCCCCTGCAAGCATTATTTGTCCTTTAGTCTTTGTTGCTCTTTTGGCTACAGCTTCATGTAATTTTATCAAATTGAAACAAAAGAAAGCTGTTGCTTCAGCATCCATGTTTTGAAAATGAGGAAATCTTATTTGAACCCCAAACTGCTTTTGACGTGTGAAAAGCACCTCATTACAGCCAGTTCAGCTAGGGGGCTGATTCAGGAACAGTGAATTTGGGAGACTGAATGACTCACACTGACAAATATTAGGTACTAAAAGTTTCCTGTTACTAGTCATCATTATGAGTAACAGTCAAAGCTGTCCTAGTATTTTTCAGAATATAAAAACAATTCTGATTTCTAAATGTATAACTTAGTTCCGTATTTGTAAAAAAATTCCAATAAGTTCTCTTATTGAACAGTAATATACAATCATAAGCTGTTACCTAAAGGTCTTAAGGTTTTAACTGTGTGGACCAATAAATAGAAAAACATAAGCAACCTCTACAAAAAAAGGATCTAGATGACAGAAATGTTTCAAAGCTGAAGTTGGCAAAAAAAAAAAAAAAAAAAGGATTTTTAAGCACTGATAAAAACAGCAGAAATGAAAAAGCTAATTTGGACTTAGAATACAATTTCAGTTTTATCAAATCAGTGAAAAATCTAGAAATAAACTCACATTATTTTTTGAACATCATTTAAAAATTCAAATTATTTTGAAGAAAAAAAATTATTTAACTGGCTTTCACTGCTCCTGGAACTTCTTGTTCCTCTTACTTCTTGTTCAAGTCAACCTCATAACTTTGCTTTAGTCCAAGGAAAATCTAGGAAGTATGCTCTTCCCTTGAAGTGTCTAAATGCCCCAGGAAAACAGAATTGTACCCTTAGGACACACCTCCATAAACCTTGCACTGCTTTAACTGGTAGGATCAGAATCTGTAATAGTTCAAGTAAACAAAACAGCCTCCAGGTGTACTGCCTTACAGCCCAAGTCTGTTCGTACCTCTACTGACGAAGCAAATTGGTTAAAATCTCAATGAAGAAAGCAATCAACATCCAAAAACGAAATCAAAATTGCCCCCACTAGTACTTGTAAAGATGCCCTGTGCACAAAGTGGGGTATAGTATGCCTGCTGGTATGGCCTCTCAAAATAACTCCAGCTCAGCCATGGTGTTGCTTTCGGACTCCTTGCGTTTCCTTGTGCTGGTGCAGGAGTGATGCAGAAAGACTTGCATGCAACAAACTGTGTGATTTCTGTTTGTTAAGAGAAAGCTTCAGAACGAAAATCATTTCAAAAGTTATCTGTGAAATTCAGTGTGTGTCTCTGTATGTATCCCAGCAGAGTTCTGTGAGATGCCTGACAATTTTTTGTGGCGCAGTTGATCTCCGCCAAGCAAATCCAGCGTAGTACTTTTGCATCATTCCTACATGTGCCTGTCTGTCTTTCACAGCGTGACTGGCTGTGACATCGCCCAGTCCAAGTTGAAATGCGAGCTGAGTGCTGCTCCATCGTCCTGAGAGCTTGGCCTGGAGCTCCCCACTTGGCCTCGAAATGCAGTGGCGTTAGAACAAGTGGCAGTCCTGCCTGTTAAGGAATTATGCCCTTTGGGTGGTAGGAAGTGTTCGAATAGTGATTTGTTTTGGTACTGATCATGCAGGTTCAGTTGACAGTGTATTTCTGGAAAGAAGACCAGTGCAGTGGGTGGATAACAGTGTGACGGGTCTGTGGAAAATATTCTTCAAGCAAAACCCTGCTAATTCAGAGAATACGTGCTTAAAGGACTTTGGGCTGATTAACAAACTGCGAGCAGAGATTCTGGAAGACAACCGTTTTCTATTTTTCCATGAAAGATTTTTTTTTTTTCTGTGAGCGGAAAACTATAATTCTCGGGAACCAGATGAAATGAAGAACAGTGGTACCCTGAGGAACGCATTGGTCAGCTAACAAAAGCTAGCATCACACACTGTTTTTATAACAAGTTGCAGCCAATGCCCTCTTTAATCTGGAAGTGGAGCAAAAGCAAGATTATTAGTAATTCATGCCATAGCCACTTGTCCAGGATTTGCTCTGCTAGGTGCTATTCTTCTACAAAGAAACAGAAGTCCCTGGTCCCACAGGGTAGGAAATGTCAACAGTGGAAGACAGCTATTTCATACAAAAGTATAAATAAAAGTTAGAAACCTTCCTAAACAGCTCAGGTTTTCTACAGCAGACTCTGGTCTTATGCATCCTGCACACAAGATTCACTAGCAGTGCTTTGCAGCCTGCATCAGTGCTGCATCACAGCAACTTCAGGCTGTGCTGTGGACTATTAAATGCTTCTGGTCCAGGAGCTCTTTGAAACTGCCCCATGTATTAGAGCTTAGACAGTTCAATTCTGTTCAGTAAGTTATGAAAAAATTATAAGCTTAAAAAAAAAGATAATCCCATTTACTGTTCAGTGAGGATTGTTCCATCTGCTATTGTCTTTTGCAGTGTCACATACTTGCCACAGAAATACAACAGAGATATTGTGTGTGGACCTCCCCAGTTTAGCTGCAGTGCGCAGCATGCTGAGGAATTTTGGTCACAAAGAACATCCTTTCTTACAAGAAGGCGGTAATGTGCCCTTAGAATCCATTCGCATCACGCAAAACAGAGCTGTATTTGTTCTGCCTAATGGACTTTGCACGGGGCATCTCTCTAGCACAGTCAGAAATATATTCCTTGGCTCTCCCCATTTGCCCTAAAGCAGTGCAGTACCCCACACATTCTCCTCAGGGAATTCACACTTTTCCAAATCGTCGCCAGGTCCTCCTTGGTAAATGTGTGTCCCTGGAACTGCAGTCTAGCATGTTGCTACTGGCGACGTGTCCTAGCTATAAAATGTATGCTGGAAACAACACAGAGGATTTTGTGTTGTGTCTTTAATATAGAGAGCGACTGGACGGTGTGTCTGTGTTTCTTCAAAGGCAAACATTTTTCCTGTGTTGAGGAAGATAGATGTTCAATGGAAAACACATTACTACTACAATTAGATTATAGCAACTAGAATAATGGGCTCTAAAGTGAGGAAATAACATGGCTTTCAGCGTCTGATACTGAAATTACAGGGAAGTTCCTGAAGAACCTGGCTTCCATGGAGGTTGGCTGAGTCAGCAAGCTCTTCCAGCTTTCCTACTTTCCTTTGGTAGTTTCAGGGCTCAACTTTGCAGTTATGAATTCTCAAAAACATGTCTTTTTCTTCTTCAAATCATCATTAATTTTACTAGTTGTGGAACCCAGGAGTTAGCTTTTTGTCTTTTACTAAGCACAGACATTGTGCATAGCGACTTTGAAATCAGTTCTGCTTGCTGTCTACCACAGGCACAACAATAGAACATGTAGGCTTCTGTGCTTGGAGTGAATTAGGCTAAATGTGGACTCACTGAGGTGACAGACTGAATCCCAGCCAGTTTACTGTATAACAGCCTTTTCAGATATTTTGGTTTGCATTTAGACTTCTTGTAATGTGTAGCACATCATTTGGATGTGAGAGAAAAGCCTTGTGATTCACGCTCTGAACTCAGATTCAAAAAATCTAGGTTGAACACTGACTGGCTGTATGCTTTTGGGTTAATGATACTGTCTATCCAATGGGTGAGGAACTGTATAGATAGGTAAAATCCCATCTCAACTATTAGAGTCTAACCTCTGGTGGCCAATGTGTTTTCCTGTCATTTTGTACAGCTACTTCAATAGACCCTAGAACTCTGCTAATAAATGATAAATAATTTGCAGAGAAGGGCTGAAAAGCACTTCATCACTGCTGGTCTGCACTGGTCTGGGGATAAGTGTCAAGTTAGTATGGCTGTCATACCACAGTTTCACACAATACTGTTTACAAAAGACATGGGAAACCACAGAATTCAAATATGGTTCAAAACTTCCAAGTGGAACCTGGTTTAGCTTCCTGGGCCTGCCAAGCAGGGCTGGAAAGCAGACGAGAAGAGCCTTTCATGAGATTTTCCTATTCTGGTCAGGCCAGAAATTTTGCAAGAGGAGCCTTTCTCATGATATTTTGGCACTTTTGCTTCTAGTCCTGCCTGAAGCCTGGATACAGAGCCATATGAAAACACTAATGGAAAATGCAACTTCTCTCTATTTGTTTGATCTTCAGCTACAGCCTGGAAGATTCATGTTCTTTCTCATACTTTATCTATGTCCAGCTGTTATTTGCAGGTCCTTGTGTTTTTTAACTCATGCCTCCTTCCTTTGCTGCTGTAAACGTGCAGCCACACATTGAGTTTACTCCTTCTTCCTCAAGCTTGCAGGAAGAAACTGAAAGCATAAAATGAAATCTCCATCTTAAAAGAGATGAGTTTTAATTAAGAGGGAAAATGTGCTGTCTATAAAGCCAACACTGAATCTACCATAACAACACCATCTTCTTTTTCCCAGAAGTTCAAGTTCCCCATTAATGCTAGAACAGCACGGCTGACTTGAGCTTGGACTTCATGTAGCCGCTGCAATCAGTGCCAAGTCTACAAGAGCTGATACCATGTATTCCACAGATCCACAAAACAAAAGTAATTCTACATAGTTTTCCCATCCTCTGTGTTATTATCTAGAGAGTAAATTAATTGGCGCAGGGACTCCCTCTTTCTATAAATTTCTGCAAAGTCTAGCATGATAGGCAGCTTCTTACAAACAGTGAACAAAAATATTAAGGTCAGATCTATCAGACCTTTCTCCTTTGGAGCTTTTACTCCCCAGGTACTGCAGAGAGTCACAAAACACACAAAGGTTTGTAGGGAAGGGTCTCTGAACCCTCTTGTCAAGAATCTTTGCTCCTGCATGGATGAACAAGTCTCACTTCATTTGACAAAGGAGAAGATCTTAACTATGGTCAGCAAGCAGAAAAAAACTTTAAGACCACAATTCCCCTCCCACAGTTTTTTTTTATGATGCTGTTTGCATAGACTTCTTATCTAACCTGCTTGAGGCTATTTGCAGCATAACTCTAAGTGCGGTGACATTTGTTGCCTGCATGCCTGCCTGATTTCTCTCTCACCCTGTCTGTCTGCAGACACTTGTTGAGAGCAGTCATCTGCAAAAAAACCCCAAAATTGGCTTTGTGGTTTTTTTTTTTCTGGAGCTGGGAGTAGAAGAGAATAGGAATGAATGGACGGAGCCTTTCGGTCTTTCCTCAGGGTACACAGAGCATTGTCCTCACCTAATCATTCTCACCTAAGGACACCTGTATGCATATTAGGATCTATCACATATGTTCCTAGATTGCATTCTAGAGACAGGTGATAACCATACTCCAGACCACTGAAATTTCATTTAGTTCATAATTTAATTCTTGCTTTAACTACAGCTGTTTCTCAGATGATAAAAATAGGATCCTGCGTTAGTGCTATCTCTGTCTGTATTAATTAAAAAAAGATGCACAGCTAGATCCTGTTCGGACCCAGTGATCCAGAATAAGGGAAGGGTGAAATGCATTTTTCTTTCTAGCAAAATTTTGAGGAAATGAAGGGGAAAATGAACAAGAAACAGACACTACCCAAACCTGCAAGACTTTTTATAGCCTTCAATAGAGTTTGCAAATTGCAGTAGGCAGAACACCACACTTGTCTCAGTGCCTGTTTGTTAAATACTTGTTAATAGAAGAATGGTACACACCATGATAAAAGCAGTAGCCCAAGAGGAGGTCAATGTTTGGTCCTTCCTTGTCCATGTGACGTGTGAAATAGCACTGTGTAGTTTCCATATCATCATATATCAAGGGAGGAGAGAGGAACCGGAATCAGGTCTAGCATCAGCATGGGCAGCAGTTACCACAGAACAGCGATCGCTGTGTCAGGCTTCAGATGGACTCACCAAAGCAGTTATTTTCACTTCACTGTATTCCAAATGACCAGGTTCATAAAAGGCTAAACTGGAAAGGAATAGGATGGGGAGAAGTTGCCTGGCTTGGTACCAGCAATTTTAATCTGTAGCAAGACTGGTAGACCAAGGCAGAGGGGGATGAAACCATCTGAAGAATACATACATTGTTTACCATCAGGGCAGGTGGAGAAAAACACCCTGCATGGAATCTAGGTTGGAAAAGACCTTCAAGGTCATGAAGTCCAACCATCAACCTGACCCACTGAGTCCTATCACTAAACATGTCCCTTAGTGCCACATTCACATGTCTCTATTCCAGTACTGTAAAGCTTCCTTTCTACAGAGGTCAACCTTGTAAGGTTTGCTTTCTGTTTTAGAAACGCTGCAGAAACATATTTGAAAGATGTCAAAATAAAGATTTCAGGTGGCTTCTAGTTTCAGTGACAATACTGTACTTTTTCTCAAATATCTCTAACCTATTATAGGCCTTACAGGCAAGTATAGCTGTTACCATCTTGTAGGTGACTGGAGTGGTGCAGGACATTGCCAGCAATCAGAATTTAGGGAGGAATGTGAGGCCAGCTAGGAAGGGGGTTAAGTAATCTTAAGTTACACGCCTCAAACTTGACTATGACCTAATCAACAGTTTGTAATGTTGTTAGGTGCTGACTGTGGAAGTAGCATAGGAGATTACTCTTTCCAGTCACAGGAGTGAGAATAGCCATCAAGACATGCTTGTTTTAATTGAATCAGATAAAACGTCAGTGTTTGCAAAAGTTTGCATTTGAATCAGACTGCAGCTAACCTTTTACTGGGCTCTGACAAAACGTACGAATACTTGGCTTTGTCTCATCTCATTGCATGTTTATAGACCTTTGCTAAGCTGGATTCCAGAGAGATGGGAAACAGACATGCTGAGTACAACAGGAAAAGTTATTGTCAGGTTATTCCATACAACCAGAGTACAGGTGATACTAAAAGGCTAAAGGAATCTTTCATCTAGGTGTAACCAATCTGCTTCAGCTGGCCTAGAAAGTTTTTGGTACGAATCTAAACCTGGGAATATTTATCTGAATTTAGCCTCTGAACCTCCACAAACTCAGCCCTTTATCAGATAGGGTTAGAAAAGAGAAATAAAGTAGCCCAGTTTGAAGTGGAGACTATCAGGTTAAGTACTAGCCCTGGATGGGCTGAAACAAAAAATTAATTGTTACTGAAGAAAATGAAATGATTTGGATTACATGGAAAGAAGTTGTACTAAATGTCCAGAGTCTCTTGATAGGATACACAACAAAACCACAGGGAAACAAAAAACAACACCAAAAATGGCAGTGTTGGTTGTAGATCTTACACATCTTTGTAACTAGAGATCTTTGATCATGAAGCACCTGCTGCCCTTTAGTACTGAACATGCAATATTAGAAAGAACAGAACACTTCATATGAAATTATTTACTTATGATCTTTCTGAAAGAATTTCATAGTTCAGCTGCCTGGATTGCTTTCCACCTTGATCAGGCACAGCTTTATCTCACAGCAAAAGGTGCTAAATCATCAAGTGTGGTCAGGCACGTCTTTGATGTCACTCCATATGTAGTAATGATACACTTATTATGTGATGTGGTGTGCATCTGTCCTAGTAAGTCATTCACGTTGTCTTCATTGGTGACAGTTTTTTTTCTTTACATGTGTGGTATTGAGTTTTGTTTTACTTCGACAGCACAGACAGTTTTGGCAAGGACTCAATTTTTAAAGTGAGGAGTTGCATGTACCTGACTGCGCAAGTAAGCTGATCAAAACCAGGAGATAACAGCATATATTTATAGGGAGATACATTTTTGAAAGCCTAAGGAAAAGGCCAGCTTCCTAATCAGAGAAGACAGAGACTGTGTATGCTCGTAACAGCTTTGGAAAGGAGTTTTCTGTTTACCATTTTCCTTATATTCTGAGTGAAAGTGACTTTCAGATAGATCCCTGTTACTCCTCTCAGCCCCAGTGCTCTATTAAGGCTTCATTTTAATACTTTGCTGTCGTTGTTCCAAAGTCTCTAGGACAAATTCTCTCCTTGCTTAACTCCGCGGAGCGCAATGAAGCTATATCATAATGGATTTGGCCCCACAGTTTATCTTTTTTTTCCTTCAATGCTGCTGTTGTGCTTGACTAAGTACGTGACCAGCATATCAAGACAGCAAGCTTACATTAGGAACAAGTCACTAGAGAAACCGAGAAATCTTTCTGAGCTATCAAATGACTTTTCATGGGGTGTAAATGTCAGCACAGTTCATTTCCTTTCTTTTCAATATCTTCAGGCAGTAGGACAGTGCTGTCATGTAAACATCAAGTTTTACAAAAGACATCTCCAAAGTAAAACACTAGTTAGTGTTGCTTAGTTCACTTTTCCTGTTGTTTATACACAAACCTGAAATTCCCATTACAGAATTACAAACGTAAACAATTAAAAGCATAACTTTCAAACAACCTACATAATCTCTTTCAACATACCCGTGTTCCACGTTAATGGTTCAGCTGCTAAAACAGCTTCCAGGGTTTATTGCTAATCTGCTGTGCAGCAGACCCCTGGAAACTGCCAGAGAATGCCTGCTAGGTCGCCTAGCTTTGTGTGTGCTTCCACTAACGCAGGATTTTCCCTCTCTTGCTGTCCCATTTTAAATGACTTGGTAACAAAGCTTCCATGCTCAATACTCAAGTCAATTCCATAGCCTAATTACTGGCTTGCTTTTCGTATTATTGCTCTTCAGGGCTGGAAGAACTGCTTTTGTAGCCATAAGGCACAACAACTGCCAGGAAGAGATGGAAACATTTCTTTCATACAGAGAAATCTGTTTGAGTATAGAGCCTTTGATCTTGTAAGATTTACATTCAAGTGGAAAAAAAAAAAAAAAAAGAAACAACAACCAAAAACTGAAAGAAAACAACCATGTGTAATGACTGGTTACTAAAATAGCCTGGAGTATCCTATCAGGCAGCGTAGTAACAGATGAGCATAACCTCACAGAGGCACACGTGAGGCTATCTGTCCACCAAATTATTTAAAAAACACAGCAGAAAAGAAATACTTCAATAGATCATTGCCCTGTGGCAGCGCAGAGCAGTCTGAAGCTGACAAGGATGGGAGCAGCAGGAGGGCAGCACTCTCCCTTGCGAGCTGTGCCGTGCCAGTGAGCTCTATGCTTGAGATGCTGCAGTGACAAAACAGAACCTTACAGCAAGATATTTGCTAAGCAAGGCTGTTGGAGAACTATGTAGGCACCCAAAGCTGCATTACTATGGCTATCCTAAACGCTGCCATTAGCACTGAAGTAACAATTACTGTTACATTGCCACGTAGACCTCAGTCTCATTTGGGATCATTTCCCCAAGTTTGATTTGTTATTGTATAGAATTTCTTTTTCACTTGTACCTTGCTCTATATGAACGTAGACAGAAAAGAAATTCTGAGCAACAATAGATCTTGCATTAAGTCGCCTCATCAAACTGGGATTCTTGTGCCCTGAAATCGTAATCACTAGCATTTTGGGAACTCAGTGCAGCACTCTCAGGCCAGCTCATCCAGTAAGGCATTTTGCTTTGATGACCTTGGGGAGCTATTGCTTTTTAAAAAAAAAAAGTCAGGAACCAAATTCCTGGATTAGTCATCAATAATTTATATTCCTAGCTGCAAAAACACCTTTTCTCACAACACTTGATTGCCAATGCCTTTTTTTTTTTTAATCATTTCCTGGATTGTTAGCTTGAAATGAAAACCAAGCCCAATATTTTACTGACACTTGTGGAGTTTTCCCACCCTGCTGGGGAAGCCTAAATACAAGCAGATTGGAGCAGAACAGGAACAAAGAAGCCGTGCTGGAGGAACTTGCTCTAAAAACACAGCTGAGCATGCCGAGCTCCGAATGCACCGGAGACACAGACAATAACAAAAAGCGAGGATGGAAGCTCTTGCTGTGAAACCTCTTGTCCCCGCCTTTCTCTAAGAACACGCTCGGCCCCGAAGCGTTCGGGCAAAGGCCCGTGCTAGGCCGCACAGCTCGGAGGCGCCGCCAGGGCCTGCAGCTCGGCACAAAGCCTTTTGTGTTCTCCAGGGGCTGGCCTTTGCTCAGGGAGCCAGGTCGGGCTGCTCTCCACTGGGGCCCTTGCCTCTACAGGCATTTCTCGGTACCATCAGCACAAACATTTTTTAACTATTACTTACAAAATGGCAGCAGCTTCCCCAAGGCCATATCTTTGTTTCTCCCTACAATGCTGCGATTGTGTAAATTGTCTTGCGTAAGCACATCAACCCACTCTGGAATTCATTTTTCCCCCCTTACGGCCTTTCATTGTTGTTCTTTTATGGTGGGATTTGTTCTTGACACAAATCCACTCCTGTGGCTCTGTCACTTTTGAGGAACAGCATGGTTAAGTCTGGCCTTCCAATTTGCCAGAGGTCTGGGAGCAGCTGCTTGTGCTGAGGGCACTGTTGCCACCAGACTGGATAGGCTGTTTCACATTCTTAGAGCTTCCCAAAACATTCTTACACCTTAGTCCTTTCCTGCATATAGCTCAACACTCTGTCTCCTAAATCTAGTGATGGGACTTGCGACACTAGAAAACTGAAGAGTAAGAGAGAACTTCTCTCCTAGCATGACTAGGCAAAGCAAGTCTGCAAGTCATGAATGTAGAGAACCAAACCTCAGCATCCTATATGGTCTCTCAAAAGCCAGCAACACACTAGCAGCCATGAGATTAACAGCACTGGAGAAAAATTATGACTCGTAGAACACTCAGTTTAAGGAGTTAGCCAGCTGTCATTAATCCACAGCATCTCTCTCCAACATCGTGTAGCCATTTCTCCTTACAGTTTGAATGCTGAACAAACCTCAAGTGAAAACCAGAGTATAAGAAGAACTTAAAATTTTAGTTTTTGATGACTAAACAGTGGACTGGTTTTTCAAAGCTTCTTCATTTCTACTCATCTCTACATTAGCTGTATATTCTCCTTTGAGGACTATACCAGTAACATATAATTTCTGTCCCTGAATTCCTAGATGCAAAGACCCACTCCAAGGGAACATATAAATCAGGATAGGTGTTGTTGATTTGCCAGCAAGGATGTAATCCAGATCTCTTTATCCTAAATGCACTGATTCATCATTGAACAACAAGACTTGTACAATGGTATCCTCATACTCCACTGAATGACCTGTAATGAATAACATAAAGCCTGCCCGAAGGCATTGGAAACTCCACTGACTTTCTACAAGCTCTGAAATGAGGAGGAAGGATCAGACATACTGAACAGATATAATATTACACAGGTACTCTTCATAAAACAGTAAGACTTTAATGAGCAACATCTCAAGAGTAAAAAAAATTATGTGCAAGTACTCTAAGCTGCATAAACAAAATAAATTTATTCTATTAATCATGTTTGCTCTTTTAAATCTCTGTTTAGTCACATCAAAAACAAATCAATATCCCCAAGACTTAAATGCTATAAATGTTCAGATCACACAATACTAACAAAGCACAGAGCTTAGTGGAAGAAATTACCTTCCTGTAAGTAAAAGTCTTCTTGCCTTCTATTCTTTCTAATTTAGAAAAACTTTTCCTCTTAAGTTACATAATAACATTAACAACTATACTATCTGGATGATGCTAGATGGATATAGGGTTATGCTGTTGTCAAGAGGAATTAAGGAACTTGATGTGGGTTAGAAGTATTTTCCTTTCCTTTGAATGGCACAACCTTGATATCATCCCTGAGTCTGGCACAACAATTATGATAAAGCACAAATAATGCGGATAAAATGGAAGCTGCCTTTGTAACACACTGTCCAGGTCTGCCTAGCTCCTAGTTTTTCCCTACATAAGTACAAAAAAAATTGCTCGCATTCATTTCTGATGAGCTGAAAGAGCAACAATCCACATTTAATAGAAATGCTTACAGAAAGGTGGTAGTCTTGGAGATTTAGAGTGAAATATCCTCTCGCCAGCACAGTAGAGAACTGTACCAGCTCTTTCCCTTGACTTGTGTCAGCCTCATTGCTCGTGCATTAATATCAGAGCTAAACGGTTTCAATTCAGAATTGGATCTGAAGCCTCAGCTGAGGACATGTTCTATGGGCAAAGACATCATTAATGAACCTTGGCTTTTGCTTCTGAGGCTGTTTGGCACTGCTATACATGAGATGTGAGTTCGGTCCTCAGCTAAAATGCTTCATGTTGTTTACTGCTATCAGTATTATCCATGTTCACATTGTTTGTGTGTCCCAATACAACCATTCATGGCATTTCAAAAGAAACTGAAGGGAGAGCTAGTTAATGATTGCAAACACCTGCCTTTATGTTCTGCTGCTGTGGTCCCTCTGCTAGCACCAGGGCACATTCTCATCATCACAACTGGACTTTTCTGGTGACAGCAACAAGAGGAGTGTGTTGGTTAAAGACATTCAGGGTAATTTTTATTTCTCTGTGCTTTTCTGAAATTTGGCTTAGCAAATGAAAGATAGATTTCTGTCCTGTTAGGAAAGGAATACACAAAATAGAAAAAAAAGTCATAAATAGCCCATTTTGGAAATGACATAATTGGTTATACCACAGTCTTGTGTAGCCTGGAATTTTTCATTCTACTCTGGTTTCAGCTACAGCAGAAAATTATTGGCTGTGCTGTTCATCCTGTTCTACGCAAGCAATAGTGGGAACAAGTGCAGTTGCAGAGCTAAAATACCTATAGGAAGAGGCAATTAGTTCCTGCTTTTTCATTGAGAAAATCCTGAAGCATACCTATTTAGCATGAACAAGTCTCTAGAGAAGATATGCAGATGGAGTAGCTTTCTGACATCGGAAACCAACAACATGTCAAGAGAGACAGAAAGAAAAGATGACCAAAAAGGCACAAGTTCACCTCTACACACAGGCCATTGCATAAGGCAGAATTAGTCACTTATTATTGTAAGTTTCAAGGTACTAAAATAATGAAAAAAATAGATGTACAGCTTTATCTTGCAGCAATTGTTTCTTCCCTGCCAGCCCAGGTGGCACCGTGCAGAGCTAGCCTAGCCAGGAGCCCATGGTTGGTATTGGTTAGCAATTAGCTAAGTCATAGGCTGCTCAGCATCCCCTGCTCCTTTCACAAGTTTCATTCAGTAACCTTCATGCCAGCTTTTCTCCAGTGTCTACATCAGCAAAACTAACAGACTGAAGAGGAGCTGAGCACTGAGCTAAAGGAAACTCTTGTTGTCCTGAGAACTCTTCCCAAAGACAAATCTTTGCCTGGACAAAGTGCAAAGGCTCTGGGAAAAATACATATAGCACACAGGAAACCAGGAAGACCTGGCACGCAGTAGTGTCCTACAGTCCATTGCTACCATGACTTGGAGAACTGCTTACTTAGGGGGGCTAGTGAGGTCACTTTGAGATCATGATATAAAAGCATTTTTTTCCATCTGTCTCCCTCTAAGCACAGACTTCCTTCCAATAACATTTCATCTTCCAAAAGAAACAGTCAAAATCTCCAGGTTGGAAGGAATATATCATACATGAAAATCTACAGTCCAACCAGAAAATGAATGATGAGATATATTTCTTTTAAAAAGGATTAACTGGGAACCAACAAACCTTTAATTATAAGCCTGGGGTCACAAAACCTGAAATGTGCGCCAGGGTCCCACTGACTCCAGCAGAACTGAGGCACAGGGCATTCTGTCTGAGAACCACAAGCACTAACCCACCTCACAGATGTTTGGTGGCATGCAGAGCAATAAGACACAAGAGAAGTCCCAGGCAGGCAGCCCCTCGGGGCCCATTCCCCAACCATAAAGGTTTTGCCCCAGGATGTTCTGTCCCATGCACACACTTGAGTATAAAAGCATTATTTAAAATGAATATCACAGAAGCTTCTGTTCTTTGAAAATTACATCTGATATCTTCCTACTGGCAAAATGCATCAAATGCTGGCAGGGGAGAGGAGGAATACAGAGCAGAGGATGTGAACTTCCACAGAGTTCAATAGCAGAACTGTTGTTGTTATTGTTGGCATGGGTATTGTGACTTTAAGTTACAAATTACTTTAAATTGTACAGGCATTGATAGCAAGCCCTCAAGAAGAATCCCCAGAATGGCAGTAAATACAAAGAGCATCCTGTCTGTTTTTATGCCACGATAACGTGGGAGGTGATACTAAACCCTAGCTTGGCAAGCACTGCATATCAGAGTTGATGAGTTGAAAGGATGTGCATGTACAGAGACCTGAACAAAGACCTTCTAGTACACCGAAAAATTACTGCAGTCATTACCTTAGAGGCTGAGCAGTGTGACACGGTTGTTCTTCCAACTTTGGACTTGTTGTCCAACGTTTTTACAAAGGATCCTGTTACCCTGGCAGGTGGCTTTGCAGGCATCCTGGGGGTTTGCCTCTCTGGGAAAGCTAAGCTCACAAAGTGTTCCCTTGTCAGCCCCCTTGCCTCCCTGCAAAGAGGACAGATCTCTCTTTCTGCTCTGTCCCACGTCTGGTCCTGCTGCTGGGAGTCCCACCTGCTCCTGCAGCTCACGGCCCCTGAAACCAGATCCCATCCAGCAGCTGCACAAATCATCGGGGCAGGCCAGCAGTGGGGCGTCGAGCAGTTGGCAGCACATGGCCACATTACTCCCTCCTCCCGCGAACGCCTCCGTCGTCCCAAAAGTAAACACCAGCAGCCCCACGGTGAACTCGATTGCAAAACGGCGCAGGACTGCACTTTATCTTGTGCAGAGCTGGCTGCACAAAGGAGAGCAGCTCTGCTTGGGATTTCTCTGCTGCCAGGGAGAGAATTCTTTCCATAGCTTGTGTCCTCACCAGAAAAGGAAACGTGCTTTCAAACACGCAGTTGAACGTGATGTTGTAGGGCAGCTCAGTACCTCACTTAGGCAGGGCCAAGTCAGGTCTGAAAATGCACATTTACATGCAGTTGGCTTCATCAACATCTATCCCATGTTAGAGAGTGCAACTTTGATTCTGCTCTTGAAGCTCTCAATGTAAAAAAAAAAGAAGAAAGCCATGCAAAAAGCAGGCCAGACTAGTCACAAAACTCACCTGCAGATCACAGTGACTTCCCTGTGACTAGATAACACAAACAGGTTTTGGTTAGACATAATTTTAACAGCATGTTTTAGACACTGATGTGCCTTTTTTCAAGTTGGAATTTCCAAAACTGGCAAAAGCTACCACATCACAAATGAGGAAACCACTCCCTTGGTGAAGAGATGATGGTACAACATGAAATTGGGGGGAAAGAGCCATCAAAAAGACAACGTTTGAAGCTATCCATACGCTGAACTGGTGGTCCAGGGATGTGAAGAGTAATGCTCTGCAGATGCTTTGCAATCCAAGTCAAATTTAAAGGAATTCTTAATGTCTCACCCACACAAGAGATTCTGGGTTAAAGCCAGCTCTAGGAAAGAGCGCTCTGCAATGTTTCTTCCTTAAAACAGACGTTTTTGGGTTCCCTCTTTCATCATAATGACTCTAGCAGACAGACAAAGGATCAGGACCCAGCTCTGCATGCCGAGAGGAAGTTTATCCCTCTCCCTTGCTCTCCTACCAATCTTTTGGTTAGACTTGTTTATGTTTTGTGCCATGACCTGAAGGAAGGTCAGCGTCTTGAAATTTTTTTTAAAACCATCTGCAAACATTGAACCTCCACTCTAGTTATTTATACAAGTTCTCACGGAACAGAAACAAGGGCTTTACAGGCTAAACCACTGCTTTGGTTAAAATTGAGCTTTTAGCTCAGATTTGGGCTTTATTATTGAGCCTTTTCTTTTTAATCTGTCTGGAGATATAGATAACATGTCTTCACATTGCCAGACTCTAAGAAGTAAAACTAATGTGTGTGTGTGACAAGGGGGAGAAACCAAGGAGAAGAAGGACTGAGAATTTATTAAAAACAGGAGAAGAATCAGCTCCAGGAGGGTGCTAGTTTAACAGAGCTAACCCGTGGTCAAAGCAGGCTCTAAATCTCACTGTAGTTTACAAGGTCTCAGATTTCAGAGCGCTGGAAGATTAGCAGGCTGAGCAGCGGAGAGATGTACTGTTCACAGAGTGTTCTTTGGATCCTCAGGAGAGAAATCTCAGTTTAGTTTTATTTTATAGTAGACTTTTAGCCATATTCCTTTGCTTTAGAAGTGAAAGTATGTAAATTTATTCCTAAGGTAAATTGAACAGAGCTCTCTCTTTGTAGGAGATACAGCGAACACCCTGCCGTGGGTGCACACAGAAATGTAAAATGGCTGAATACGGTTTGAGGTGACTCACCATTCCAGCATATTTTGTAGGCCACGCTCCAAAATGCCAGCTGTTATAATGTGTGTAACCCTCCTGTAACTGCAATTAAGCCAGTTACTGCTATTTGAAACTACTGTCACTGCCACTGCACCAGTGTTCTTCTACCACTATGCAACTTTGTTCTGTCTCTAATTTCCTCTTCTGTAGGACGTTTCGATAGCAGGGATGGGGAAGCATTAGATGCCTCAGGCCTTTCCACTTCCCTAAGTCCAGAAACTTCCCAAGAACATCTGCTCCTACCTCCTTGTGCCTTCCTACCAGTTCCATAGCGAACTGTTTCATCCCCACTCCCATCACCTAGAGAGAGAAGAGAAGGGAAAACAGATTTCCTTCCTTTCTTCCCGCAGCATGAAAAAAAAGCACTGACTGGGTTGAATAATTTTCTAGGTCTCCCTTGTGCAAAGATACCCAAATGAAATTGTCCTTAGCAGCTGCATAGCCACTGACTTGTGTCAGCAGGGTGGCTGGCATCTTTGACTAAAAATGCATCTTCAGATGAATATTTTGTTTTCTGTGTCTCCATTACGCATCTTCTTTCAGTCAGAAATATTCCAACTGAATATAGAGATGTTGGCTATATTCCAACAGAAGACCAGTCCGATCCTGCAGCCAAGCTAAACTCCTGGTTCATACAGGACTGTGTACTTTGAAAGTTTTCCCCAGCTTGTAATGTATCATTAAAAAAAAAAAAAATCAGCTCCTTCTGCAACACAATCTGATGCCAGAGGTTAGAGCAAATTCTAGCAAGTGGACAGAAAATTTCCTCCCTAATTCTGTTTTCCTCAGAGAGTTGTGGTTTCCACGTAAACACTTCTACTAGCAGGCCCTCTGAGATGTGCCTGGAAGAATGCATATTCTGCCTAACACATATCCACATATCTTAGCAGCTAAGAAAAATAACGCTGCAGTCTCACTGCACTTCACCACTATCACCTCAGCCTGGCTGAGCTAAACTTTAGAAAAAAAAGAACAAATTATAGCAGGTATGTTGACAGAAAGCAATGTCTGGTAACTTGACTATTGTTTCTGGATTTTGTCCCATCTTTTATGCTACATTTCTAGCTTCAGAAAATAGTGTTTGAAACCCATGAAATATAGTAAATAAGGATAGGGATAACATAACCTAATTTTCATTCACTACTCATTGCAGCATGAAGCAGCAAGCAGCAGCAGCCTGTGAGGCCCATTTCAGAGAATTTGCTCTAAAATCTAGAACGTTTCAAAATATACAAAGGACTTTTTTCTTGTCTGTTTTTGTGTAGGGTCTGGTATACACTGTCTTACTGTAGAAGATCCCCTTTGATGTCCATGCACCTTCCATAAGCCAAGAGCAATATAGTTAGGCCCTTGGAGGACAAGAGGAAAAATGTAAATGTAAGTTTTTCTTGGAAATAACTTGGATCTCCACCTCCAGACCAGAGAATCTTTGAACCTGCCCGAGCAAGCTGTTCAGTTTCTGAGCCCAGCTGATCTTTGGATTTGCAGCTATAAAGGGGACAGAATCCAAACCACGGATCTGGATGCTCATAAGCTTTCTAGCATTCAGTATTTCTGAATTCAATTTTTATATATATATATTTATCCCCAGCCCTCTCCTAATTATTTATGCAAGGCATCTCTGAATCTTTGGGGTTGGGGCTTTTCCTTACATGCATTTAGTTATAAAGTCAGGGTGCTATTAAATGCTTGTAATACTTGATAAGCAAAGCCCTGAGTAGTGAGTTCGGAGCAGAGCACCCAGAGCCACAACTTCCAGATGCAAGCTCAGAAAAAAGGCAGTCCTGGGATTTACAATTACAGGATGTTTGTCTTTAAGGTGTGCACCTCTAGTAAGCAGGTTCTGAATTCATCTTGTGCATAATCATTGACGTTCTTCCCTTTGAGAAAAATAATAATTCTTGATCTCAGTTTAACAAAGTGGGAGGCAAACCAAGCAGAAGAGTATGTGTGGAAAAGCTTACAGTGTTGTCACTTAGTGACATCGGGGCTGCAGAACAGAAACTGCAGCTTAGCGTGACCTGCCCAGCAGAACTGGGGACAGAAAAGTTTCACATCCAAGGAGTGAAATTCCAAATAAGTTGGGCTTTTCTGTATTGTTTTTTTTTTTCCCTTCAAACTAAACCTTTAACTGGTAAAGTCCACTTTCCCAGTGGAAACCCAAGCCCTAATATAGATAAAACGGCCTTTTCTATTTCTGTTGGTCTCTGCTTTGTGGCTTCCTGGAAACACAATTTTCTGAGCAGGAGGTTGTGTTGATTAACTGCACAAGGCAGAGTTTCCGAAGGAAAATTCAACTACAGCCATTTTAAAGTTTAGTAATGAGGTAGTTTGTGGCCCTTTCTTTTTCTCTTGAGAACAAGACTGAAAAACACAGCTTGATCCAAATCCTGTAGCTCTTCGTTCTTAGGCAAATGAGCACTCTTCATTCCCTCCAGAGCCTTCAGAAGATGCTGGCTCTCAGAATGATGCTACATGGAATAAACTTCCTGTACTTCACTAAAATTTCCAAAGGAACACTAGGGAACCTGGGGACACTCAAGTCCCACTGTTTCTCACAACGGTTGTCTTGCTTTCAAGCTTGCGATTCTTCTGGTTTATAGGCATGCCACATCTGTGTCTTATTCTTGATGTTCAAGCAATACAACTCCCATTTATTGCACTGCCTTAATATTTATTAGGAAGCAAAATGGTACGTGTGCTTTTGCAGTTGCTGCTCGTTTTACAGCTGAACCTTGTCGTTCCAAAGATTATTACGACCATCTGCAGAGCTTTAAAAAGTAGGGTAGATCGGGATGTTAACAAACCAATTGGCCCCTTATCTGTAATCTAGGTCTTTCTCTAGATGCATATCAGAAAAGAGCCAGCTAACCAGCCATAAACTTCTCCTCTCAAGCAGTGCATGCATCCTGCTGTGTAACAACCCTTTTGATACTAAAGATATTTCCTGTCATGTTTTCTCCACTGCCAAGCATTGATTGTTGACATAAGTGTTTCATTTAATAAATATTACCAGTGTGTACGAGCATGAGGGGATGATTCAGCAGTGTCAGGGGCCACGTGGCAGCAGTCCTAACAGGAAGACAAAAGTGATTGCTTCATAGCGAATAAATCAGACCCTAACTCTACAAGACTTAGAGAAACATAATTCTGCGCTAAATTGCCCTGCCTTGGGGTTGCATTAACAATTATAACATATCCATAGGAACTAATTTGTCAGGACAGGCATTTGCATATCTGTCTTTTAATGAGAGGTATACAGTGCCTGAAATCAAGAATGAACTCAGAGCCAGGAAGCATGGGCTCACCACTCTGACCTGTGACATAAGGGACGCCTTCTTCATCCATCCATGCTTCAATTTCTCCTGTATAAAACAGGCATCGTGACACTAACAGCATCTCTAAAGCAGCCTCTGGGTCTGTGTATCTTCATTATACTAAGATTCATCAAAAAGACTTTTCTATCTGGTATCCTACCGGCCATAACTTTTAAAAGCCTTTCTTTAGAGGTAAAATTTATGAAACCTACCAACTTCAGTGCCTAGAGATGAATTTCCTTGGCAGCCAGTTAAACGCATTAAGCACGCGACAAAAAACTCATAGGCATTCTTAGGGAACTCACGGGGATCCTCTCTATTCCTTTTTTGACAAAGAAAATTGATAATAGACTTCCACAGATTCATGAAATCTGCTCATCCTTGAACTACCATACCAAAAAAGATCAGCATTTTATAGAAAAAAGCTGCAAGTGTAAAAATACCAAACTACACAAGTAGAAGCATACACTACTGTTCCTTACTCTGGTATCTGAGTACTTTTAATTCACCTGTCGGGCTGTGACAGCATTTCATTTAACAAACAGAGTTTCTGTGAAGAACGAAGAAACAATGGAGACAAAAGTGCTATAGGTGCCCACAGATGAAGATAAATGCTGAGACTTCTATTCATTGAGGAGGACCACATGCTCTAAAGAATGATTGCATCTGCATCCTTGTGGTTATTCATGAATGAAGAAGGATTCAGTAACAGGAATGAATGTTCCCAGACTTCCCTAAAGAAACCCAAATGTTTAAAAACTTGTTTGTCAGCAACAAACTGATTTATGATAAGACTGTCATTCAAATTCACAAAAGGTAAGTGTGTCACATTACTACTGGATGAATTCCATGAAACTTTAACTTGAGACTGGTTGAAGAATTAAATTCTATTTCGATTACTAAACACCTGTGTAAATCTAGTGTAAATCACTAGTTCTGTCTGTTCCATGTCTTTGTTCAAATAGGCTCAGGTTACAGTTGTTATTAGATTTTGTAGCTTGTGTCGAACAGTTAAGTACTGTTATTGTACTGTTAAATACTGTGAAGAGGGCCTGAAGCAGATAGGACCAACCCCAATGTAGACCCCAAGTCTTTGGGAATTAAACTCTATCAGGGCTGGGAATGCAGCATGAGGAAACAACGGAGCCAAGTGAGACCTGCAGGATTACTGTGTGCTCTTGCTGGATGAAAATTCTGTTTTTAAATTGACTTTGAAATAAATATTTAGCTATAGGCCTTTGAGAGCCCTGATTTGTTTGGGTTTATGTTCTACACCAGCGCGTCACAGTATTTGGTAATTCACATCCCTTGGGGTGGCTGAGAGCATTACACAAAGAATGCATTTTCAGGCTAGATTTCCAGTAAGTAACCCTGCAGTTCCAGGAGATGGACTAAAATAGCAGCATGCCTGCAGCTCAGTGCCACTTTAGTTAAGTTCAGATCTCTATTATTCTGATTACATCCTCTGCTGTCCTTCCTCCAACACTAGAATCTTTGCTGGTGTCCTCTTCCTACAGGCATCTTGGTTTTCACAAAGTTCTCCACAACCTCATCTTTGCGAGCAACCACCCACTCGCACTGTGTTGCTTGACACATTCCTCCAACCCTTTCCATAGTCATCGTCTTCCACAGCCTACTTCACAACTGCAGTGTGAGTTCTGCCAACGCTGCCAAAAGCCTGTCAATACCCAGCACCTTTTCTCAGACTGTTTAAGCACTGACAGGAACAGCCTCAAAAAATAGGTCACTGCTAGTAAAGGGCAGCAACTGTCCATATACTACAACAAGTATTCAAAAACTCCATTAGTGGATGTAAAATCTTAAAATAACGTGACAAAGATACATTTTATTAGTTGTAGTTGCCACATGTCCCAAGGAATAATGGCCTTTATTACTTGCAGAAGAGTTTTTACCATGCCTAATTATTTGTTCCTGCTCTTTTAAATAAACTTCTAATTCTGGTTTTGAATCCTGTTTGGTACTTGGTCTCAGTGAGTGCCAAAGGCTGCAACTATGATTGTATAAGGCATATTTTTATTTAAACTCTTTTCTGATTTAACACCAGAAAGAGAACTAGGAGATCTTCCAGTTTACCCACTCTGCACATCTATCGTGTACTCAATTAACTTACTGTCTAAACAGTCCTGATATTTATTTGGCCTTCAGAACAGTTTTCCAAATATCTACTTTTTATTGCTACCTGTCTCTAGATTGCTTTAGTCTCTCCCATAACATTTTTGAGATAGAGTGGAAATTAAGCTGTGAAAAAGTAGAGGGGAGAGCTGGGAGCACAGAATGGAAAACTGCTGCCTTCCCACAGAGCTGCTCAGCACTCAGCTCTTCTCATGGACAGGGCTTCTTCTGCCCCAAGGCAGGACTTGACATTTGTCCTTGTTGAGTTTCATACAGTTCCATCAGCCCACTCCTCCAGTCAGCCTAGATCTCTGAACAGCAGCCCTGCTCCTGAGCAGGTCAACTGCTCCCCCAAGTTTGGGGTCACCTGCCGCCTGAAGAGCAAGCTTTCCGTCACCTCAGCCACACCATTGGTAAAGAAGCTAGACAGGACAGCTCCAAGGATAGACCCGTGTGTCATCCCACTTGTTACTGCCATCCAGGTATAGTATGACCCACAAACCACTTCCCCTTGGGTCAATCATCCAACCAGATTTTCTTCTGACCACATTATCCACACCATAACATCCTAACTCAGATACCAGAGTGCTGTGAGATATTATCAACAGCCTTGGTAAGTCAAAGTAAATTACACCCCTCTGCTCTTCCCTCATCCATAAATGCTGTTATTTTATCACAGAAGGCAATCAGGCATGATTTACCGTCCGTAAATCCATGCTGATTGTTCCCGTCTCCCTCTTCACATGCCAAGAAATCGTTTCCAGGAGGACTTCCCCCGTGATATTTCCAGGGACGAAAGCAAGGCTGACCAGCCTTTGTTTTCCCAGATGCATCTTTTGGCCTCATCACACAACTCAAGTCATTAAAAAAATAAAAGAATAAAGAAAAGAATCTGTGTGCTCAGTTCAGCCCTTACTAAAATGCCTTGTTCTCCTCCTTTATTTCATCTAATTTACTTCAGGACAGCGTGCTAACTGACTTGAAGACACATCATGGTGAGTTAGCAGCGTGTACAAGAAATGTAAGAAAAACACCTGATTGCTGAAGAAACATTTTTGATCTTTTTTTCATAGTGATTTCTGTGGTCTCTCACTTACCACTTGATTTTCTTTTCTCCTCCTTATTTTCCTTTCATCTCAGAATATTTCTCATCTCATCTCTTCCCCTGGCCTGCCTTGGCAGGAGGCATCACTGAGCAGAGGAGAAGCCTCTTTCCCACTTTGTAGAGCTTTACTATTACTCGTTTTTCCAGGGAAATACTTTCACTTACCCCATATTTCACTCTGCAGAGACAACTTGGCTAGCATATAGCACATTTTCCAGTCACAGATGTCTCTATCAGATTTGTGCCTGGTTCTTGGAGATGTGGTAGAAGGGATTTGTTGTTGTTGTACTTTAACTAGTACAAAAGCTCCCAAGCCAATATAAAGCAAAGTTCTTCATTCCTTGACTCATACTGAAAGAGCAGGTCTTTCTGACTGCCTGTGTTTGCCACAGTACAGGAGGGAAGGCTGATGTTTGCTTACAAATAAACAACTATTAGACATTCCGTTCATGGAAAATGACTGAGTTTTTAATATGCTCCCTTTCGAATATCAAGGTTACAGATCTGGGCTTACAGTAAGTGACAAAACATATTTTTAAGGTCATTAATTTAAAGTCAGATCCTTGTGCCTATGAAGATTTTCCTAAAACTTCAGGGGAATTTCCAGCTGTACTACAGGTCGTTGCTGGAAACCAACTGCAAGGCTGGAACATAAAATTATTTTTCCCCCCTATAAAAAGCCTAGCTGTTTTAAACTTCTGAGTGCAGTTCCGTTGTAGAATATCTAAGCAATCTTTAACAAAAGCTATGTACATTTTCAGAAATAAGAACAGTACAGATCTATTGCCATCAAAACCCAAAAACCTATAAAGACAAGTGTCAGATATTACTAGGGTGGTATTTAAACACTCTTTTCTCTGATCAGGGCTGATTGTTGAGCTGGTCCCTACTAGTGACAGTGGGCTGTCCTCATGGAGAAGTATCAGCAGCAGAGTAACTGTTATACACAGTATCACAACAGAGTAACTCAGTTTACATCAATGCAGCCAGCAAGCACATTTGCAACTGTATGCTTTGAAAAATTTTTAAAATCTTGGATTTTAAACACAAAGTAAAAAAAAGTGGGAACTAAGTCCGACCATATCAATATCTTTGGTCTTTTACTCTTCCTTTCTTTCACTTTCTTTTTCCCACCATTCCCATGTAGTGAAAAAAGGTGCCAGCAGAAAGAGATAACCTATTTCCTTGGCAAGTCCAGTTCAGGCAAGCTCCATGAGTTCTTCTGGTCAATTGTGCTTATAAGGTTTTATTCCTACTCATATCCAGAGAGCAGTGTCCTAGTGCTCCACAGCAAAAGGAAAATGTCACTTTAAAACAGTCTTCCTGTTATCTTTCCACAGCTTAAGAGCTAAGATAAAGGGGGAAAGCGAATTGGTTGTTCTGTGCACAAGCCCTGTATCTGGAGAGCAATGCTCCCAAGGAGAAGCGGTAGCTACAACAAAGGGCAATCCACAGTCAGCATCAGGGTGCTGTGCAGGCAAAAAGTGGGTTCTCAAACTGGATGAGAGCAAAGCTCTAGGTACGCAGTCTACTTCCACAGCTGCTGGGAAAGTCTGTGTTACATCAGTGACATTATAGCTGTCCTACAACTGTTCATCCCAGGCAGTATTGCAGCCCTGATTTTAATTGCATCTGAAGCGAACTCAACAGGAAAGCATCTTTGTCCCGAGTGGACAACTGTTTACTTCCAGTTTTATGCAACTCTATAATGCACATCCCAAGAAGAAAAACACACCCACCGATCAGTGGTGGTTCCTCATGGTTTTTCTGTGCATGTGAGCAAGAATTATGAAGTGCTACAGGAAAAACTCACAAAATCCCAGTCCCAATGAAACAGTCTTAGGTCCTAGGAATTAGACATTTTCATGTTTGTTTACCCTAGCATCCATTTGACTTTAATGGAGAATGAAACAGAGAATTTTTTTTAAATATATTATTTATAAATAAAGGCAGGATTATCCATTCCTAGCACAGTGTGTGTCAGAAACAACTACGGACTTTGTGGTATCTTGCAATCTTGGCAGCTGTGCTGTTGTCTTATATAGGAATATAGATGCATGTTTGTCTTGAGAGCTCCCGAATCCCCGCATTCTCCATAGGAAAGAATAGGACAGGAAATTTCTGGGTTACTGGGTTCTTTGGCGCAGCTGTCTCTTTTGCTTTCACACGTATTCCTACAGCAAGATGAGAGCCATGTTAAGTGATGGAAACAGAGTCTCATTCAGCAATGATTCTTTTCTCTTTTGTCTGATTTAAAATAGTCTGAGTGTTAGGAAAAGTCACAAGCACTGAACTTTTCCCCACATACATGGCTCCCACAGAGGAATGAAACAGGGTTGAGGTAAGAATTCATTTTTTCTCTAAGAAAAAAGCAATTTAAGTTCAGATTCCATTAAATTACATTTACTGTCGGAGATGCAAGACCATGATCCACTAAAATTTAGCGGATTGTTTTTCTTCCATGTGCTTTCTAATTTAAATATGTATGTAAGAACTTGCTTGGATCAGATTTTGTGCTAGGTTGATTAGAGTTGTGACAGAAGATACATGCAAACACCTATATCATGCTGTCATGCCTACAGCTTTAGGTATCAAGTGCCAGACACTGCCTTTTTTTGATTCACTTGTTTTTTTTTTTCTCCTGCAGTCCTTAATCAGTTCCAAGAGCTTTCATTGTACAGTAATGGAACTTAATCCATTATTCCTCTTAATCGTCTCCTTATGCTCTCCTTTTATTCTATTTGAACCACATTGCTATGTTAAGTCTAAAATAATGAACTTAGTTTGCCTTACCATATTCCTGTTAAACCAACTGGTGATCCACAGGGAAGAGTGGAGAATAAGGAAGGAAATGACCCATCCCGTAGTGGATGGTCGTAGCGGAATCAAACCTTCTTCCCATCAAGTCCTATTATGGCTATGTAAATGTTTGTTTCCTTAATGTCAGTTCTCCTTCAGCCATATTTTGTTCTTTGTATCCAAGAAAACATAGGTAGGAAGGGGCCTACCATGAGAAGCAGAAAATAAAGTCTACTGAGTTGTTTACATAAATAGTTTCTGAGTAACAGTGAGGTTTTTTGTTTGTTTTTTAATATACCCTAAGAAACAATAGTGGCTTGCTAGAAAGGATAAAGAAGAATACATACAAAAGAGAGAATGAAAGAAAGATACAACTCAAGTGCTAACAAGACAACAGGCGTAGCTGTTCTGGAGGGGCTACAAGCCTTGAATCCCCCTCCTGGGCTTATTCCCAAGTGAGAGGACACAGAAGAACTAGAAATTTGAAGTGATATTTGCAGTGCCTCAAGGAAAGCACAATAACCCTTAATATGAATTAGTAATGGTAGTTGTAACTTTTCTATCCGTTATAATGCTCTAATTAGAAAGTGACCATGCTGAGCTAAAGCTTCTAACCTCTTAGTGCCTTATATTAATTCTCCTCGAATCAGATACTGACTGCAGGTGAAAAAACATTGCTGCCCCTCCCTATGGGAGTTGCATCTTGCTCCCACTGATCTCTGCAGCAGAACCGCTGCTGCCGCCAGTGAAGCCAGCCTTGGAACCACACGGGCCATTCCGCGCTCCGTTATCTGATTTGCCTGCGGGTTACTAGCAGCACGACTTGCCTGTACCATAATCTGTTCACACATTCTGACAAGGAAATGCACAGCTCAGAAGGCACACAATATAAACCACTGCCAGAAACCAACAGTGCTTATTTTAGGCCAGAGCCTCAAAAAGCATTAAACAGTTCCAGCAGAAATAGCCAACTTCTATATTTTGGCCGGGAACAAGATAGTATCTCAATGTAGAATATTTTAGAGCCATGCAACCAGCTTAAAGCTGTATGCATTTTAACTGTTGACACTTTGACCACAACATACAGTCCCCAGACACGCGATTCACTGAGCTGAAACAAGGCAAAAGAAGAGAGGAGAAAACTCCTTGGAGCCCTCTCCATGAGACAGAAGCAAACACTGTAGAAATCTGCTGATGACTCTCTTTTTGGGTTGTCTTTGCAGCTATATTTACTTCATTTGCTGAGCATTATTCAGTTCTTTGAGGTCCACCACTAGCCATAACTCCTAGGCTGGAAACAGATTTCAAACCTGGGAGGAAATACAGCGTTTCATTTTCTAAAGACAGCCCAGAGTAACCAGGTCAAACCAAGTTTAGAATTGAAGCTCTTGAAATCCAGAATATAATTGAGGTTGTTTTTCTGTTTTGTTACCGGTTAGCCGGATGCAACAAATAAAACTATTTTCCTTTCTTATTTTCTCCCTCTGACTGTCTCTTTGGGAGCTCCTCTTTGGGAGCCAACCTCTCCATAAGCCAGTGCTTGAGGTCATAGCTCCCTAACTAAGACATCTGCTAGATTAGATTTATCTGAAGAGCATCAGCTGCTCACAGCAAGCACATTTTTAGCACACTGCAGTTGCAGACCAGGGTTGAAGGTATCTCTCTCTTTTGTCCTCTAACAAATAAACATGTCCCATTTAAAATTTCTCGACTTGTTCAGAGCTCTATTTCCAAACCCGATGCAGAACATTAGATTGAGAGTTCAAACCCTCAGAAGTTTAAATTAAATGTAAGCTACAGTATTTGGAGGAAAAAAAACACATTACCTTCACCTGTCTGAAGCTTAACATCCAAATCCAAATATTCTCTAAAGCATTACCTGCTTATAAAGCACTTGGTACCCTCTCAAATTCATTATTTAAAACATTTGAGTTGTTTCAGTGGCATACGTAAGGAAAAGGCAAATATATGCCTTATCTCTCCAACAACAAAAATGTACATACAGATGAAGATGAAAAATGTATTTGGTAAGAAATCATTTCATCTTTTAAAGCCACCAAGCTTGTCCTAGATCTCCTTTGAGCCACCTTTTACAAACCATAAATGCAATGTTATTCTAAAATAGCAACAAAAGAGCTGTCAGTTTTTACAGTAAGGGAAAAATCTGCCTGGAAAAAAATACACCAGGCTTGATTCAAAACTTGCATGCTGTAGTGCCAGGTTGGCAGCTGCTGAAAGTGCAATGGAATTGAAAGGTTTCCATATTGCTGCTAAGCTTTAACACAACGTGTTAGACATTCACACTGGCTTGGCAAAGACTAGCAGCCCCAAGTGTACTATTTCTGACAAGCTTTCAAAATTCTTTCTCAGGTGCCTGAAAAAGTGGAAGGTACAAAGAACTTGGTAACATACCCCTCACATAGTACCTAAAAGCCAGTCAAAATTGCAGCAAATATCCTTCTTACAGTTCATCTATTCTTTTGAGTTTAAGAGGGAAATGCTAGGAGCTAGATTCACAACCACTATAAACCCAAGATGTCTTTATATCTATTTAGACTAGCTAAGGATTAGTCCTCAAACATCTTCACCAAATCTAGGGTCACGTAAAAAAATAGCAAAACTCATCACACATTAAATGTCCTTTTAAGCTTTGCTCATTTTGTCTTTTCCTCCAGTACATTTTATTCTTTGCATGCAGACTATACTAAGAACAACTTCCAGTTACACAGCTGTTCACTTCAAGTCTGCTAGGACAGAAAACATCACAGAGGCAAGGTACACTCAAACTGATGCAGTCTCTCTACAGGGCTGTAGGTCTTTCAGTATTAAGTTTTCATTTCACAGTGAGTCATTTTGAGTGCATCTGTATCCTTAAAGCTAGAAGACGATATATGAGAAACAAGGAGTTTAGCTCAGCATTTAACAGCCACATTATTCACCATCTCCTCCCAAAATAAGAAACGCGTGCTGCTCAGTCACTTGTGATTTTTTCACAAGCCAGTGCTGCCACACTTACCATGTCACAGCACCACTGTTTGTTCTTACTTTTGTCAGCTGGGCTCTGTCCTAACAGCTCTCCCAGACTGCTCTTTAGAGAAGCAAGGTTTTGGAAAAGGTTCTCCTCCGACCCAGGGCACCCCTGTGCAGCGAAATTCTCTGGGGGTGGGCAGAGCGCCCTGGGGCAGTGCTGGTTGCCACATGGCTTGCTTTGGTACCGCCTCTGGCAGCCACTGCTGGCCCTGTAAAACAATGCCTTGACGCAGAACACCCTGTAAGTGGTTCTGATAACAAGCTCTGTTCAAGACACAATTCAGATAGCAGGCGATCCCAACCTTAACAATTCTTTACAGTTGTGGAGAGAGAAATAGGCTTGCAGTTCATTTATTGCATTTTGCTTGGGAATGAGGAAAGGGGTTCCTCAGGGAATCACAGGGATCCCTTTTGTTTTCAAATACAGCTTAGACTGTATTGTTTAAAGAAAGGGGGAAGGGGAAGGGTGATGCTGTGCCTCACCACACCAGCATGCAGAAGGGAGCCTGTACTGCTTTAGCACACAGCCTGGCCTG
This sequence comes from Penelope pileata, assembly GCA_013396635.1. Lineage (NCBI taxonomy): Eukaryota > Metazoa > Chordata > Aves > Galliformes > Cracidae > Penelope > Penelope pileata. The sequence continues at coordinate 1,075,279 of WBMW01005513.1, read as the reverse complement.
ATCTGACTGCACAGTTGGAAAGTACCATGACTCTTCAATGAAATCAGGCAGTTCATGTTTTTATCATATCAAACATAGATGTATAAAATTACTCATCGTGAGCTTCTCAACTAGTTTGTTGATGGATTTACCAAGTGTGCACATTGAGGTTTCTGTCAGCACAGCCCTTTGCCTGTCTGACTCCCAAAATGACGGCGCCTACAGGCCAACGTGCAGACATGCCCCCAGTGGTGTTTGCTGAAGTGTCACTCACATTGCAAGTCCCGCTTCATGACATCTGCTGAGAAAATGAATTCTTAATCCCTTTTTGATTTCAGTGCCATCAGGATTCAGCTCCGCCATGCCATTGTTAATACATGCAGTAAGAAAAAGGAAAGAAATTCTCTCTGCTGTAGGTATTACAAAAAGAAATGCAGCAGGTTCTGTTACAGAGATTCTCTATTCCTTTTAACATTAAAATCTAAGAAATGCACACTAGAAACAAACCAGTGCTCCTCTCTGAATAAAGTATTTTTGTCAGCCTTCCATGCAAAGACTAACAAATCACATAGGAAAGAGATGTAAGGTCCATTTCAGTATGTCCTGGAAACGGGAAGGAGAAAAAGGAAATGTGCAGTGCCATTTTATCACAGCTTCAGCCCCAAACATCAGGTCTTAGTATCTTTAGTTTTTGTAAGAGGTTCTTTGGAAGAGACTGAATAAGCAGAGGATGGCAGTATCAGAGTCTGAAATGTGGCCAACAGATTTTACCTTGGGTTTTGAATGGAGAGGTGTTTTGAACAATGATTTGGGTGGAATTTTACACTTACCAGTAAATCTAGAATCAAGCTTTTGGACTGTTTCAAGACTATTTCTTTGCGGAGGGCTGGTTTTGCTAAGGTTTTATGTTAGGGTAAATTAACCTCTACACAATGTCTACTTTGAAGGGGCTTTTTCCTGCAAAGCCACCCTTTCCCATGCACTTACTACCCCTTTGAGGATATGCAAACACTGCAGCAAAGACACGGCTGTAGCAGATATCCCAGGGGTCCTTCATTACAGCAAAAGAAGAGGTACAATCTGATATTGCTAATGTGGAACCAGGACATCCGTCTCATCCACATCCTTTTGAAGGCAATGGGAATATTTTCCTCCATTTCCACAGCCTCTGTCTGACCACATGTACATACATACAAGTAGGTGCAACACAGAAATTCACTGCAGCTTGGAGCATTAGCAGGCAAGATTGACTACAAGACAGGTCTCCAAACACTGGCTCTCCCACCCAGCTGCAAGAAAAGTCCTAGTCTTGGACCTCATCCTTCTGGGAGTTGAGAATTAATTACCAGGAGGGCTCTCCATAATTTTACATTCCCTTGGTCTTCTCTGCATTCTGGCTTTGCATTCTGGTCTTGCTCCCCTTCCCTAATTTCAGTGGTTCTGATGTTTGGAAAAGCGTTGTAGAATTCTGCAAACTTCTTACAGCTGTGCCAAAGCAAACTTGAACTCACAGCCTTCTGAGGCTTTCCCATCACTGCTGACACTCTCTTGGTGATGTGCCTGCTACAAAGTTTTTGCTGGGATTTTCTGACCATTTTTGCACATCCACTGTGTTACAGCTAAATGAGCTAAGGATGCCAACAGGAAAAAAAAAAATCCACATTGCTTTGCCTTCGTTGGTTGCATTACAGAGCTATTTACATACAAAAAGAGAAACAGAGAGGACAGAAAGGGAAAGAAAAAGTGCGTGTATGTGTATTTGAGAGAGCGGGGAAACTGTAAATGAAGATGATCTTAGTGAAAAGTAGTGCTGTCTCTTTAAAAATAAAATGAAAAAATATCCCTGATGTTTTCTTTAGTCTTTTTCATTCTTTGGCAGCATCCCAAAGATTTCACTGTCCTTGTCTCCAGCATCTGGAAACCATCAGGGTAAACAATAGAGTGCTAGGAACTGGAACCCCTGCCTCAGCTCCCGTGGGACTTCGCTCTAGAGAACATGAGAACACAAACCATTGGACACCATGTGGTCAATTACTTCAAACTAACAAATCTGTGTGCCTTCCTATTTTCTGTTTTCCTTGGCACCACATGACCCTTTCACAATGGAAGCCAGCTGTTGAAAAAGCCAGACGTTTTCTTTTTTAACCTCTTGCTTACTTTTGAGCTTGCTTTCCATAGCAATCTCAGGGTTGGCATGTGCCCCAGGTAAAGGCGTCCCTCTTATTAAACCCCTGGCTGGCTGTAATGCTTGCCTGTATTAGTCAGCAGAGAGGCTTGAGAGTATTAACTTAACAGGATCATGCTGTAACAAGGGCTCCACAGGTGGTCCTGCATTTTCTGTGTTTCCTGACATTGCATGCCAGCACTTACAGCAGATAGAGCAGGACAACTTTATAGCCTGCCTGTTTTGTGCAATCAACAATTGCACGCGTGAATATGACCTACTTTTTTAAAATTTATTTCTAGTGCAGGTGCTATATTGGCAATTGCAAGGAAATAAAGTCATCTTGAAACAGAAGGCTGTTTAGGGGCCTGCTCCTTCCAGTGCTGTGAAATAAATTTTGGTCTGGATTAACCGTGCCAGTTCCAGCACTGAAGGTGGTGCTCCTGGGGGCTGTCACATCCTTGTTCTATCCAGGCTTGATTTCAAAAGACAATTTTTGAGCTGTGTGAAACAGTCCAGTGTTACAGACTATGACAAGCTAAGACTTCTATGCTACATTTGGATGCATCCTCTTACTCTATTTTAATTTCATTTATGTCTTCCAATGGGTGGTGATGTTGACCAAAACTGTTGAAAGAGAGATTTAGAGCTTCATCCTTACCTCATCATTAATGTTGCTGAACATCCTTAGCACACGCTGAAGATATGAGGTCAATGTTCCAAACTGAAGTACAACAACTGATGCATTTCATGTATAAATAATGATACTGTTCGCAGATCTACAATTATATTTCCAGAAGAAAGATAGGTACATAATAATGTAATGCTACAGCTAGAAGACAGGAATAAACCAGGGAGCAGCTAAACAGCGCTGCCAGAAAAGTGGCTTTGCATGAGGTTGGCCCTCTTTCAGTTTTGACCTCAAACAGGCAATGGTTTATCTACTGAGCCATAACAGTCAGTTCTGTCAGTTCGCAAAGGTTACTAGCGTAGCCAAGAGACTCGCCTGGGGCAAAGAGGCTCACAGTGATAGCTGCTTTGACCCAGTCTGCTCCCCAGTGCGCTGACTGGCCCAGCCTGCTGCACTGACTGACTGGCAAGGCCTTGCTGACTGCACAGGAGGCTCTTAGTGGGGTTAGCTGTTCAGGCCCTCACATCTTAACTTTCCAAAACATAAAGCACACTCTATGCGTTTCCAGGGTTCTTTTTTGAACTATACCTGCTAATTATGATTACAGAAATTTGTACAGAAACTTAGGACCCTGCCAATGTATTTCCATTTTCAGAGAACAGTTGAGATTTTTTCTTTTTTGTCCTCTTTGGATTTATTCAGCAAATTTCTCCATTCATAGTGATGACCATATATTCAAAGACAATTCAACTAATACCAACAAAACGTAGCAATTATACCAAAATACATGCATATCTGCTCAGAGCTGCAGACATCAACCGTCATCAGGAAAGATGACAATGTCAAACTTAAAAGGCAAACGAACAAGGAGCACATTAGGGCAGGCTCAGTAAATGCAACACTTTAAAATGTTACCTGCAGGCTTGTGAGCGTAACAAGATGGATATTACAACTGGTGGGATCTGTTCCTCCACTGTCAGTGAAGTGTAGTCTGTGCATTGCATGCAATGGTATACTTATATTTCTTTTAAGAGAGATGAGAATGAGTCATTAGATGGGTTTTACTGGAGGAACTCCTACTGCAAAATCCAGGCATTAAGCCATTTTGTGGCCAAGAGTAAAAATATTAAAAAAAAAAAAAAAAAATCCCAGATCTGGCCTCTAGCTTCACAGTAATACTAGGAAAGCTTTATTGCCTTTTTTGCCAGAGGTTGTTGATCCCAAATGTCTGTAGAATTGATTAGGCTGATACTGAGAAGGCAGAAGCGGATGTGGGGAACAGGAGGGTTAAGACAATGCAGTAGCAACTTAAACAGCGTGGTGCATACCTAAATCTTTTAATATTTGCGAAAGCATTGGTTAGTTGTATGGCCTAAGTTCAAATCAGTCCTACTGCTTCCCTGTGTGAACATTTTGGACAGCTTATTGTCTGGCTGACAGATATTCACAAAAGTATAGATAAAAATACAGTTCTTTGAAGAAATGCTTTGCCTAGGGCAAGAAATATACATCTCAGAAGAGTTAAGTGAATCTACTTAGCTAACTGAAGCAGACCCAGCACAGCCTGGATGCAAGCCAGGACACAAATGAAACCACTGTAATGGCACTGATGGATGACCTCCTTCTGGCAATGAGGAGAGAACACATCCATTCTCTTCATCCCGCACCTCTTTAGTGTTTGACACTACTGGCCATGAGATACAGCTGTTGCACCAAGAAAAGGTAGCAGGCAACTAGAGTGATGTGTCAAAATGGCTTCTTTTTGAATAGGAACAGCATTTCCAATAGCTGTTCCCCTCCCTTGGCTCATTTTTTGTCATCTCACAAGAATCAGTATCTGCATGATCACATTTACGAGGCTGGACAGTTGCATTTAGATGTCAGCAATATGTGTATGCGACACACAACACTAGCTAGTTTTCACTGCCTGCAGCCATATCACTAGCACATAGTGAGCCCACATTCAGTGGGGTGAGTTGAATTCATGGATAAAAAACAGCTGCTTGAAGCTGAACTATAGCTAAAGCTGATGCTTACAACCAGAAGTGTTTGGGAAATGTTTTAGGACTAGCTCAATCTCAACATTGGTCAAATTTAGTGACTCATAGGACTCTTATAGTATAGTTCCCAGAGATTAACATATCATAACTATTCAGCAGTTGTTTTCTTCCCCTCTCCAAATACTGTGGTTTGGCTTCTCTTTGCAGAGGATCATTGATCCTCTACTTATATCCTCCTCACGTGTTCATCAATAGCAGGCATAGAGTGCAATAGTCTATACCCGAATACGATGCCTACACCTTTTAGGAAGCTAAGGGTATTCAAGAATAGCGCAATGTGTGTCCCTAGCAATTCAAGTGTCAGATTGCCTTCTACACCCCTCCACAAAACAGAAGCACAGGATGGATCACATGCCGAGATCCTAAAGATGCTTCCACTGAGTTCCTGAAGTATTCTAAACATCTTTGAGTCCATCAGATCCTTGTCTTCAATTTTTTCCATGAACTGAGGTGTACTACCTAATAGCACCTACAGTTACCCTATGAAGATAACCAACAATCTCACTAGCACTTGTCCTTGAGGGCAGAAACTGGTTTCAGGCTGGAGGAATCTTACTTCCAGAAATAAAGGTGCTCAGGTATTAAGGATGACCACAAACATCACCAAGTACAAGGTTGGCACATTTTGAGCTTGTCTTCAAGTAAATACATAGTGAAGTACATATATTTACAATATATTTAAAAATGAAAAATCCTGCCTAAAACAAAATTTCCACTGAAGAAGGGTGGAAGAAATTGCCAAATAATTATAGGTCATAACATACCGTGTGGAAGTGTTTTGGTCCTAATGCTGGGATAACAGACTTGATAGATGTATAAAAAATGGAAGAAAATATCCTATCAGATGCACACCTTCTTGCTGGTTTTTAATCAGCACTTCTTACAGAGCACTTCAGCTCTTGTGGTCTTTTTACATGTATTAGTAATATGATTAATAAGGGTTAATGTTAGCCTTCACTCCCTGTTTGGGACAACCTCTTTTTCCACCAGTCAGGAATACTGCTGTGTTTTTTTTCAGTCCAGTCTGGGAAAATGATTGCTATTGATGTTGTAAGAGAGATAAAAAGGCAGAATTTCGAGTTCCCTGAAGGTTATTACTATGAACAAAGCTATAATCTACACTCATTTTAGGTTTGAAATTCAGAAGAATCCAAAGCCAATGTGCAATGTTTTCCCATCTGCTAAAATTTCTACACTCAGCTGGGATCTTCTGCTCAAAGTTAAATAGAACTGGTAAATCATTAATTGAAAACAGTTTACTGGTGCAATTTTGCATTCAAGAATAATTTGCAAGTCATACAGAGTCAAATTTCTGAGACTTTTTCATTAATTGTTACAGTTTGTATGTCTGTTTCTACAACAGGTTTTAATAAATAGGTCTATGAGCTGCATTTCCTGCAACTACTTAGAGAACAGCCCTACATATCACCACTTATGACAGATCGCTTGGACTATAAAGTTATACTTCTGCCTCATGGGGCTGAGTTATTACTAACCACTGAGCCCCACAGAGAGAAGTCTGTTTATCATAATGTGACTAAAAGGAGCAAGCAGTCAGGGTGGAGAGGTGTGATTGGACGGGGAAGAAAAGCAGCACTGTGTGTAGATGATACACAAAGCACTGTTTTTCTGCAGAGGAGAACAACAGATTTTACACTTCTACATTATTTTCATTTGAAATCTTTAAGCATTAAGATCCTGAAAAGAGAAGAAAAAAGAATGAGCATGAAAGTCACTGCAGGGAAAAAAAACAAAGTAGAGAATTCTGTTAATTCATTACTAACAAGTGTGGACTATCTGATGGCCATTTCACCTCATTTACTCCTCTGTTTTCTGGATGAGAGCTGATTTCAGAGAGCTGATCAAGAAGGACACACACATAGACAAGGCTGAAAGCACCGTGTGGCTCTCACTGTTCCACCAAGAGGAGATGGGGCACCCAACTCATACCTGTCTTTAATGCCCATCAGCATTTTGGACACGTTTCTCCCTCAGATATAAAACACACGGTCTTTTGTATCTTCATTTATTGGACCAAACTCCCACTGTCTACAATAAGTGCACTTTTTGTGTCTGTGTGCTGATGGATGGTCTTCAACGGGGGCTTTCATGATATTCCCTTCCAAATCAGACTCTTAGCAGAAATGGCAGCGTGTGCAGTAAGAACCACAGAAACAAAGGAGTTGGAGAAGTTACACGTAATATGAGAGAAAACAGTGTTCAGGTCGCTGCTTCTATAGCCAGGGACCAGAAGGGGCAGGACTTCAGGTCCTTGGTTAGCTGGCACCACCTGGACAACCTCTGCGTGACTGCAGCCCAGCTAGCATCTGGACTGTTTGTTTTCTGTAACATGTTTACATCACTAAGTGCTTGGATTGCAGAAAGCAAGCGGGCAGCAGTACAGATGCTGCTTGGGGAAGTTCGTCTTCACTCTGGCCAAAAGGGTGACAGGGCCTTTCCTCCCGTTATGTACCTTGCTGCGGAACCGCACGGTGCAGGAGTTTCAGGGATGCTGCAGAAGGTCGAAGCACCTGGGGTGCTCAGTGCCTCCTGCCAACCGTCCTGTGCTCAGCAGGAGGGTCTGTTCAGCTGTCTCCATTTAAGGGAATGAATATGTCCTTTGCCCGTGGAGATATTAATTTCTCTCTACCTGAATGGCCAGAGGATAATTTCCATATTCAAATGAACGCAAAGCTCTATGGGCCAAGGTTGCTTGTTTATTTATTTAGGTAAACAGGTTTGTGAATAGTTACTCACTATTTCCTGGACAGAAAAAAAAATAATTCCCCACCCTCTACTTAAATGCCCTTTTTCTGGCAAGGCTCAGCTCTTCCCCTTTGTCCCTCCTATGCGCAGAGCACACAGCAGTGACCTCTCCCCAGCTGCAGAGCAGTGCTGCCCCCACCCTTCCCCCCCGCTCCCCACAGCTGTTCCTGCACAGGACACAGGCACTGCTGGTCGCAGTGCTCCAGCACCGCTTTCCAGGGGATGTTTGGAACTGCTCTTTAAAAGGCTCTGGCTGCCAGGCAGGAGCTTCATGTGCCATTTTACTTCTGTTCTTTGTTAAGCTATAACAGAGGACATTACTTTTTTCTTTTGTTTAAACACTTGTACTATATAACCTGCTTTAGCAGAGCTAATTGCTTGAGAGGGGGAATGCAAATCCTAAATTGGCCCCACAGGCTTCAACAGACTCTTGCTAAGTTATGGTTGAAAGCAATGTCTTCTGCAAGTTTACAAACCTGACTTTGCTGCAACGGGGCTGCCTGACATTTTCAGCACAGTTCCCCTTATACAATGTTGAATGCATCCTTCAAAATTCCAAACACGAGCAGGGATATCATTTTCCAGAGAAGCATCCTATGCAAAGAGGTACAAAGTTATGCACAGGTTTTCCAGGACAGACACCCAGCTCCTGACAGCACTCGAGGTCTGCCACAGCCCTCAGCCCCCCGAGCAGACCCTGCGCGTGCCTGCACCCCGAGCAGCGTGCCTCCTGCAGCCAGCAGCACCAGGGCAGCAGTGCCCGCTCCCTCCTGCCGTGATGCAACAGGACCTGCAACCTAGGTGAGGTATCTGCAAGTTGTCCCAGTGACAGATGGATGTGGGTATCAGACATCAGCTCTCCTGACCCTTCCTCCTCTGCTGCCTTGCACACTAAGCATGACAATGTCCAGCCCCGCTGAGCCCTCCTGCACCCACCACTTTAAAATCCCAGTTAATCATTTTAAATACCTTTTCCCCCTTGATTAAAGACCTGTTGAATACACATCCACCTACACACCCAGATGGCTGCAAATAGTTGCAGCTTTTCTACAGACACATGGGAATCGTGGCATTAGAAGCCATTTGGTTGTTTGCAGGCACCATGAAACAAGGCAGTTCAGTTTAAATTTGGAGATCAAACAAAGGCAGAAAACATTTTTGCAGCTGTTCTTCTGTCCTGGAATTTGTTGTGCATATCTCCTTTTTTGGAACATTTATTTGTTTCACGGTGCCTTCAAAAACATATTGTCATCAGAACCTTCTTGCCAAGTACCACTCTGAGCTGGTTATTCACCACTGCCCCTTTCCCAAGTAAAACGGTGCATTTCTGAAACACTTCTCCCAGTCACTGACTGCAAGTTACATGCTCACTTTTTCAGGCCAATCTGTGAGGTAATCAGCTGATCTCAATTTCCTCTATATGGAGCAATGAAACATCTGTTTCATAAGAGAACTGAAAGATAGTCCTTGTGTGGTTACAGCTTTCTGGCATTAAAGTGGTTTTGTTTTTTCTTAAACCACCTCTGGTTTGACAAAATTAGTCATAAGAGATAACTGAACTGGCAGAAATGGCAGGATGTTACATATAAATTAACTGGAGGACAATCCTGACTTTGAAACTTGTTTATAGAAATGTTTGGGTGATTTCTTTTGGATCTCCTTCTCTACTGCTATTTACAGAAAGCACGTGTTTAAAGCTTTACAAGTTTACATAATAGAACAACATGTTAAATAACCTGGATAAATCCTGAGGAAAGCAACAAAAAGGCATATTAAGAAATAAGCTCCATCTACTCTCAGTTAACACACATCTATCCCGATATGCTGTATGAGCTATTAGATCATGAACTTAGAGAGAATAACAAGGACTCACTGTGCTTTGTTGCCATGGGAAGTTTTCAAATATCTGCAGCAAGGAAAAGCTGATGGCTATATTATCAGTGATGGCAAATGAAGTAAATTCTGTAGGCTGCTCTTAAACCTTTAAAATTCTCAGAAGTTTTAATGCATGTAGGCTTGCTATTCCTATGTGGTATGGAACAGTGATTTTTTTTGTTCCCTGTTTCACAATAACTGAAGCACAGAAAAACCAAGGAATTAACACTACATACATAGGCATTGCAAATATTCTCACATTAAAACACTGGACAGCCCCCACTCCCTCCCTCCTCTTCTAGAAGAACACTATTTCAATATTTTAAAAACAAAACCCAATGATAAATAAGTGAAAGAGAAGGAAATGCTGATAGGTGCAGAAGCTGCAGGGAGTGCACAGAGCTGCACTTCAGCTGATGTGCCTGTCCGTGCAGGGTATAGGGGTATTGATGCTCTGCTTCCTTGCCGTGCTGCCCATTACAATCAAAATGTGATTCCATGCATTTTTCTTACATCTTTCTCTTTCATAACACGTTTCTATTTTAATTGACTCTTTCTATTGACTTCACATAAAGTCTTTAAATTCCCTGGCCCTGCACTCTGAACAGAGTTCTCCTTACTCATTCTTCACACATTTCTAAGAAGAAAAAGAAAAGATTTACTCTGCTGCTGTACATCCAGTGGGTCAATACAGGACAGGCAGGGTGGGAAGGGATTTTCGATGAGTTTTCTTTGCCTGTTGCTGGGGACGCAACTTCTGTTTGTACTGTTTAAACCCAAGTCCTGCTAGACAGTTTAGGAGTCAGGCACTTAGCCGTGGATGTTTTAGAGGAGTGAAGACAATCTGGATTCCCTCGCTACTGTATATGCAGATGAGATGGAGGCAGCCTTTCCTGTTTATATCCAGATTGCATTCTCAGAACAGTGTCCTTAACAAGAAGCAGGTGATGGGCAATCTCTAAATGATTTCTTGCACATTTCCCTAGATGCATCCTGATAACCCAAAGGGGATAAAATGGAGTGTGTTGCCCACAGGCCAGTCTGACAGCTGTAGCATCTTGTCCTACAACAAAAACACTCCCCACAATCATCAAAAGAGATTAACGGTGAACATGCTTGACACATTTCTTCCTTTTCATTTCAAGAAGGAACTGGAATTGCTTAGAATACGGTTTCTCCTCCAAGCTTGGCTACGTCAGCCTGTAAGTGGTCACCTGAGCTACAATCCCTCCATCTCCAAGTCTTCTCTGTCAGTTTCCGTTTGCTCTCAGAACATAATCAGGAGCTATTTAACCGAATCTTCTCTCAGAATCTACCTAGCAATAATGTCATATCTGACTGAACTGCACCATTCACCATTTTAGGGGAAACTCCCTGTTTGCTGAGTGAGTTGCATGCATTATGTTAAGTGTAAATAAGTCTTCCTCTTGCCGTTTATGCACAGAAGCTAAATGCATGATGAAAACATGCTTATCTTTCTATATCCTTTCCTTATTACTGCTATTAATCTTTTCTGTTTACAATAATTATGAATTATGATAAAATTGTTTCATCTTCTCAAAAGTGATTCAAATCTCATTGTGATTAACGCAATAGCTATTCGAAACAGCTTCTCTCCCTGAAGATCATAGATACTGAGCGCACCTCAGTATTTTTATTGAAAAGATTTCTCGCTACAAGGAATTAGCAAAATGCAGAGCACAACCTGGTACTGCTCTCCATCCCAGAGGCAGCTTTCCATACCATAGGAACACTATTTGCTGAGTGCTTTGGCATGGGAATGAGCGAGTGAGTGAGGAATAGCCCAGGCTGTTATTAATGACCCACAAAACTGATTTAACTTTCCACACAACACCTCTGCAGCTAGGCATGGGAATGCTTTAACACAGCCTCGTTAGAGGACAATGTAAAGAAGGAAGATAAAATTGTCTGAAACTCCCAGGCCTTCCCAGATCTCCACTGTAGCAGTTTTTATAACATAAATACTCTGGGTTAACTGCCTCTGCACACCACACTGCTTAGGGTGATTTCTAAGGGAGCTCAGGGGTCACACTCACCTTGCAGGTAACACAATGTTTAGAAAACCACTGCATCTATTTTCAATAAAGTGGAATATTTTTGAAAATGCACTGCTATCCTTAGTGCCACAGAGCCAATGCTATTTGTTAGGAGTCTGACTGACAACAAACTGTAAAGAAGGACTAGTTGCCTTTCTTAGGTTTTAAATTGATGCATTGTTTCTGGTGCCATTTCCACCATTCCCCAGCATCCTACAGCACTCACTGGGATGTTCAAGGAAGAACAGTCTTTCGTTACTTTATCTCGATACCTCTCACCAGTGCTGTTGTTAGAGCTCAACCTATCGCTAACTACCAGCAAGGGCCACATATTGCTGGGTACTGTTGGACAGGAGGTTCAGGTCTCCAATATTAGACTAACTTCACATGTGTATAAATCAGCATGTAAGTTAAAACTATTTTTTATAGGTTTAATTTTGTAATGCCTGAGAGAACTCAGCTGAACAGCAGGGCTCTATGATTATTAGATGCAGATCCCTTGGAGCTAAAAAATAAAACACACAAAATAAAACCTGAGCTTGCCCTGTGACCCCAGCTGAAGACATGGTCAGCGCAAGGCAGCCTGACTCCCACCCAGTCAAACCTCAAGACTAATGGAGCTCCAGTGGAGTTCAAAGTTTGACAGAACTATTTCTTTCCCCTTGAAGGGTTTTTCCTGAGGCCCTTTGCCTGTCTCCTGGCTAAATGAATGCTCTCATTGTTCCCATCAACTTGACAAATACCAGCGTTACAGAATAATGATGACATTTCTGCTGTGGTATTAGGGTTGAGAAAGGGGATTATTCTGGTCAGAGCTGGCTGGGAGACAATGCAGAAAGGGAGGCTGCATGACAAGATTACTTGTGCCTTGAAGGCTGTGAAGGAAAGCAAACACAAGACCTGTGTGTGCGGAGACGTGCGGCCTACCCCGCCAAGTCCTGGTGCTATGGCACACCTGTCAGCCCGGCCGCTTCCTCCTGAGCCCTTCCCCTCGTGCCCCAGTGCACAAAGGGACAGCTGCGCTGGTGAGCACGGAGTGAGGAGCCCGCGCGCTGGCTCAGCCCAAGGGACCGGAAAGGGGCACCAGCCTCTGCTTTTGTTGTGTTCTAAAATCAAGGGTTTGTGTTGAGTCTGCAAAGGATAATGAGCCTCTCATCGCTAGACACACACTGAACTGAACGTCCCGCTGGAACGTACAGAGCAGATAAAATTAGCTGGTCCTTGGAAAGACTGGGAAAAATAAATAAATCAAGGGACTAGAAAACATTTGCTGCTGTTCCAACCTCAGTACAAGACTCTGAATCTGTGACTTACCAAAACAGCACAGCCTTTACGATACTCCTTGGCTAGGGAAGAAAACATCTTTAGACTCAGAGACCTTCTAGTTGGACAGGTGGGATACACTTGTTTCTATTCGTCTTTTATTTTGTCATTCCATTTTTTTCCCCCCTTTCCATCATTAACTGCTGAAATAATTTCATGTAACAGAGAGAAGTATCTTAGTAAGGAAAAATAAAATGAAATCAAGGACTCCTAGTAAGGTTTCTCAATGCTTTAGAATTTTTCTTCCCCTCCAAGATCAAGGCATCTCTACAAACACAGCAGCCATGAAGCTATCCTAAGACTGGCACTTCTCTATGGAAAGAGAAACAGGGTGAAAAAGGGGAAAAAGTAGCACAAAGGATAAAGAATTGTATGCCTCCCTTCCCCACATCTTCATCCCACCTCTCCAATGGCCTTCCAAAACAAACACTATGGCAAGCATTTTATATCAGAATCCTCTTGCACAACACCCTTCAAAAAAATAATAGTTTCTTAGACTTGAGCAAACAATAGAGAGAGACAGCATCAAGTACAGATGTTTTGCAGTGGCCTGGTCACTGTCTGTGTTGGGAAGACTGCTTTACACTTTAGAAAAATTGAAGATGGCCTTAGTCACAGATGTTCTCATGAAAGTACTGATCACAGCACAAAGCCTTGTCATGCCTCCTGTGCCCTACAGTCCTTTGGTGGATCCTCTCCTTTCGTAAGGCTTCTATTAGAACATGTATTCATCCTTTCTTATTGTTTGATAATGAGCTTTTCACTTGATTTGCCTGTGAGTATTAAAACTGTCTGCCAAGACAAAAGTGGAATCAGATATTCTGAACAGAGCAACATGGATAATCTTTAAAATAGAACTAGCACGTTAGGAAAAAAAGAACACTCCTAGAATATGTAGAGAAGCAGAATACTGCAACTGTCCTTCACATATGCTTTCTGGCACATTTTGTTCTTTAGTAAAAGATATACCCAATGTGATAATGCATATTTTAGTCTTGAATAAATTGTATTTTCTTGCTAAGAGCTAGGGTGAGATTCATTTCTTAATCGTGAAGAATGAGAAGTCCATGAAATTCATAGTCATCAGATTCTGGAACATGCAAGAATTCTAGCCCACAGTTAGTCCTTTATGGCTTGGGACAGCCTCAGTACATTGTTTGACTTCAGGATGACACAAACTGCCATGGTGAAAACATTTGCTTTGATCAGAGTGCTATCTTTCCTTTTTCTCTTCTGCTAATCTGTTAGCTAAAGGCACCGCTGACCCATGAAAGTGAATCTGAAGGGTGGGAGGAGATGGATCAGGAATAACAGAGCCACACGAAATCCAATTCCTTTCAAAGATGTCACTCCATTCAGTTAGCAACAAGCCAGCCACAGCAGAATCAGTGGCAGTTAGGTTTACTTCCCCACAACAATGCACCCTGAATCAGACAAAATACAAAGTATAGTGAAGTACCTACTGGGCTCAGGGCTACGCACAAGCATAAAACAGTTTTTAAACTAGTGTGTAATGAATTCTCACTCTTATCATTGCTGTCTCCTTTAAACAAGGATGATGAGAAAAAAAAACACTGTAGTTAGGGACACAGTTATTTTGGTTAACAAAAAAAAACCAAACTCATTCTTTTTTGCTCTGAAGCTCTAACATAGAGATAGAAACAAAGATTAGCTCTCACATTAGGTATCGTACTCTGATGGCATGAGAACGTCAAATACGTGCATTCCACTGCTGGTCACTAGTGTTCTAAACAGCAAAAATAACTGATTTACTCTCATCTAGTGGAGAGCAATGGAGAGTGAAATCTTCTGTGCCTGCCTAGTGAAATAAATTGTGCTACTTCTTACCAGCTTTACCTATGATACGTGTTACTCGTAAAGCCAAACAGCAGCTGTGCAGAGACTGACACCAGGATTCTAAGGTTACTTTTGGGGCAAAAGCATAGTTCTTCTGTAAGGCCCATTCACCTCACAGCCCATCTTCTGATGCTAATTAAGGTCAGTGGATGTCAAGAACTATGGAAACACTGGTTGGCGTCAGGCTACTCCCCTATTTTAGGTCACCTGCCTGTTAGCCAGTTCCAAGCAATAGACGAGGGGTACTGCCATCATCACTACCAATGTCAGAGCAGTCCAGCATGAGACTCTTGTGGTGACAGCTACCTCCCTGTACTCAGACAGGAAAGCACTGATTTTCAGAAAGTGAGGTTTTAGGTACCGAGGATAAGGAAATGCAGGGTGTGTCTCACAAAAAAAAATATTTAAATATAGGAAAAGCTGTCTTGTACCGCTGTAGAGGTACAAGGTTGCCAAAGGTTGAGTAGTTCTGCTTTTTAAAGAAGGTATTGGCAAAGGGCTAAGGAGTATGAAAAAGCATAACAGAAATTTCATCCATTAAAGGAAATGGGGATGAAAACCTCATTAGTTACCATTTTGTTTCATTATTCTAACTACATTCTGGTTAGAACAGAGTTTCCAGCTGAAATTTTTACAGCAATGATTATCCAAGTCTCAAAGTTCTTGGAATATAGTACATATTGACTGTGATCCATCCTTCTTGCCTTTCAACATTTTTCATATTTCTGTACGTGACCAAGTAAAATATTATAGAGGTGATTTGCCCTAGCTCCTGTTCATAGGAATTTTCCTGAAATGCTCAAAGTTCTTGTAACACTACAAACATCAGCTATGACCTTCACACAATGGTTAACAACGTTTAGCAGCAGCCAGTGCAGTTTGGTAGCATGACAAATGATTTTTTTTTTTTTTTTAAATGATTCAAGCTGGCTGTGCACATAGTGGAAAAAACAATGAAGGAGCACAGTGGAAAACGCAGATACAACTGCAGAAACAGGATGGACTGGGAAGAGTAGCGTAAATTAGAGATGCATATTTGAATGGTAAAATTGCAATCTTCACACCAAAGAATGTTGTTCTTTGGGTCATCTAAAGTGTAGGTGTATATATCTATAAGTTTTCTCTGCAGACCATTATGTTTAAAATGGAGACTTTTCTGATTCATTTCAATTATGATAAAAATCTGCTGTCACAGAGCAACTGAGCCTACAATAGAAAAAACCTCCAGCAAAGACTTCTTCCCAGGCAGCTGCACATGGACAGGAGTCCAAAGCAAATGTACAAGCGAGGTGCTCAAGTGATGTCATGCACACAAACTAGGTCAGACAGCTGGGATTTAAGGGCTCTTGAGGTGTGCAGACTTCCACATGGCCACTGTGGGCAGAAGGGATGGGTTTCTAAGACTTCATACTAGGCAAGATACTCATGTAATCTGGCAGAATATTAGAGGAAAGACATTGCAACTAGAAAAAAGTCTATTTCACGTTATTTATTAAACATAGTAAACATTTATGCAGTTTAGATATCAGCAGCTTAAATCTTGTTTCTTGTTTGGGCATGCATAGTCGTCTTTTTCCAGGCTCACGAAGTATGCTGTAATTTGAAGCAGGCCAGTGGACTCAATCGGTGTTTTTGCATGTCGTCCTGGGGATGACAGCATGGCAGGGAGCAAAGGCAGAGGGAAGGGGGCTGAGGTGGAGAAAGGGAGGGTGGTTGCTCATCTGGTCTTTATTTCCTTTCCCTCTTTCTTAATATTTCAAGTAAAGGGCCCATTCCAGCTACAAGCAATGACAGTCTTGCTATGGTATTTCATCTTGGAGAAGGACAGGCTGCAGCCAGCTCGGTGTATCAGTGTCCTGGGAGCCTCCGCCACCCTGCTCTGGGGTGGGGAGGTTAGATGGGGTGCAGGCGCTCTTCCCATTGTTTTTGTTGCAGTGGGGAGATTTCTAAGAAGTTACATACTTTGTCTTCTGCATGAAGAATTTCTTAGCTAGAAATTCTCATCATTACTTGTCTTACCTTTTCTCTCATGTAGTTTTTGTTTACTTTTTAAAATGACGCATCAGTGGATGTCACCAGATGTCACCAGCAGCTAATGGAAAATATCATTCCTGACTACGTTAACCAGGCTGGTTGTAAGGAAAACAGCATGTATGAAAGAAAACATCTGTTGAGCAGATCTTATAAAAATTGGCTCAGAACACGAGGTCAGATTCACTGCTAACAGGCCTATGGCAGTCCCTGCTCAAAACCCAGATTGAAACTAGTATAACCCAGATTTGTGTTACTGAAAAAGTGAGCAGTATGCAAACACTAATTATACTCTCACAACATGAACTACACTAGTACTGCCTGTACTCTAGATGAAGAATTGAAGCACAGATCGAGTAACTTGTCTGCAAACTCACAGAGAGGCTGTAGTTGATCCAGAAATTAAAGCCAGGCTCACAGAGGCCCAGGCCAGTGCCTTAACCACAAGGCCACGTTCTTTTTCTTATGACTTCAACTTTCCTGGTGAATTTTTCTTCATTCAGCTATACCTTATGTAGCGTGCAAGATATGCTATGAACCATGTCCCATATCCTTCAGAATGTGGTGAATAGTTAAAAAGAGCCTGTCCCTTTCAGAGCAGTAGGAAGGAAGAAGGCAGAGTTCTTCTAGAAACATCCTTTCCACTGAAACTTGTCCTTATCATCTTAGCAATATTTCCTCTGCTTTCCAAGACTTGTTTTGAAAGATAAAACCTTGAAGGAGAAAAAGCATTTCTAATTCAAACTAAAAGAAATCCATTGTTATGATTCATATACATATGAAGGGAACAAGAAAAGATAAGGGTATATCAGTCCAGAGGGTGCAACAAGGAGTGTAAAGACAAATCACAGCAAAGTAAGCAGCTTCCTGAGCTGTGAAACCACTGAAGTCTCATTTCATATTGCACTGTGTAAGTGCCCTAATTAAAATATTCTCTGCTTCTCCTCCTCCTCTTTGCACTACGTATTCTCCCAATGCAACACCTTCCCCTGCACAGCCCTGCCCAGCCTGCAGCAAGCAGAGTGCTAGTCTCTGTCCTGGGCTCTGACAGTGGCAGGAAGACAACTTGGAAAGCTGAACAGAAACTTGACATGCTTCTTTAAAATTTCTCTTAAGAGTATTTTAGTGCCTGTCACATCAAGTTGACCTTTTTGTGGGCTACAAAGTAAAACAGGTAATGTTTTGGGATGATGCAGTTTTGTTTGGAAACTGGACCAAAATTCATGTTATTTTTAGCTATATGGATGATGACAAAGCTTCTAAATGATTTCATTTTGATTATTGTAATTGCATAATGTAGGGTAATTAATGTCATCTGAGTTCTACCAACCATTCTGCATCAGAGAAAAAAAACAAAGCAGTGATCTCTCTACTGACATCCTTGGAGATCAGCAAGCTTTGTTTGTAACGAACCAGCAAAAGTCACAGTTTTCCAAGCTGAGGTTACTTCTTAAGATCACTGTGGTATTAAAATCCCTCCCAAGTACTTTCTGCAAATGCAGAGGGAAGCCACAACATTACCAGATTTGCCAAAGAATGAAGACACTGAGAAATATGGATAGTCATACAGCAAGATTTTACAAAGTCATTAAAACAGCAGAGGGAACCATCTCTCTTCAGCACCTATAGTCCTCTTAATTCCTAAGACATGTCCCATCTCTGCTCTCCTGTGTAAATTCACACCAAAGTTATATTAAACCATCCAGCTGTAAGATTAAGCTACAGTACTTCATGCAAAGTACTAAATATGTTTTCCAAGGATATAAACAGGGGAGCTGCTAAGTCTGCAATTAAGGTTCCTATGCAGCTTTCACAAACAGTACAGATAGTAGAGGAAACATTCTGCAAGCAGTTTCCTGTGAAAAAAACCTCATTCTCAGCTGAAGTACAAAACAGAAAGCAACTGAAAATGGTCACCACATAACTGGGAAAATGCCCTGATCCAGATCCTCTTCTGAAAATGTTCTGACCAAGCACACCAATCTAGCCTGAACAGAGTCTGCTCATGCATTTTCTTTAGCTGAACACTTAAGGAAAGAAATATCACCACAAAGTCTAATGGAGAGCTGCAGCTGCATATCAGCATTGTAATTCAGTCCAAATCTTCTCTTCAGGCAGAGACTTTGCATAAGCACACCTCAGAACACTGACAAAGCACAATGCTTCCTCATTGTGAATGGGGCTTCAAAAGCACCTACCATAAATAGTAATAAAATTACCTCCAGTGACATGTGTCTTCCTATCCGTTTTGCCTCTGGAAGAGTCCTATGACCTATGAGGAGAGGTAAAAGGGCTACCAGAACTACTCCACTGCTTTTTAAAGAACAGAAGATAGTCATCTCTGGGCATGTCAGCTCATCAGTAGAGCAGTGCCCCAGCTGTGCCACATTAGCCCCAGGAGAAATCTGAAACCCACGTGAAGCCATCCAAGGTGGACCAATTAACTGATCCTACAGGAAGAAAAATATGAGTCTTGGCCTCAGCTTGGAAGAGGTAAAGCCTGAGCATAGCAAGGGTGTGACCCTCACTGCTCTGAAACTCTGGTTCCAAGTACCGAAAAAAATGCCAGCATATTTAATGGCATGTGTTAGCAGAGAAGGGGGAGGGAGAGAGGAGGAGGGTATTGCCATTGTATGTTTTTAAGCAACGGAGGAAGAGGGACAAAAGATTCTACACATCATGAAACTATTAAAATGAATACATTTCTAGTTTCCTCATAATTAATTCAACATGGCCAATTTTATATCAGAGAAGGGGAAAGAAAGATTTCAACCACTTCCTTTTATCTCAATTGGCTTGGAAGAATACGATCTTGCAACACTGAGAAGTGCCTCACTGCATCCCAGCAGATGAGTGCAATTTTAACTCTTCCACATGCCTAATTTGATATGCAAATTCTTATTTTCTGTATGACATATAATACTTAAATTATACAGCAGAGACCCTGTTTCATTTAGGCACTGTAGATTCCCATTTTCTAGCCTCTGCTCTTCCCCCCCCCTCACCAATGTATTTATGAAATAAGTAAAAAGTTTCCACTGCACAATCCTCTAAGAGAATTCTTTTCAGAATGTTTTCTTATTTGTATAGGTTAACATTTGGTTCACATTTTGACTGTGATCTTCACACATGTAAGGGACAGATCTATTCTTTCCCTATTCTTGAAATTTTGGGATCTGGGTTAGGCTGGATTATGCAATACTTTCAAAGTAGATTCATTAAGCAGCTATTTATACACTTAAGTAATTCCATTGTTTTCAAGGTCCTAAGGGAACAGATGTATTAAAACTGTGATTGGCTGAAAGTACAGATAGTTTTGGAGATCTTTTACTCATTCAACAAGGGAAGAGTAGCATGCACAGGTAAAATAAGTCCTGGAGGTACAGTTAATGGTGATTATTATTTGTAGCTTTCCTCAGAGGAAGTCTGAGGTAGGGCTAGTTGAGCTCTGCAGTTCTTAGAATTTACCAAATGCATTGAACACTTGATCATTGCCTGTTGCTCTGTATACAACATGTGATACAGCTGAGTTTCTTCTCCGCTAGTTTTCTTTCAAAAGGATTGACTGAAAATGGTTTTATTGGTATAGTATGTTGTATTAGCACTTAAATATGCTCCAGCACCATAGATAGTATGAGGGTTGCTCCAAAAGCAATGCCTCCTATATTATGTTGGTCCATGGTGTTCGAGGTGGATGTTGGTGGTATGGCAGTAGGGCTTGAACCTTTCCACCAATATCTCGTTCCATGTTGTTGCTGTGTGACAGATGGCAGCAGAGGGACAGTCTGACAATGGCATCTGACATGGTGAAGCAAAGGTGTGGAGTTGAATTCCTCCACGTGGAAAAAAATGGCACCCATTGACATGTATCAATGCTTACTGAACATTTTTGGAGACCAAACAGCAGATGTGGGCACAGTGAGACAGTAGGTCATACATTTCAACAAGAAGACCATCGTAGCAGCTGTGAAACAGTGGGTCACCTCTACTAGTGCAGATTTTTACAAGCATGGCATTCAGGCTCTTGCTTATTGCAGGCAAAAATACACAGCTCATGATGGTGACTATACGAACAGTACTGTTTTATTGCTGAAAATTTGCCCCCTCAAATAGTTATTGTAAATATAATCAAATAGTGTTATTGTGCTCTTTGTATCTGTTGTAGATTCTGCAGAAATAAATAGGAGACATAATTTTCAGGGCAGCCTACATGCAAAGTGATCATACAGTGCTGCAAGAAACGCACAAGTTTGGGAAACCGCAGGATGACCTCTTCACCCCACAAATGAAATGCTGAGGCACATGCTGATTACATGACTTGAAATCTGTGTTATCAGCTTCTCAGAGCATTCAGTGTTTGGTAATTGACAGATCAGATAAGTAATTTTTGGGAATTCTGCAAGTATTGTGCTTCAGACAGACTTAACACAGAACACAATATTATGCATCTTTGGCTCAAAGACAGTTCCAACAATCAGCTCAGATAGGTATTTTGTAACAGAAGAAAAGCATTTCTCTAAGACAATGGCTAGGATTCTGAAAGATCTGCATAACTAGATTTTGGTTTAAATGTTATAATGTTTGCTAAGCTGGTTTCTTGGATTTTTCAGCTTGATTGGCACATCCACAACAGCCATGCCTATTGCTTTAATCATCATCAGAAACCATGTGTGTGTTATTAGTAACACATGCTGCCAAATCTTACCCCCTTGGTTTACCCCGTAGGAATAAGATCGAAATTGGTGATATGTTGATGACACCCATTTTTCAAAGCAAGAGATACATACTCATGCATTAAAATGGCAAATAAAAAATTCATCTCCTGTCATTTCAAAATATACCAGTAAGAAGTTCAACACAGCTTAATATACTTTTAAATGCTTCCCAAAGAGTAAAGGCTTATGGAGTAAAAATGTTTTTAACAGCAAAAGGGCAATATTTGTTCAATTGAAACAAAGATGGTATTTTGGACTGTGCACTACACAGACTTGTGTCTTTCAACGCTCTGTTCCTGGAGAACTGCATTTCATGCTGAACACCACTCTGATAGAAAGACAACAACTGCATGGAACTGCATCTTAGAAAAGCAAAAATAATGAAGAGGGATTATAGCCAAAACAGATGATCAAAATAGCTAAATACATTGCTCTCAACTGGCAGAGACACAGCCTGGAGAGGCGAAGGTGTGAGGTGAGTAGTCTAAATGATGCTAGAAGTAGCAGGACCAAGAAAGTGTAGGACTGTAATTCTGCTTAGAGAAGTGAATATGAGCATACTTCTGAACACAGTAAGCTGTGAAAATCCAAGGTGACAAAATATACTGCTAGCAAGAGCACAGTATTTGGTGACCCCTGAAGTAACAGACAGAAACAGCCTGAACAGCCTGACCCCCTCCTCCTAATTTTGTGCTTTTTCTGGAGCTCAGGCATCAGCATCTTGCTGGCACCCTTTTACCCAACCCAGCACAGTGGCAGTGAGCAGGAAGGTGACGGTACATATACTGCTCTAGAGAAGGGGTGGCAAGAACTTCTAATTCTACCAGATGGCCGACTAATTATCATTACTGGGAACCTCAGTACAAAGTCACTTTCTATCTTGATCAGATTTAAGAACAGAATTGGTGAATGCAAGAGAATTTCAGATTTGTGATAACTGGTGAGCTTTAAGTGCAGTGAAGAACAAGCCTGTTTCTATGAATGCAGTGATGTAAATAACTGATGCTTCTAGTGATGGCAGGAGCCATACAGCAGCCTCCCAGTCAGAACCTGAAGCAGCCGCAGGCCTTGTGATGTGTCAGATCCCTACAAAAATCCTGGGCAAAATACATACTGGCCTCTTCTGTTAGGTTATACAAAGAAGTTTGCAAATTTTCTTTATTTTTTTTAAGCCATGTCTTGCTCAGATGCAATTTTGTTTCTTGTAAATCTTTAGTTTGTATATCCATTACATCTAGAAACTCCACAGTATCTGTAGTTCTGTTAATTAAATAGAAGTTTTTAATTGGTAATGCTGTAGTGAAGAGTCCCCCTTTAACTGGGGAGTTCTCATCATATCACTAATGCACAAATTATACCAGGGACAAGAAGGCTCAAACAAAGAACTAATTTAGTTTCTCTATCCCCAAATGCTGTTCTTATGTTGTGCGTGCTAACTGAAGATGTAGCTACAATTCAGTTAAATACCTCAGAAGTCTCCAGTGCCACACATCAACATCATCACGCACCAGCAGCATGGACTACAGGCAGCAAGCGAAAGCAGAGCAGCTGTACTGGAGCTCATTTCCTAAACAGCCTCTGTATCTGTCCAGGTTTTATACTGAATTCCAAATTTGAATTAATGCAAAGGTCAGGAAGGACAAAAAAAAAAAAAGTTGACTAATCTATAGATTCATTTTGTGTCAGTTTGGCATTACTTCTGCTGAAGACTTCCATAGGTAATCAAGCGCATCCTGATTCTATACATAGCCTACTCAAAGCTGAATAAGGTCAGAGGGCCAAAGTGACTTACCCAATGCTCTACAATCAGAGCAACGACAAGGCCAGGAGCAGAGTGCTAGGATACCCCGTATGTCCAATCAGTCATAATACTTTTTCCTTTTCCAACTAAGCACTTGGGGTATCCTTTGCCATCATAACTTTGTTTCTCAAAACCATGTACAGAGAAATGTAAAATATGAGCACTAGAAGCATTTTTCTTAATGCCATCTTATAGTTGTGCTGACTTACCGTCAAGTGACAGAGGGCTTACATTTCAAAAAACAGCTCTGGCCCTCCCACTCCAGCAAATCACTTAAGAGAAGTCAGTGCATCAAGCTCTTGTTTTCTGTTCTGGCTTTTCTGCTCTGTTGAAGCATCCTTATAAGCAGACCTTGACATTGTTCTTCTAGGAAGGGGACCCACCTACCAGCATCATGCTGACTTCATCATCCTCCTCCTGCATTGTACATCTTTCAGCTGTGCAACTCAAACCCAGGGGAAGATGAAGGGGAGTATTAAACAAACTGATCCCTCTCCATTTCACTTTGAAGGAAATCTCCGCAAGCTGTTGTTTATAATGAATCTAGTTCTAAGCAGGACATGTGGGGGTTTTGTTTTGTTTTTGCTGACTCTGCAAACTGATACTTTGAGAGAATCGTCTGGGGAAAGTAGAGTCCTTTATTACGGCCATTGCTGCCAAGTGATTTGGCAGATCCTCCATGAGATGCACAATCCGACAGGTTGTGTGAGAGCTTGGCTGGCCAGTTACCAGCAGAAAAGCTCAACTTAAACAGTTTTAAAATCTTATTATGGCCAATTTGTGGTTTTGGCTGAAGAAAGGAAGAGGATGAAAAATAGAGGCAGCTGGGTGTCAGTGAAGGATAGAATATTGATGTCATTTCCATTGCTGTGCCACAAAATAAAAGGCTTCGTACATCGGTTAACTCTCATTAAGGCCAACTCATGCACCGCTTTTAGGTGCGCACTAGGTGAAATCACAAAGATGTTATTTGTCCTAGCGTTTGTCTGGAAGATAGAGGTAATGCATCTCTATCTGGTGAATCTGAGGGCAAAGCCCTTTCACGTGTCTGACTGCTCATGGATAGCGGGCATGACAAGGGCTTTTGCAGTATTTGTAGCATTTCCCCAGTTCAAGACCAAATGGAGTCCCCTTCAGACTCAGCACTGAGACCAAGCTCTCATTTTGTGCCTTGCTCCCGTTTATGCCATTAGATGCACTGCTGGTGAAGCCACAGACAAAAAACCTCCCAGGTCTAGACCTCTCAGGCCAATAGCCTTCCACCAGAAACTGTCACATTTCTGTTTTGTTTGGACCTGAAGGGTGGGGCAGTTGGAGAATTGCCTTCACTGCTCCCAGTGCTTCCTAATGATGTTTCTTGCTACAGAAAATGAGCTTGTTTGTTTGAGAATCCAAATTCCCTGTCAGGCACAGTTTCGAAAACTGAAGATATGGGAAAGAAAATAATCTGTTAGGGGCAGAGTATAAACATCCATAAAACAGAATAGCAAAACACCTACAGAGAATGTAGCTTTGCCAGCAAACTAATTAAAGTCACCAAATGAGGAGAGAGGTGTGACAGCTGAAAAGTTAAAATAAATATAAATTAGAAGTTTAGTCTAGCAGTTATAACAGGAAATTACCTCTGGAGCTAGATCTCCTGCCTTCTTTTCCTGGTTCTACTTCCCACTTACTGAGCAAGTTGGAGAAGCCACATTTTAAAAGTAGCTTCTCACCTGGAGAGCCTCCACTGCTGGTGCACAGCATACACACAGAGGACACGACAAACATCCCCAGTGCTCTGCCCTGTGCTTGGGAGAGCAGAGCATCTCTGCTCACTGTCTCTGCTATCAGCTGCAGAAACCTGCTCTCAGCAGCCTGCTCCAGGCCACCATCTCAGCTGCCCCTGCCTGCAGATCATGGCCAGCTAACATACTGCCTGAGGAATCTGATGTTTAAGCACTGTTTATGGTTGGCATGGCATGCTGCAGTGGGAGTGTTATGTTCAAATACTGTTTATAAACACTTACAGGACTTCTCAGACATGCGCTATCTCCAACACCTGTGCTATTACTTTTGGAAATAATGTGCTCGATGACCTGTACTTTTCTGAAAGGACTGCTGCTTTGCAGGGGTAATGAGGCTGCCTTCCCAGCTCTGACTGCAGAAGGGTTTAAGTACCGTGTCACTGAAACTGAGAATTGGAAACAACTCTCCCACTGCTCAATAGCACAGCCCCAGTCAAAACTGCAAACAAAGCAATCTGTGACACCTCAGGAGGAGGGGAAGCATCTCACAGCCAGAGAGCTCTCTGTACACAGGGTTCCTATTCAGTTCCATGAGAACTTTTAAATGAAGGGAGCATGCGGCTCCTCCTTACACTGACTTGAGCTGTGTGACAAATTCCTCAGAGGCAGAGCCAAATTAAGTGTCCTGAGTAAGGACGGCTCCATAAATTGACATTTTCCTGCCCTACATTCAATTGCAATCTCCCATCTTTATCAAGGGACACCATGGATCAGAGGATTAAACCCTGGGTGCCTGCCAGCATTCATTTAGGCATGGAAGTCCAAATGTTTCTCATTATCCCGAGCACTTTTTCGTACAATACTACTGTAAATGCATGTCTTAGCATCAGCTTCATCTTCAGTTACAGTGGCACACCAGATTTACAGTCATGAAAAATCATTACAGGTATCCGCAAATTTGTGCCACTGCATCTGATTTTTGGAAGGATATCATTATGCTGAGGAATAGGCACAAAAAAAAAAAAATGCAGAAAGTGTTGTTCACT